>CM065470.1:30268749-30868749 GCA_032872505.1 Leptopilina syphax
AAATGCATTTTATTTTTGAAAATAATTGAAAATTAGGACAAGAAATTTTTTGACATTTATGAAAATAATTTAACTTTGGAGAAGAATTTTGTTATTTATAAAGATAATTAGGATTTTTACGAATTTTTTTTTTCAAATTTTGTACATAGTTGAATTTTATAATTTTTTTTTTTAATAACTTAATTTCTGCAATTATTTGCAATATCTCCAAAATGGATTTTTTTTAGTGTTTTCAACAAAAATTTAAATTAGAAATTTTCCAAGTTCTATTATTTTTTAAAAATTGCTGATTTTATTTAAAAAGGTCAGTAAGAAGTTAGCCGCGTGCTTCAGCACGCGAATTATTGCTGGTGATTAATAATTAATTATAATATAATTTTAAACACGAAAGAGTTATTTATATAAATTTTTTGTATAGCTCGAAGTTGGCCTGGATTATTTTGATAATGTGATGAAAATTAAGGAATTTGAGAGACTTCAAAAAATGAATGAATTAAGAGATCCTATTAAAGGAGATGAGTATGATATAACATTTAATTTATTGATACTGACATAACGATAATTAAAACTATGATTATTTATATTATGTAATAGTTTAATATTAAATTAAATTAAATTTTTATAGTTATGTATTAAAGTTGTTAAAACACAAATTTTTTAAAAATGTATAATCTAATATATTTTTTCAGATGGTCTGTGGAACCTTTGGTGCATAATGCATTTTACCATACTAATCGCAACAGAATAAGTATAAATCCCTAAAATTTTATTATCATTTTAATTTTATAATATTAATGCATTTTTAAAAATTAAATACGTGTTAAAAATATTTTTTAATTTACATTAATTATATTTGAACCATATTTGTTTCTTTTCAGCCATTCCAGCTGGAATGTTATTGCCCAAGAGTGATAATATGAAATTAATGTAAGTTGTGACTACTAATATTAGAATTATTATTTTTTACTATAAAAAATTGCTAAAAATTAGAAAAACCTATTTAATTTATTGCATTAAAAACAGGTTATTGAATTATGCATTTTCTGGATTTGTTATTGGACACGGATTTTCTCGTGGCTTTAGTATGAAAGGTATTTAATATCAATGTTATTAAGAGTAAATAGATAAACTTGTTATAATAAAATGAATTTTGTTGCAAATTGAAAATAAATACGTCTGTAAAATAGTTTTTGTTTATTAATAGGACGCAAGTTTTACAAGCAAGGAAACTTTGCTCCTTTGTGGTCTGATAGTGTTCAGAAAAATTTCACGACAATAGCTGATTGTTATGTAAAACAATATAATGATTATGGGGTAAATTTAATTGAATTATTTAAGATTTTGTTGCATTATTAACATTTGCAATCAGTTTATAATATATTATACAATTATTTATGTATTTCTATTAATAAATAATACATGTTTATATGTATTAATAGCTAAATGGAGAAGTGACATTGTCTGAAAATATGGCCGATAGTTTAGGCCTCAGTGCTGCTTATTCGGCATTCCTCAAAAAAGCAGAAAGATATACAGATTTAAAATTACCAAATTTGGAAAATGTTACTCGAAATCAATTGTTTTTCTTGAAATTCGCCAATGTAAGTGAAAGTACTTTTTCAAAAAGGCTATTTCAATTCATAGATAGGTTAATATCAGCAATGTTTTGTTTTCGGCTTTATGGAAGTTTTCCAAAAGTTTTGATGTACAAAATTTATTTTCGGATGAAATATGTAAAATTTTAAAACTATTATACTAATATTTAAAGTAATTAAATTTAAATATTATAAAAAAATACAAATTTAAAGACTATTTATTTTGGATTTTTTACTCTGGAGATTGTCACTTTGGACTTTTTGTACTTTAAATTTTTTTTCTTGGATATTTTGGATTGGACTTTTTGTTCTATATTCCAACTAAAGAAATATCGTCGTTCATTTGAATGTTCGAAACTCTTATAAGTATCTTTATGAAGCTGAATATAAAAATATTAAAGGAGACTTTTTTACATCGTTACAGCGTTATTGTGAAACAAAAACTAAAATTTACGAAGAAAAACTCAAATATTTTAATCATGCCAAAGCGTCTGTGAGAATTAATGGAGCCGTTACTAATGTTAGAGGATTTGCTGAAGCTTTTCAATGTTCGGAAAATAGTCGTATGAATCCTACAAACAGATGTATTTTGTGGGAATAATTATTTTTCTATTTAAAGAGATAAACAGAAGAAAAAAAAATTTGTTTCGCAGTTCCATTAATTATTATATGAAACATTAATTGTAATTAATACTATTTCAATAAATGTAGTATTCATTTTACAAATTGTGATGATTATTATTTTCTACAGATATGTTCTTAATTTTTTTAAAATACCGAAAAAAATTGTATTCATTATTCAATATAGTTTATTAAAATTCAATATTTCTTAAACTTTGAATGTTGCATAACTTATTTTAAAATTATATTTATATGTAACACAATTATTAAAGAAATGGATGCGTATAGTGTAGGTACTAACAATTTATTAAAAAAAACAGGTTCAAAATTTTTGTAATTTCAACGTTTTTTAAAACACAGCCCAGACTGTGTTCTAACAAAACATCTTTATTGTGGTCCTAAAAAATATCTATATCAAAGTTATAAGTACAAAATATTTCAATTATTGAATTTTTGAGCCTTAAATATTAAAAATAACTGATTTAGAAGCAAAAAGTGAGTCACTAATTAAAATAGTAATATTTCTACTGACAATTAGTTAAAAATATAACTCATGTTTCAGTAAATTCTTTTTGACTGATTCAATTAGTCTAGTTTAACAAATTTTTCAGGCCTGTCTAGAGCAAATAATTTTTCTTAATATTGTAAATTCACTATTATTGGTATTTTAAAAACCAAAAATTGTGAAAAATGACATTTTCTCAACTTTTTTGTTTGAAAATTTTTATTTAACTATTAAATTATTGTAACTATCTGGTAGGGTATTTAAAAATGCATTGATTGATTCAAAATTCAATCACTTTTACCATATTTATAAAAAGTTATTTATATATTTCTATTATTTTTATCTCCATGAGGAAGTAAAGTGTTCATGAAATGAGCACCAAAATTATAAAAAAATATACAAATTGGCAGCGGTTTTTTAATTGTTAAATAACATGTACATTTCCACATGTTATTTTATGTATAATTATTTATGATAATATTATTCATTTAACAGCAGACTGCTGACAATAGAAAGATTGTAACTATTTTCTAATGTTACAAGTATATCAGGTAAGCAATAAATCTGCATGTAGTAATATTGCCACGTATTTGAGTAACGGCGAGTATATAAAAGTATCAATTTTAGTAGAAAAGACAAGAGTTATTTTTTAGTTAAGACGCAACAAGAGGTGAAATTTAGAAAAACGTGTTTAAAAATGTTTGAACCCATCAATTTGTGAGTATATTTAAATTTAAAATTTTCATATTATGAAATTTTTGACAAATGCATTTTTATAACAAATATGACAACATAGCATAAGTGATTAGTATTTTTGAATATCATTTCAATATTTTCTCAATTAATTACCTATTATTATTGAAGAAATGTTTAGCAAAATTAGCAAAATTTTTTTAATGCAAAAAATAAATTAAAACAAATTTTTAAATTACCGAAAAAAATTTAAATAATGAATTAGGGTCATTTGGGGTAAATATAAACAAGGGGTAAATGTAAACAGTAGATGTTTCAGCTAAATTTACAAATTTAAAAATAAGTACGACGTCAATATTTTTACCTCAGCTCACCTACAAAATGTTCTGAGTATTGCCAATATTTTAAAGTTATTCTTTACTATTAAAATTTAAACAATAGTACATTGTGCAAAATGGCAGTAAAGTGAAACTCAAACCAGTTCAGCAGAATATAGTTCAAAATTAATTAATAAAAAAATATTTACTTTTTAATAGAATTAAATATAGGTACTTATTTTAATAAATATTTTATATATCTGTATATATTATTTTATTCAATTTATTGAAAAAATTACTTATTTGTTATCCAACTGGCTGTGTAATAAATATAAAAAAATAAAAGTAGTAACATAATTAATTATTATCTATATAAATATGTTATTATTCTAGAATTTTCTGCGGATATTTAGTCATTGTTGGTTCGTACAAAATAGTTGAAGGAAAATCACTTGCAACCAAAACTAATGGAGAGAAAAATATTTCGGAAGTTTGCTCAACCAGTGAATGTCAAGATTTATGTAAGTACATTAATTAAATTATAAGTGGAAATATTCAATGAATAATTGAAGCATTGGTAGCAACAGATGTGTACAACACAAAACAATCTGTAGAATATTATTGAAAATCAGTATTAGAATCACTAAAAATATTATTATTCTTTTCATTTAGCAAATTTATTCATAAACAGTTTAAATAAAACGGCAAATCCATGCGATGATTTTTATAATTATGCTTGTGGTTCATATCCCACCAATTATCCTGTTCCTGAAGGAGAAATAGTTTGGAATCAGAGACAAAATATGACAAAAAATATTCAGTACGAATTGATAAGTAAGCTCTTTAATTTTGACATAAATTGTGTATGGGTATTAGTCCAATTTTTGGTCTCTATAAAATGTTATGAACAGATTTTGAAAGAAGCTTAATTTATTCTGAAATTTATAGAAATTTTACAAGAAGAACCAAAACCTGAGGACAGTGTTCCATTGTCTGTAGAAAAGAAATTGTTCAAAGCCTGTATAGACGAAGGTTAGTCCAAATTTGAAACTGTAACAAATTGTTCGCTTATCATAATTAATCGAATGTTTGGAATTGTTTCTCATATTACATTGAGTGAAGGAGTTAATGTACGAAGTACTGGAATTCCTTTTGCGTCAAAATTAAACTCTCTTTTTTCAACCTATATGTAAATAATATTATTTATCAATCACTAATAATTAATAATACTATTTGTCATTGCAGATAGAATTGAACGAAATAGTATAGAAGGACTCTCGAAAGTGATAGAAGGTTTGGGTGGTTGGCCAATGCTTATGGAAGAAAATAAGTGGAAGGAAGCAGATTTTCCTTGGCAGAAAGTTATGCAAGGATATATCCAGCACAATGTTGCAACTCCTTTGTTTTCAATTGATTATACTCCAGATCCAAAAAATTACAGTATCAAGATTATAAGCGTGAGAGTCATTTATTGTCATATAAAGAATTCTATTTATTTACAAGGAAAAATATAATTCATAAAATACAGAACATTCTGAACTAGTGGATATGAATTATCTTTTTCCGTGTAATTATGAAGTACTATTTTTTTTCGTTAAATTAAACACAATTTATGATAGCTACTTATAATAGTATAGGGTAAGTGTGGGTATTTCTGCGAATTTTTAGTGTAGGTTAACTTTGCGAAGCTCGTCTAAGTTTACGAAAAAATGAAATGCAGTTTTTTCAATTACAAATTAAAGTTCAATTATTATATTTTCCAAATCATTAAACTCAATCAAATTTCGTTAATTATTTGTATCTAAAAAAGTAAAATAAAAACTAATTGTCAATACATGTATTATTGTTGACGCGCGAGTATTATTGTGTGACATTTATGAAGGAAACACCAATTATTGTGCGAGCATTATTGCAGAAAATCAGGTGTCGCATAACGCGCTGGTTGTCAAAAAAGAGGTTATGTTTAGTATGCGTTGCGTAGTGAACGTATTTAAAAATCGCAATAATACTAACATGCAGTGAAAATTCTGCTACTAATATAGTTTTAAGTATTATTAATTGAAAATCAATAATAGATGGGTAAATTAATATATTTTTCAAATAATAAAGTGTACTTCTTTGATTAGTAACACTGAAACGTGTATACTATAGTGAATATTGGAAATATCAACGGTTTTTAATATGTATTCATGACTGACATATTTGATAATTTCAATTTCACAGAATTCTGTCATAATATATTTCAAATTTAAATAAATAAATTAATAATTGTCGGAATGTATATTTTTATGAGCTATTCTATCAAGTAAGATTCAAAATAATTTTTGTAATTATTTTGAAAAAATTAGGCGTATATTTCAAATTGAAAATAATAATTTTTTAAAAATCGCAATAATTGTGTCACTCGCAGGAATACCCACACTTACCCTATAATATTTAATAAATTTTTAGTTAAAACATGGAATAGGTAGCGACGTTTTGAAAGATATTTGCTATCAAGTACATAAAGGAAAGATTCTTTCAGAAGACATGATACATAGGATTGATTTCCCATCACCATGGCTTTATAATGGATTTACTCGAAATCGCTTTAATGTTTCAAATTTTTACGAGAAATCTCACCGATTGCTAACTGTTATGAGTGTAATTGAAGTGGTAATGTAATTTTTAATAATATGTACCTACTAATATAATTAGATTAGAATAAGGAGTATAAAATGTAACAAATAAATTAATAAAATAAAAAAATTCTAGATAGAAGCCTTTTATAGTGAAGAAGGAAAAGAGAAAATGACTATTAGAGAATTCCAAAATTATTATAATCGTAATAATTCAACAAAAAATACGTCAGAGGTATGGAAAATAATCTATAGATACAAACTTCTTTGTTTTTGTTTCTTCGTGAATGAAGCTTTGTAGTCGTTTAATTTATAACATTTTTATAACTGCTTTAAACAAATTTTTCTCTATATATGTAAGAATATGTTATATAAGACCCTGGGATGCGTTAATATATAAAATAAAAATATTATGAACTTGATTTTATAAATATTAGATTGTATTACAAATTACTTAAAAATTAAATATATAATTGTCGTTAATGCTTCTTCCACGAGGAAGTAAATTTTTTTGCTGGTCGTAAAAGTGGAAGCAAAATTTTCATGTAATGAACATCTGGATTCACAACTTGTTTTATTATTTTCAATGTAGATAAACTGGCTCGAAATGATTAGAGCGTATACAAAAGACTCTAAATTAAATATTGATGATTCTGAAGAAATTTTAATCATAGGGGATAAATCGTATTTTGATACGTTATTTAAAATTTTCGATAAAATTTCTCACTATGATATAGGTGATTATATAATTATATAAATGTTGAAAAACAATGCACAATTGTTTCTTTGTTTTAAATTATTTTTTATTGTAGTTAATTACTTACATTGGAATTTTATGACAAGCCAGTTTGTGAATTTAAAAAGGTACAATAGAGATTACATAAAGAAGTTAAAAAAAACGCATCACCGGAATTCCAGTTAACCATAAAAACAGGTATATGTCAAATGTATACATTTTGTTGAAAACTTAATAGTTATATTAGTTAATAATTAATATTATTACAATTTTGTATTAAATTCTATTTTTTGTTCTTTTAAAGCTAATTCACCATTTTAATTTATAATAAATAATTTTAGAACTGAGGAATGCATAGAACAACAATGGCTTAAAGCTGGAGTTTCAAAGGAGTATTTGAAACGAAATTTTCCTAATAATTTTTCTGAATATGTAAGCAGCGTAGTTAAAAAGTTCTATTTACTTACTTTTCCATTAACTAATTTTGAAATTATATTATTTATTTTATTAATAATTATGTCACTTATAGGCTAAAGAAGTAGCTGAAGAGATTCGCATTGAAATTGATACTGGAATATTAAGAGCAAATTGGATGGACGCCACATCAAAATTATCGGCTAGAGAAAAATTAAGAGCTACTAAAATACAAATCGGCTATCCTGAATATTTTGACGACGAGAAAGAATTTAATCAGCTCTATGACGGTGTAAGAATAATAATTAATTATAATATAATTTTAAACACGAAAAAATAATTTATTCAAATTTTTTGTTACTATAGCTCGAAGTCGGCCTGGATCATTTTGATAATGAGATGAAAATTAAGGAATTCGAGAGAGTTCAAAAATTGAATGAATTAAGAGAACCATTTAAAGGAAATGAGTATGTTTGATATAACATTTAAATTATTGATACTAACGTATCGATAATAATTAAAACTGTGATCATTTATATTATGTAATAAGTTTGAAAATTGTATAATTTTATATATTTTTTCAGATGGTCTTTTATAAAACCTCTGATGCTTAATGCTGTATACCATCCTTATCACAACAGAATAAGTATGAATCCCAAAAATTTTAATATCATTTTATAATATTAATGCATTTTTAAAAATTAAATACGTGTTAAAGATATTTATTAATTTGCATTGATTATATGTAGACCATATTTGTTCCTTTTCAGCCGTTCCAGCTGCAAAATTATTGCCCAAGAGTGATAATATGCAACTAATGTAAGTTGTGAATACAAATAAGAATTATTCTTGTTAATATTTGTGATAAAAAATTGCTAAAAATTAACAAAACCTATTTAATATATTGCCTTTAAAAATAGGTTATTGTATTATGCTGCTTCTGGACATACTATTGGACACGAATTTTCTCATGCTTTTACTACTGGAGGTATTTAATAACAATGTTATTAAGAGTAAATAGATAAGCTTGTTATAATAATATGAATTTTGTTGCGAATTGAAAATGAATAGGTCTGTAAAATAGTTTTTGTTTATTAGTAGGACGCAAGTATGACAAGCAAGGAAACTTTGCTCCTTTGTGGTCTGATAGTGTTGAGAAAAATTTCACGACAAAGGCTGATTGTTACATAAAACAATATAATGATTATGGGGTAAATTTAATCGAATTATTTGAGATTTGGTTGTATTATTAACTTTTGCAATCAGTTTATAATATATTATACAATTATTTATTTATTTCTATTAATAAATAATACATGTTTATATGTATTAATAGATAAATGGTGAATTGACACTGGCTGAAAATATTGCCGATAGCTTAGGCCTCAGTGCTGCTTATTCGGCATTCCTCAAAAAAGCAGAAAGATATACAGATTTAAAATTACCAAATTTGGAAAATGTTACTCGAAATCAATTGTTTTTCTTGAATTTCGCCAATGTAAGTGAAAGTACTTTTTGAATAAGGCTATTTTAATTAATAGATAGGTTAATATTAGCAATGTTTTGTTTTCGGCTTTATGTACCTCAGTTTTCCAAAAGTTTTGACCATTCAAATGTACAAATTTTATTTTCGGATGAAATATTTGAAAAATTTTTAAAACTATTATACTGAAATTGAAAGTAATTAAATTTAAATATTATAAAAAATACAAATTTGAAGAATTAAAGGGTATAAGGACAGAAAGTCCAAACCAAAATGTCCAAGACGAAAAGTCCAAAAAAAATAGTTTTAATTATGAATTTTCGGATTTTGTTGGTAGAAAATACATAAAGAAGTAAATAAATAGATACACAAGTAAATAATTTTTTAATCATTATTAATAATTTTTTTTAATACTTATTATTGTTACATTATTTGTTTCGAGTAATTTTTATCCAAAAAATAAAAAAAATTCTATTTATGCGGTTGTGTTTTTTAAGAATCTTCTGTCATTTTAATCCCTCTTGCGTCGTTTAAATCGTTTTATATTCATTTTAAATTAAAAATATTATAAAGTATAAATTTTCAACCTTTTTGAAAGTGGATACACAAGAATTATAAATTATTATGAAAGTTTAAAACTATTTATTTTGTATTTTTTACTCTGGAAATTTTCACTTTGGACTTTTTGTACTTTACTTTTTGTTTTATTGGATATTTTTGATTGTATATTTTGGAATGGAATTTTTTGTTCTATATTCGAACTAATGAAATATCGTCGTTCATTTGAATGTTCGAAACTCTTATAAATATCTTTATGAAGCTGAATATAAAAATATTAAAGGAGACTTTTTTACAGCGTTATTGTGAAACCAGAACTAAAAGTAACGAAGAATTACAGAATAACGATGTTCATGCCAAAGCGTCTGTGAGAATTAATGGAGCCGTTGCTAATGTTAAAGGATTTGCTGAAGCTTTTCAATGTTCCGAAAATAGTCCTATGAATCCTACAAACAGGTGTATTTTGTGGGAATAATTATTTATTTATTTGAAGAGATAAGCAGAAGAAAAGGATAAAAATTTCTTTCGCAGTTCCATTAATTATTATATGAAACATTAATTGTAATTAATACTATTTCAATAAATGTGGTATTCATTTTACAAATTGTGATGATTATTATTTTCTACAGATATGTTCTTAATTTTTTTAAAATACCGAAAAAAAATTGTATTCATTATTCAATATAGTTTATTAAAATTCAATATTTCTTAAACTTTGAATGTTGCATAACTTATTTTAAAATTATATTTATATGTAACACAATTATTATAGAAATGGATGCGTATAGTGTAGGTACTAACAATTTATTAAAAAAAACAAGTTCAAAATTTTTGTAATTTTAACGTTTTTTAAAATACAGTCCAGACTGTGTTCTAACAAAACATCTTTATTGTGGTCCTAAAACTATCTATATCAAAGTTATAAGTACACAAAATTTCAATTATTGAGTTTTTGAGCCTTAAATATTAAAAATAACTGATTTAGAAGCAAAAAGTGAGTCACTAATTAAAATAGTAATATTTCTACTGACAATTAGTTAAAAATATAACTCATGTTTCAGTAAATTCTTTTTGACTGATTCAATTAGTCTAGTTTAACAAATTTTTCAGGCCTGTCTAGAGGAAATATTTTTTCTTAATTGTAAATTCATTATTTACACGCCGTATTTGTATATTTTCAATGCCGAAAGTTTTGAACTTATCAAAACACACATTTTTCAAACATAAATTCGAACTTACTTTTTTCATTGTAAAACAAAAAAATTTGCCCAATATTAAGTACGAGAAACGTGAATTTTAAATTATTAAAAAATTATAACTTTAACAAACAATTCTTTTGCATTTTGAAATTTTGTATACGAACGAATAGATAAGTAAGCTACAGATTCCACTTGCGACCTATGACTTTCTTACACGCGATGAGAGCTTTCAAAGTCATGGGCCTCTACTTTTTGAGCTAAAGTTATAACTGTTAACAAACAGTTGAATTTGAAACAAGAACTACACGTGTAAATTACACGTATCAAATAATGATATTTATTTAAAAAAATTTTTTTAATTATTTTTATATGCATAAATTTATTCATGCTAGTTAAAACATGTGTATTTATTTTTTTAATTACATGTACATTTCCACATGTTATTTTATGTATAATTATTTATGATAATATTATTTATTTAACAGCAGACTGCTGACAATAGAAAGATTGTAACTATTTTTCAATGTTACAAGTATATCAGGTAAGCAATAAATCTGCATGTAGTAATATTGCCACGTATTTGAGTAACGGCGAGTATATAAAAGTATCAATTTTAGTAGAAAAGACAAGAGTTTATTTTTTAGTTAAGACGCAACAAGAGGTGAAATTTAGAAAAACGTGTTTAAAAATGTTTGAACCCATCAATTTGTGAGTATATTTAAATTTAAAATTTTCATATTATGAAATTTTTGACAAATAATGCATTTTTATAACGAATATGACAACATAGCATAAGTGAAACCGCTGTAAAGTTGTATAATTTTTTTTTATAATTTTGGTGCTCATTTCATGAACACTTTACTTCCTCATGGAGATAAAAATAATAGAAATATATGAATAACTTTTTATAAATATGGTAAAAGTGATTGAATTTTGGGTCAATCAATTTATTTTTAAATACCCTACAAGATAGTTACAATAATTTAATAGTTAAACAAAAATTTTCAAACAAAAAAGTTGAGAAAATGTCATTTTCCACAATTTTTGGTTTTTAAAATACCAATAATTTCGAAATTTATTATCGAATTAGGTTTAAAAATAGGTCAATCGAAGCGTTTTTTGAAGCTCTACAAGTCGGTAACGATAATTTTAAGATTACTTCTACATTTTTCAACAAAATTTTCAAAAAAGTTCTTATTTTCCAAAATTTTTAATTTTTAAAAGTTTATTATCTCCGGTCAATATGGACAAAAAATGTTCAATTAGAGCTCAAAAGATGCGTCTAAAAAAACTCTACAAAATTATGGAAAAACATTTATAGGTGTCCTAATATTTTTTTAAAGTTATGGGCAAAAAACGTTTTTTTGCAAAATTAAAAATCCAAAAAAAAATTAGTTAAACTTTATCAATCTATCTCAAAGTACTCTCATTTTATGTCCGCAGGTGAGATCTACAATTTAAAAAAAAATTCAACCCAAAAGCTCTTCATGATTTCGAGATATTTATGAAAATGTGATGTTTACACACACACACACACACACACACACATACGGAATGACATTCTTTAAAAATGTCATTTTTGAACTCCTGAGGTCAAATAACATAAAGGTATGTCAAAAAATCGAACTCGAAAAATTTCGGTATTACAATACTTCCTCTATGAGGAAGTAATTAGTATATTACTTCCTCATAGAGGAAGTATTGTAATACCGAAATTTTTTGAGTTCGATTGTCTGACATATCTTTATGTTATTTGACCTCAGGAGTTCAAAAATGACATTTTTATAAAATTTCATTCCGTATGTGTGTGTGTGTGTAAACATCACATTTTCATAAATATCTCGAAATCATGAAGAGCTTTTGGGCTGGATTTTTTTTTAAATTGTAGATCTCACCTGCGGACATAAAGCGAGAGTACTTTCTGATATATTAATAAAGTTTAACTAAATTTTTTTTTTATTTTTAATTTTCCAAAAAAACGTTTTTTGCCCATAACTTTAAAAAAATGTTAGGACACCTATAAATGTTTTTTCATAATTTTGTAGAGTTTTTTTAGACGCATCTTTTGAGCCCTAATTGAAAATTTTTCGTCCATATTAACCGGAGTTATTAAACTTTTAAAAATCGAAAATTTTGAAAAATAAGACTTTTTTGAAAATTTTGTTGAAAAACATTGAAGTAACTTTAAAATTATCGTTATCAACTTGTAGAGCATTAAAAAACGCTTCGATTGATCTATTTTTGAACCTAGTTCGATAATAAATTTCTAAATTATTGGTATTTTAAAATCCAAAAATTGTGAAAAATGCCATTTTCTCAACTTTTTTGTTTGAAAATTTTTGTTTAACTATTAAATTATTGTAACTATCTTGTAGGGTATTTAAAAATAAATTGATTGACCCAAAATTCAATCACTCTTACTATATTTATAAAAAGTTATTTGTATATTTCTATTATTTTTATCTCTATGAGGAAGTAAAGTGTTCATGAAATGAGCACCAAAATTATACAAAAAATATACAACTTGGCAGCGGTTTTTTGGAATATTATTTTAATATTTTCTCAATTAATTACCTATTATTATTGAAGAAATGTTTAGCAAAATGAGCAAAAATTTTTTAATGCAAAAAATAAATTAAAACAAATTTTTAAATTACCGAAAAAAATTTAAATAATGAATTAGTTATTTGGATGTAAAATTAAATTAGAAAAATTCTTTTAAATTCAAAATAAATTTTTCAATTAAAAAAAAAATTATTTTAATAAAAACACACAAATATATAAATATAAATATACTTATTTATCATTCATCATAATTAAACAAAATTTTTTTACCAAAATTTTAAAATTATTTTTGTCTACTATAGAAAAAGTTTCACATAATCTGCATTTTATTTTAAAGCTATGTTTTTTATTTGCAAGAGCGATAACTTTTTATTATTGTTTTGAATAATCTCCGAAAGTTAATAAAAAATTTAAAAGAAAGCTTCAAAAATTGTAGAAAAAAAAATTGTGTTTAAAAATGTTTGAACCCACCAATTTGTGAGTATATTTAAATTTAAAATATTTCATTGGTATTTTAATAAATTTTAATTATAATTAAGGTGATGGACAGGTGATATTTCAACCTTTCGAATTTCATGTTGTGAAGTTGCAAAACTTGTTTTTTCTTGAACTATTCAGAACATAAAAGTTATTCTTTAGGGGAGACTGGGGTAAACCCGCTCACTTTTTTTCAGATCACTAAAAATTTAGGAAATTATTCTTTAAATCCAAGTTAATTTATATCATTTAAAAGCTTATGATTTCTACTAAAAAAATAAAAAAAATTTTTTGCTTTATCTTTTTTAGTTTTACTTAGAGAAAATTTTTAATTCACATATACCAAATTTTGAATTCACAATTTTCCAGGGTAAACCCGCTCACTTTATCTTTTCAAGACGTAACAGTTTTATTCTTTAAATATTAAAAATCTTATTCCCGCCTTAAGTATGATTTATTATTGATAAACTATGAGTTCTATAAACAATTCTATAAACAACAAATTGGTTTAATAAATAATGAATATAGGTTTCATGAATTTCAACTATGGATTTAAATAATGTTATATTTTATTAAGAGGAAGTGAAATGTAGTTGGGTAAGACTCCGTCAGAAAAATTACAAACAAAAAAATTTTTTTTTCTTTTGAAAAATTCTGAAAGGACATGATTTTAAGTATAACATATTTAAATTTCATTAAAATCCGTTAAATAGTTTCGGAAATATTCATATTTGAAAAAAATCTTGTAAAAAAATTCAAAATGCCGTAACTTTTACAATTTTGAAAATTTTTAAAAATCCTTTGGTACACTTATTTTTGTTATCAAATATAACAACTTCACCAAATTACAGAATAATCCGTAGACCCCATGCAAATTGTAATTTTTCTGACGGAGTCTTACCCAGTTACAATTTTGGGTTTAACAAGTCATAAAGTGTGTTATTGTTAAAATAGAATACGTGACATTATTTTATTCTAAATTTTAAATTAAAAACTAAGTGCGGCTGTACCCCGACTTCACGTGAGCGACTTTACCCCGAATGTATTCCTCACATTTCAGAATAAATTTAATTAAATCTTTTTGAAATGAGACAAAACTATATATGTACTTCGAAGAAGGACAACCAATAGCAACAAAAAAAATTTGCCAAATAAATTAAGACTCAAAAATAATGATCGAAAAACTTTAAAATTCAAAAAACGTTTTTTTTCTGACACCTCCAAAAACATTTTGATCTCCATCATACGTTGAGTTCATAGCGTCAAATCGCTACCCAGCAAACACTGTTACAGATCTGTTACAGAACTGTGACAAATAATTGAAGAACATGTGATGTAACTGGTGACTCACAGGGGACTCACTGGGTACGCAAAATGTCGTAGTCAGAAGGTTGTCACAGTTAAGTAACAGATCTGTAACATGGTGACGAAGATACTTGTCACAGTTCTAGAACAGTTACAAATTTCTGTTACTCATATCTGTCATTAAAAAATATTTTAATTAAAATTAAAAAAATATTCCACGCTGTTCTCGCATGTCATACATACCCGGAATACTTATACATGTCGAAGAAAATTTGTTTTGCTATTTATTTACATATTTACAACCACGAGGTCTCGAACGCAAAACGCAGCTTGGAGTGGATTATAAATCAAACGCCCTACCAACTGCGCCACGGAGGCTCATGAAAGGAAGTTTAGAATTTACATATATAACGAAGGAACTATGAAAATGTGCTTTGTAACTTGAAAAAGGATACTGTATTTGCAACAATAGTATAATTATGTTATGTATAATATACATTATATTTAATAATGTTAATTGAAAAATGTAAATTTTCAAAGTTACAAGCATAAGGAAAGGCTTAAAAATTACTTTTTAAATGAAAGATTAAAGCAATAAATTTAAGCTTAATTAATGAAATTTCTACATTTTTATAACAAATTTATATTCTATAATTTTTCATTTAAATATAAATAGATTTTACAAAATTCTTTGTGAAATTAATTTATCAAAAAAATTTGCTATTACGAATAATAATAATGTCAAACAATTAACGAATAATTACATTCTCGATTACATTACATGCACCTTTAAAACATTTATGAGACTTTTATACATAATAATATTGTTTAAATAGTCACTAGAAGAATAATAAAACTGAAGAAAATTTAAAGATAGAGTAAAAAATGCTACTGATAGTAGTATAAAAGAAATAAGAAAGCAATTTGTTGTCAATAATTACTATATGAGTAATTCTCCACAAAGTGGTAACTTTTGAATATGTTAAAATTTTCTTTTTTAATTAAATTTTTTGGAAATTTTTTATTTAGATCTTTTTAATAAAGCTTGAAAATGATTATTTTATAGATATTTGAGTTTAATTCTTTCTTTAGTTTTATATACAAACAATTTAAAAATTTGTAATTTAAAGGTTAAATAATTTATTTGAAAAAGTTAATTTTCGACTGTGAATAATTATAAATAGTGTAAATAAGCAAATAATTACTTTAAACTGCTTTAATAAATAAATAAATAATATTTTTACTCATACCTGTTATTGAAATTACTTGTTTTGATACAGGTTAATCGAGGTTAATAATATTTATTCAAGAAAACAAAACACTTCCATTACGCGAAACGAAATTAGGAACTGGAGTTTACAGGAACTGCAGTTTACAAATCAAAGAAAAAAATTCATTGAAACCGTAAAAATTCATAAAAATAAACAATTTTTGCAGATTATTAAAGAGATTTGCTTACTCTAAATCACTATTATTTTTATTTTTTTTTATACATTTAGAATTCGGCAATTTTGTCGGGTATGGAGTTACATACCATTAAAATACGCTATAAAATAATAGTAACTTTTGTAGTTTTAAATCTAAAAATTATATTTCTTTTTGCAAATTTAACATAAATACAACTTATTAACTTAATAATATTAATGGCAAATAAAATCGCACTAAAAAAGAGAATAAAATTAATGAAAATCAATGAAATTGTAAACTCCAGTTCTAAATAAAAAAAGATTGGGGAAAATATTAAAAAAATATTTTTACACAGATTTTTTAATGGAAATTAGAAAACGACACACTAAAACTTAGTTTTTGAGATGAACTTTCGAATAGAATAAATAAAAAAACGTTTAAAATAAAGTTTGTGCAAAATAAAACGACAAATGTGCATTTTTTGAACATTTGCAATTGAATTACAACTTTTGTTTTAATTAAAAAAATTTTTTCGATTATGATATTACTAAAAAACATATTGAAGATTAATTATGCAAAAGTTTGAAGTAGATTAGATAACAATTTTTCAAGTTATTAAATAGGAAACAGAGGGGAAGCAAAAGTGACCACTTAATGAAGAATCACCCATATAGGTATTTTTTATAAATTATTACGAATTATATTATATTATATTAAAAATAATATGAACTACACCAAATTTGTTAGAAGAGTTTAACATTGTTCGGACAATGTTAAACTGTATATTACAGAACTGCATTGCAACAGATGTTTAGACCAATTACACAACAATGTTCATACACAGTTATAGAACAAGGTTGGAACAACAGTTACAGAAAATTTGCGACATTAAAGTTATGTAACTCTTACATCACATTGTGATAGAACTGTGACATAAGCATAATACAGAACTATTCTGTAACTAACTTGTAACTATGTTCTAGAACTCTGTTACAATCAGGTTCTATCACAGATCTATAACTAGTTAGGAACAAATGTTCTATAACACTGTAACCTCACTGTTATAGAATACTTATATAACGTGTTTGCTGGGTAGTGAGCGGGTTTACCCCAGTCTCCCCTACTATTAAAATTTAAACAATAGTACATTGTGCAAAATGGCAGTAAAGTGAAACTCAAACCAATTCAGCAGAATATAGTTCACAATTAATTAATAAAAGAATATTCACTTTTTAATAGAATTAGGTATATATTATTTTACTCAATTTATTGAAAAAATTACTTATTTGTTATCCAACTGGCTGTGTAATAAATATAAAAAAAATAAAAGTAGTAACATAATTAATTATTATCTATATAAATATGTTATTATTCTAGAATTTTCTTCGGATATTTAGTCATTGTTGGTTCGTACAAAATAGTTGAAGGAAAATCACTTGCAACCGAAACTAATGGAGAGAAAAATATTTCGGAAGTTTGCTCAACCAGTGAATGTCAAGATTTATGTAAGTACATTAATTAAATTATAAGTGGAAATATTCAATGAATAATTGAAGCATTGGTAGCAACAGATGTGTACAACACAAAACAATCTGTAGAATATTATTGAAAATCAGTATTAGAATCACTAAAAATATTATTATTCTTTTCATTTAGCAAATTTATTCATAAACAGTATAAATAAAACGGCAGATCCATGTGATGATTTTTATAATTATGCTTGTGGTTCATATCCCACCAATTATCCTGTTCCTGAAGGAGAAATAGTTTGGAATCAGAGACAAAATATGACAAAAAATATTCAGTACGAATTGATGAGTAAGCTCTTTAATTTTGACATAAATTGTGTATGGGTATTAGTCCAATTTTTGGTCTCTATAAAATGTTATGAACAGATTTTGAAAGAAGCTTAATTTATTCTGAAATTTATAGAAATTTTACAAGAAGAACCAAAACCTGAGGACAGTGTTCCATTGTCTGTAGAAAAGAAATTGTTCAAAGCCTGTATAGACGAAGGTTAGTCCAAATTTGAAACTGTAACAAATTGTTCGCTTATCATAATTAATCGAATGTTTGGAATTGTTTCTCATATTACATTGAGTGAAGGAGTTAATGTACCAAGTACTGGAATTCCTTTTGCGTCAAAATTAAACTCTCTTTTTTCAACCTATATGTAAATAATATTATTTACCAATCACTAATAATTAATAATACTATATTTGTCATTGCAGATAGAATTGAACAGAATAGTATAGAAGGACTCTCGAAAGTGATAGAAGGTTTGGGTGGTTGGCCAATGCTTATGGAAGAAAATAAGTGGAAGGAAGAAGATTTTCCTTGGCAGAAAGTTATGCAAGGATATATCCAGCACAATGTTGCAACTCCTTTGTTTTCAATTGATTATACTCCAAGTCCAAAAAATTACAGTATCAAGATTATAAGCGTGAGAGTCATTTATTGTCATATAAAGAATTCTATTTATTTACACGGAAAAATATAATTCAGTGAATACAGAACATTGCTACTAATAATAGTATATTATATTTAATAAATTTTTAGTTAAAACATGGAATAGGTAGCGACGTTTCGAAAGATATTTACTCTCAAGTAGATAACGGCGAGATTCGTTCAGAAGACATGATACATAGGATTGATTTACCATCACCATGGCTTTATAGAGTATATACTCAAAATTTCTTTAATTTTTCAAATCTTTTCAAGAAAGCTCACCGAATGCTAAAGCTTACGATAGTAATTGAAAAGGTAATGTAATATTAATAATATGTACCTACTAATATAATTAGATTAAAAAAAGAAGTATAATATGTAACAAATAAATTAATGAAATCAAAAAATTCTAGATAAAAGCCTTTTATAGTAAAGAAGGAAAAGAGAAAATGACTATTAGAGAATTCCAAAATTATTATAATCGTAATAATTCAACGAAAAATACGTCAGAGGTATGGAAAATAATCTATAAATACATACTTCTTTGTTTTTGCTTCCTCGTGAATGAAGCTTTGTAGTCGTTTAATTTATAACATTTTTATAACTGCTTTAAACAAATTTTTCTCTATATAAGAATATGTTATATAAGACCCTGGGATGCGTTAATATATATAATAAAAATATTATGAACTTGATTTTATAAATATTAGATTGTATTACAAATTACTTAAAAATTAAATTTAATTGTCGTTAATGCTTCTTCCACGAGGAAGTAAATTTTTTTGCTTGTCGTAAAAGTGGAAGCAAAATTTTCATGTAATGAACATCTGGATTCACAACTTGTTTTATTATTTTCAATGTAGATAAACTGGCTCGAAATGATTAGAGCGTATACAAATGACTCTAAATTGAATATTGATGATTCTGAAGAAATTTTAATTTTGGGGGATAAGTCATACTTTGATGAATTATTTAAACTTTTAGAGAAAACATCTCACTATGATATAGGTGATTATATAATTATGTAAATGTTGAAAAACAATGCACAATTGTTTCTTTGTTTTAAATTATTTTTTATTGTAGTTAATTACTTACATTGGAATTTTATGACAAGCCAGTTTGAGAATTTACAAAGGTACAACAGAGATTACATAAAGAAGTTAAAAAAACGCAACACTGGAATTTCAGTTGACCATAAAAACAGGTATATATCAAATGCATACATATACATTTTGTTGATAACTTAATATTATTACAATTTTGTATTAAATTCTATTTTTTTAAAGCTATAATTCATCATTTTAATTTAAAATAAATAATTTTAGAACTGAGGAATGCGTAGGACAACAATGGCTTAAATATGGAGTTTCAAAGGAGTATTTGAAACGAAATTTTCCTAATAGTTTTTCTGAATATGTAAGCAGTAGTTACAAAGTTCTATTTAGTTACTTTTCCATTAACAAATTTTAAAATTATATTCCTTATTTTATTATTATGTCAATTATAGTGTAAAGAAGTAGTTGAAGATATTCGCAATGAAATTGTAACTGGAATATTAAGAGCAAATTGGATGGACGCCACATCAAAATTATCGGCTACACTGAGAAAACTGGAGTGTCAAATTCGGAGATTCAAAAAGTGTATGTTTCCTTTGCTTATGAAGAGAGTTAAATAGTCCTTCTAAAATAAGTTTTGAATTGATAATGGAAATCTACTTGTATATTCTCTCCCATTATATCTGAGGGTTAAAAGTTGCGCAGAAAATGTGTACGATCTGATGCGCGCGAAATTATTTTTTTGACATTTTATGTATTTAATTTAGGGGTTAGGTTGCCATATTTATTCATTTCGCGCCGGATAAGGAAGGGATTTCTCAAGATGGTTAATTTGTCCCTCTGTTATAAACTCATTTTCCCTCCAAGAGAAATGGCACGAATATCTGTCAATGGTGTATTTGAACATTTAGATTGTTATCCAATAGCTAACTCTCAAATATCAACGATTTGTCCCTCCAGATGTTTAGTCCAATACTCCATTTTTCTCAGTGTAGAGAAAAATTAAGAGCTACTAAAATACAAATCGGCTATCCTGAATATTTTGACGACGAGAAAGAATTTAATCAGCTCTATGACGGTGTAAGAATAATAATTAATTATAATATAATTTTAAACACGAAAAAGTAATTTATTCAAATTTTTTGTTACTATAGCTCGAAGTCGGCCTGGATCATTTTGATAATGTGATGAAAATTAATGAATTCGAGAGACTTCAAAAATTGAATGAATTAAGAGAACCATATAAAGGAAATGAGTATGTTTGATATAACATTTAAATTATTGATACTAACGTATCGATAACACAGGACCACAAAATTTTTTTTAAAGAAAGTATTGACCGGACCAAGTTTTTCATATGTTTTTTGAGTCGCTTAATTCGAATCTAAACACAGTTTTGCGCCATCACGTCAAGTTTCTTCAAAATGGCGGATCCAATATGGCTGTCGAATTTTTTAAAAATGTATCAGATTTACTTGAAACTTGTTACTCGGAGGTTCTTGGGGTCGCTGAATACGAATTTCACCTTAGTTTTTAAAAATTCAAAATGGCGGATCCAATATGGCTGACGTATTTAAAAAAAATCAGATTTATTCAAAACTTGTTACTTGGGGGTTTTTGGGGTCGCTGAATACGAATTTCACCTTAGTTTTAAAAAATCCAAAATGGCGGATCCAATATGGTTAACGAATTATTAAAAAATTTATCAGATTTTGAATTTTTGAAAACTAAGGTGAAATTCGTATTCAGCGACCCCGAAAACCCCCGAGTATAACGTTTCAGGTAAATCCAATAATTTTTTTAAAAATTGATCAGCCATATTGGATCCGCCATTTTGAATTTTTGAAAACTGAGGTGAAATTCGTATTTAGCAACCCCCGAGTAACAAGTTTCAGGGGAATTGGGTGAATTTTAAAAGAAACCGACGCCATATTGGATCAGCCATCTTAAATTTTGAATATTTACGAGTTTCTTTGATTGTTTAACATTATATAATATTTTTCCAGTGTTTTGAAGTTGTTTTTTAATAGAATCTTCTGCTTATTTTTATTTAAATCTTGTTTACAGTCAGTTTTTTTAAAAATTTTATTAATTTGTGAAGAAACTTGACGTGATGGCGGAAAACTGAGTTCAGATTCGAATTCAGCGACCCAAAAAACATATAAAAAACATAGTCCAGTCAATACTTTCTTTAAAAAAATTCTGTGGTCCTGTGTAATTAAAACTGTGATCATTTATATTATGTAATAAGTTTACTATTAAATTTTATAATTATTCTATTTCTTACAATAAGTTGTATGTATTAGCGTTTTTATTTATATGACATTCACTGTTATTTTTATAGTATATATTAAAATTGTTGAAATTCAAATTTTTGAAAATTGTATAATTTTCTATATTTTTTCAGATGGTCTGTTATGAGTCCTCTGAGGCTTAATGCACTTTACCGTCCTTATCTCAACAGAATAAGTATGAATCCCTAAAATTTTATTATCATTTTATAATATTAATGCATGTTTAAAAATTAAATACGTGTTAAAAATATTTTTTAATTTACATTGATTATATTTGAACCATATTTGTTCCTTTTCAGCCATTCCAGCTGGAATTTTATTGCCCAAGAGTGATAATATGCAACTAACGTAAGTTGTGAATACTAATAAGAATTATTCTAGTTAGATGTTGATTTGTTTATTATTTTTGAATCCATATATTAAAATCGATTAGAATCATTTTCAAGCACAAAGCTTTTCGTCCATCAACGATGGACCTCATCAGGTGAAATTCGAAAATTCAAAATCTGTAAATAGTTTTCTTTAACTTTTACAAACAATTTACACTTAAAATTAACATTCATATGGATTAAAAAATAATAAACAAATCAACATCTAACTAAATTGATTACAATCCAAAAAACAATAACATCTTATATAAGAATTATTCTAGTTAATATTTGTCATAAAAAATTGCTAAAAATTAACAACACCTATTTAATATATTGCCTTTAAAAATAGGTTATTGCATTATGCTGCTTCTGGATTTGCTATTGGACACGAATTTGCTCATGCTTTTACTACTAAAGGTATTTAATATCAATGTTATTAAGAGTAAATAGATAAACTTGTTATAATAATATGAATTTTGTTGCAAATTGAAAATGAATAGGTCTGTAAAATAGTTTTTGTTTATTAATAGGACGCAAGTTTTACATGCAAAGAAACTTTGCTCCTTTGTGGTCTGATAGTGTTCAGAGAAATTTCACGACAATAGAGGATTGTTATGTAGAACAATATAATGATTATGGGGTAAATTTAATTGAATTATTTAAGATTTTGTTGCATTATTAACATTTGCAATCAGTTTATAATATATTATACAATTATTTATTTATTTCTATTAATAAATAATACATGTTTATATGTATTAATAGCTAAATGGAGAAGTGACATTGTCTGAAAATATGGCCGATAGTTTAGGCATCAGTGTTGCTTATTCGGCATTCCTCAAAAAAGCAGAAAGATATACAGATTTAAAATTACCAAATTTGGAAAATGTTACTCGAAATCAATTGTTTTTCTTGAAATTCGCCAATGTAAGTGAAAGTACTTTTTCAAAAAGGCTATTTTAATTCATAGATAGGTTAATATCAGCAATGTTTTGTTTTCGGCTTTATGGAAGTTTTCCAAAAGTTTTGATGTACAAAATTTATTTTCGGATGAAATATTTAAAATTTTAAAACTATTATACTAATATTTAAAGTAATTAAATTTAAATATTATAAAAAAATACAAATTTAAAGACTATTTATTTTGGATTTTTTACTCTGGAGATTGTCACTTTGGACTTTTTGTACTTTAAATTTTTTTTCTTGGATATTTTGGATTGGACTTTTTGTTCTATATTCCAACTAAAGAAATATCGTCGTTCATTTGAATGTTCGAAACTCTTATAAATATCTTTATGAAGCTGAATATAAAAATATTAAAGGAGACTTTTTTACATCGTTACAGCGTTATTGTGAAACAAAAACTAAAATTTTCGAAGAAAAAACTCAAATATTTGAATTATGCTTTGGCGTCTGTGAGAATTAATGGAGCCGTTGCTAATGTTAAAGGATTTGCTGAAGCTTTTCAATGTTCCGAAAATAGTCCTATGAATCCTACAAACAGGTGTATTTTCTTGGAATAATTATTTATTTATTTGAAGAGATAAGCAGAAGAAAAGGAAAAAATTTTGTTTCCCAGTTCCATGTATAATTAATAGTAATAATATAATAATAGTTCCATAATGAATTATTATATGAAACAATAATTGTAATTAATACTATTCCAATAAATGTGGTACTTATTTTACAAATTGTGATGATTATTATTTTCTAATTTTTTAAAAATACCAAAAAGTAATTGTATTCATTTTTTAAAATATAGTTTATTGTAATATATTTAAAGAAAAATTATTATTTAATATAAGTATTGTATACTTATTTATTTAATACCCAATAATAATACCTAATACCTAATAAAATTTTTATTTAAAATTTTAAATCAAATAATTTAATAGGCTCTGAGACGAATAAAATTTAATTCCTCCGATGTACAATTATTTTTAAATAATAACTTATAAAAATTTTGCAAAATATCAAGAAGAAGTCAAGTCATCAGTGATCCTTCCTCTATTCTACTTCCAAAAAAGTTGGTTGTCAAATATTATTTTCTTTTTAAATGAGAATGTTTTACTAGGAAGTATAGTTTAAATTTGAGATATGAGAAATTATTTATATTTTTCCATGCGTATGTAACTAATAAATAATATTTAATTTGACGTCAATAAAAATAAGAATCTTTAAAGGATTTGCGTAATTGCGTGAAAACAAGTTGAATTTTGCAGCTCCACGCGCAAGTTCAAGAGGAATAGAAGCGAGAAAAAAATATATCAGGAGGCGGTTCAACAATCCATTTTATCTCAGGAAATTATATACGGAAGTTGTAGTGTTTTACAGTTCTTTCAAATACACCATTCACAGAAATGATGTTCTCTATCTTTTTAATGTAAGTAATTGTACACTATTTTTTTTAATCCCCTAAAAATGTGCTTTAAAAATAAACGGTAAATTTTTTTTATTTAATTTGAAAAAATTCCTAAAACATCAATTTTATCTCATTTTTGATTAATAAACTTTTTCTCTGGGTGTAAAAATTTACACCTAAAAATCAAAACCTACGAAATTATTTAATTCTTTTTGTTTTATTTTTATACACTTTTTTTTGTTTGAAATAAAAAATTTATTCGGCAAACAATAAAATTTTTATTTCAATCAAATAGAATGTATTTTTAAATGAAAGGTTTAGTCAATAAATTATTATTTTCACTCAGTAAAATATTTGATGAACCAAATATTTGTATTAAAAATTTTTCTCGACTTTTTATTTCTTTAAAAAAAAAAATTTTTATTTGGATTATAAATTTTTATTTGAAGGAAGTAAAGTTTTCATTTGATTTGTATAAAATTTATTTAACAAATAGATGTTATTTTATTTAACAAATAAATTTCTATTTGGCTGTGAGATAAAAATATTTTCTCTCTGGAGTTTCTCGTTCAGGTGAAATGACAATTTTTTCAAAACTATTTTACTTCTAATATTTTTAAAAATTTATTTTATTATAACTGTTTATAATTAAAAAAATAATTTTAAAAAAATTTGTTTGAATAAATCGAACGATCAAAAGTAAAAGGAATAAAAATAAAAAATGAATGCATTAATAAATTAGCATTAAATTATTTTTTCGTTTTAGTTAGAAAATAGTAGAGAGAAAAAATTGAAGTTTGATTAAAAATCGTCAAAAGTTTTAACTTTTGACGATTTTTAATGGAATTTCAATTTTCTAAAATAATGAAACATAATGAGTCATAGATCAGTGAAATCTTAACTGACTCAGTTTTGTGACGAGTGCAATTACAATTCGGGAATCCCACTCCAAAACCTATTTGATTTAAACGTTTCTTGCTTTAAAGAGATTTGTGTCTCTTACGAAGAGTACAGGTTTTTTTTAATAGTCATTCATTAAGCAGTTTTTATCAATTGATTTATCTTATATGCCGGATGCAGTTTGAAATTGCAAGATTTGACCATTAATAAAATGTTTTTTTATTTGATAATAATAATTTGTTGAAATTTTTATTATTTTTTAATACATTCTTTTATAATTTTTTATTTTAATTCTAATTTCTATCACTATGTAATAATTTTATTATTTTATTTTTTAATTTTAATTTATTTATTTAACACGTTGGTGAAAATTGCATCGTTTCAAAGCAACAGTTCGAAAGAAAAATAATTTTTTATTCAAAAGTTTTATCTGAAAAAAATTTTATATTCTTGATCAACAACTTAAAAAAATATAAAAACGTAAAAGATTCTCTTCTGAGTAAAAAAAAATGCTTTTTTCTTTCAATCGTTGATAAATAAACGAATTGTAAATTGCAAATTTTTAAATTAAATATTTTCCACTCCCAAACATTAATAATTATAATTTTGTTTTGATTATTTTTTTATTTATTCAAATCAGAACAGAAAGAATGAGTTTTTTGGAAAATATTCTGATAATTCCTTCTGATAAATTGTTTTCTATTTCAAAAATAAAAAGAGGAGAATAAAAATTAAAAAATATCAATATTTTAAATTTTAATTCTCATATTATTAAATTTAATATAATAATATTAAATATTAACAATATTAACAATATTATATGAGATTAATGAAATAATTTTTAATTATTTTCTGACAGATTTTTTTTAGTAAACTTAAGTCCAGTTTTTTTGCGGAAAAGAGAATACACAACTTGTGATAATGAGGAATGTCAAAATGTTGGCAAGTACTAATTAAATATAATTTGTATTATTTTTTTAATTTTTAATGAAATTTTATTAATTTTTCTTTTAAATATTTGCAGCTAATATAATTTTGAGTGGAATGAATCAAACTGTAAATCCCTGTGAAGATTTTTATAGTTTTGTTTGTGGTTCGTGGTCCACTAATCATCCGGTTCCGAAAACAAAAGAAAAGTGGAGTCTCAATACAATGCTTGATGAAAAAATTCAACTTGATTTGAAGAGTAATAAATAAATAATAATAAATAAATAATAAAATAAATAAATAAATAAATAAATAAATAAATATAATTTCTAAGCTTAGAAATAAAAAATATAAAAATAGCAATAAAACAATGAAATTTTTATTTCAGATATTTTAGAAGCAAATATAACAGATAATGACACACTGGCGTTAAAAGTAGAAAAACAATGGTATTCAGCATGTATGGATGAAGGTAACAAATTTAAAAGAAATTTTTTTTTCTTTTTTTCTTTTTTTTAATTTTTATTTCTTTATTTATTAACACCCAGAGAGGAAAATTTTATTTAAATCAAAAATAATTTATTTAACTTAAATAAAAGTATATTATTTCTCTTAGAGCCAACTAGGTTCATTATTTGTTTTAAATAAAAATGTTATTCGGCATAAATGAGGAAAACTTTTATTTAAAGTATTTGAACCAAATAAAATTTTATTCTATTTAATTTATTTAATTGAAATAAATTTTATTTCGAACAAATAAAATGTCTAGTTGGATCTGAGTCAAATATAATTTTTCCTATTGGTATAAGAATAGAATTTTTCTGATTGAAATTTTTTTCTCTTTTAATTTGTTTTTTAGAAAGACTTCGAAAGAAGGGATTCGAACCAGTTAGGAAATTAATAGAAAATGTCGGTGGATGGCCATTGGCTTGCGATAATAATTGTAAATGGAATGAATGCGAATTCTCGTGGCAAAATGTTGCAAAATATTATGCAGGTTTCTTTGGAGAATATAGTTTATTTTCCATTAGCATCGATTCTCTTCCGAATAATTCGAGCATTAAGGTTTTATCGGCAAGTATAAATTTTATATGTTAATAATAATTTTATACATTGCATTAATTTTTTTTATATTTATTTTCTATTTTTAAATTTATAAATAATTCATAAATAAATTTTAATTAATATAGTTATAATTAAAATTTTTTTTTTTAATTTTTATAAATAATTTTTATTTATAATTTTAAAAAAATTTTATATTTCTCGACAAAAAATAAAATTGAAAGACTTGATTTCAGTTGGATCGTACAAGTTACTCTTTATTTCGAACTTTACTGCCAATTAGTATCGCTGATGATGATGATAATGATAATAATTATGAAGAAAATGATGATTCTACTTTTATGGAAGAAGAAAAAAATCTTTTGATAACAGTCGTGAGGGCTTATGCCAAATCAATAGGGATGACAACAGATTTAAATAATAAGGACATTCAGAAAGTGATAAATTTTAAAATAATGTTGAAGAAGGTAAAAAATAAAAAATATTTTTATAAAATATGAGTATAAATTAAAGGAATGTTTATTTGAGGTTTTTTTTCAGATTAAAAGAGTTCAATCTACGAATAATTCTTCATTAATAACTATTCTTGAATTACAACAATTCTACGATCAGCATAAAACTGAATCATCAACAGCTGAGGTATTAAAATATTCCCATAGATTTACACAAAAAGATATTATTATAAATATTATTTAATATTATTTATATTATTTAATTTTATTTATTAATTTTTAGTATTAATTTTTTTATTTTATTAATATTATTTTTTTCTATTTTTTATTCCTAGGTATTAATTTTTTATTTAATTATTTAAATATTATTTATAAAATTTCAGATCAATTGGCTGGAAATGTTTCGTGCTCTATCAGTGAATTCTGGTGTAAAAATTAATGAGGATGAAAAATTACTACTTCTGGATAAACTGTATATTATAAAATTAGCCAAACTCTTAAGTCAAACATCTCACAAAACTATTGGTTAATTTCTTTAATAAATTTCTCCAAAAACATAAAATAACTAAAATTATAATTTCAACGTAAAATTATAATTGTTTTTGATTTTCGAAATTATTTTTAGTAAATTACATTCACTGGACTTTTGTCAAGGATTCTTTGAAGTATTTGGATAAAGAAAAGAGGCAATGGTATTCGAATGCGATGAACTCGATTTATGGAATAAAAGAAGACAAAAAGCGGTTCGTCAATTATTTTTTTTTTCAAATTATGAACAGAGCCTACTAAACTTTTTAAATAATAAATAATAACTTTAAATATTTTTGAATAAAAGGCCAATATCGTTTTTTAAAAATATCGTTTTTTAAAACAGATAAGCCTTTTATTTAAAAATATTTAATTATCTAATAAACGGTCACTAACTTCAAGAATAAATAATAAACTTTGTTTCAAATTAATTTTATTTGGACCAAATAAAAATTTATTTTTCGAAATAATTTGAAAAATTAAATTTTATTCACTGCTGTTTATTTTTAACTGAAAATAATTATTTTCAGATGGGAATCATGTATCGAACACTTGCCTCTGGTTTATGGCTATAATCAAGCGTATGTGAAAAAATACTTTTCAGAAAATTTGAAAATCATTGTAAGTGAATAATACCAGTTTACATAATATTGAATATAGTGCATGAATGGAGAATTAATTATTTTAAAGGCTAGCAAAATGGGAGATGAATTACGCGATGGAGTTGAAAAACAAATTTTACGCTCCAATTGGATGGATGAAAAAACGAAAAACTTGGCTCGCGAAAAACTTGAGGCAATGAAATTTCATATTGGATATCCGGAGACATTCAAGAATGAGACGTTTTTTGACTACCTCTATAATGGCGTAAGAAAAACAAAAGTTTGATAACAAATTTTCTATTAGTTGCTAATTTATAATTTTAAAATTTTTTTATTTCACACCCAGAGAAAAGTATTTTAAATTCAGCCTCATTTATTTAAAATCAATTTTTATTTTTTTCAAATTATTCTATTTGAATTAAATAAAATTTTATTTGATTAAAATAAAATTTTATTTGATTAAAACTAAATTTCATTTGATTAAAACTAAATTTCATTTGATTAAAATTAAATTTTATTTGTATTACATAACATTTTATTTGATTAAAATTAAATTTCATTTGGTTCAAATAAAATTTTTACTTGTGTCAAAGAAAATTTTTATTTAAAACAAATGAACAATTTTTAAGGCTCTGAAAAAATATACTTTTATTTGACTAAAATTATATTTGGTAGAAATAAAATTTATCTCTGGGTGAAATCTAAAGTAATATAATAATTATTATAAAAAACACTAATTGCATTTGATTCAAATAATACCGATTAATTCAAATAAAAATTTACTTGAGTCAAATAAATTTTATTTAAGCCATTAAATTATATTTGAACCAATAATTTTAGTATTTGAAGCAAATATATGAATTGAACCATTTAATTGAGTCAAATGAAAATTATTTAACAAATATAAATATTTAATTGATAATACACAAGTATAATCGTTTATTTTAAACAAAAATTTTTTTTGTAATCATTTTTGAGTAAATAAATAATTTTTTTTAAATTACAGCTCAAATTGGGACCAGATTATTTTAAAAATGTTTTGAGTTACTTTATACATGGAACAAAACAATCATGGGAGAAATTTAGAAATTCAGCTGATAAAAATGAGTAAGTTTTTATTTAATTTATGAAAACTTTTTAAACTTTTTTTAAACTTTTTTTTTAATATTACTTTTTAACTTTAAAAAGTTTTCATAAATGAAATTAGAAAATTAAAAAAAAAAATTTTTAAATTACATTACTGTTAGGTGTTATTTTAATTTTAATTCGTATTAAGAAAAATGATAATAATTAATTTATAGTATTCTTTATTTTTTTATTTATATTAAATAATGAAAGATAAAAAAAAATTTTTTTAAATGAAATTTAAAAAATGAAATTAGCTTTAATTTAGTAATTATTGTATAACTATAAATGTTACAAAAATTGTAAAAGAAATTATTTAAGAAGATGAAAAATTAAATAAATTTAAAAATTCAAATTTTAGTTTCGCAATGTTACCAACAACTGCCAACGCCGTTTACTATATGCCCGACAATGCGCTAAGTATAATTTTTCTTTCTATAAATATTTAAAAAATATAAAGATTTTTTTGGAAAAAAATAATTACGAATTAAAAAAATTAAAATTTGTGTATTTTATTATAATATAGCTTTACCAGCTGCTCAGCTTAAATCACCTTTATTCAGCGATGCATTGCCAACGTATGTTATTAAAGAAAATTTATATAAAATTATTAGTCGATAATAAAATTTAGTTCAAATTTCAAAATCTTCAAAAAATTAAATTTGATCATAAAAATAATAAATCATAATAAATAAATAATTATAATTATAAATCATAATTTAATCATAAAAAATTGAGTTTATTTAAAAATATTCAAAAATAAAATTCAGTTTTTATAAAATAAATATTTTCCAGAGCTGTTAATTACGGATCCACTGGTTTTATTATGGCTCATGAAATTTTTCATGGATTTGATAATGAAGGTAAGTTTTGTTTAATTAACGATATTAATTTTGTAATTGTTATAAAATTTACAGCATTTAAACTTTTCTTTTGAAGGTCGAATGTATGACAAAAATGGAAATAAAGTGAATTGGTGGTCAGACCGAATGGTTGAGTTATACGAGGAAAAATCGCAATGTTTCGTTGAACAATTCAATGACTACAAGGTAACTCGATATTATTAAAATATTCTTTAATTATTTTATTTATTTATTATTTTACCTAAAATATTCTTAAATTATTTTATTTATTTATTATTTTATCTAAAATATTTTTTAATTATTTTATTTATTTATTATTTTTTCTAAAATATTCATTATTATTAGTTCATAAATTTTTTTTAAAAAAACTAAGTGATTAGGTAATTAGGATAATTAGACAAAAAATTAGAATTTTAGTAAAATTCGAAAAATTTCTCTCAAAAGATAAATGGCGAACTTACTGAAGGGGAAAATATTGCAGACACTGCTGGATTAATTACAGCTTTTGAAGTTTACAAGAATAAAATAAGAAAACACAATAGTAATGATATGAGACTTCCGGGACTTCAAAATATAAGTAGAAAACAACTTTATTTTATTTCATTTGCTGCTGTAAGTTTTTAGATCAATATATAAAATTTTGTTTATATTTTGAATAAAATTTGTTTTTGTATTTATTTTTCAATATAAAAATCCACTGAAAAAAATTTATTTAATTCAAATAAACGATTACTTGTCTATTATTAAATAAATATTTATTAAATTTAATAAATTAAATAATTAAATAAATTAAATTGATTTAAATAATTTTTATTTAAATCAATTAAATGGTTCAATTCATATTTGCTTCAAGTACTAAAATTATTGGGTCAAGTATATAATTTTTGTTATTTAAATAAAAATTATTTGATTCAAGTAAATATTTATTTGGTAATAGGCAAAAAATCGGTTATTATTTAGGTCAAATAAATTTTTTCCCAGTGGCAAAATTTAGGAATTATTAATTTTTGTTAAGTTTAAGAAAAACATTTGTTTAATACTATTTTTTTTCTTTTTAGACATTTTGTAGTAGTTTAACGCCCGAATATAGAGAACAAATGAGGAAAAAAGATGAACATTCAGCAACATATTATCGAATTAATGGAGCAGTTTCAAATAGTGAGGAATTTTCGCGAGCTTTTAGATGCTCGAAAAGCTCTCCAATGAATCCTAATCGAAAGTGTCATATTTTTAAATAATTTTTGTCGAAAAGTATTAATAAATTAACACTATAGTTAATTGAATGAATGAATAAATAAAAGAAATTATTGATTACAAATAATATATTTAATGTTATTTTATGAAAATTTCAATTGTAATAATTTAATAAGGTTATTTTTAAATTAAAAAATTCGAAGAAGCATCATTAAAATTTAGTTGATTTTTTAATTTGTTTTTTAAGCTTTTTTGAAGCTTTTACCGATACTTTTAACTATATCTAGAAAATAATTTATATATTCCATAAAATTGTTTTTATAGAAAATTTTTTTTTAGGGTAATTTTTTGTAGAAAATATGTTTTTGTATCAACAAAAAAATCGTTGAATGAAAAAATTGATTTTTTTATTATTTTTTTGGAGCAGTTTTTTTGGAGTTGAAAAATAGTCATCAGAATATTTTCTGAACGTTATTTTCTGACCATTGAATTCGTCTCTAAAAATTTACTACATAAAAACAATTTTATGGAATATTTAAATTATTTTCTTGACAAAAATTATTTTCAAAAATTGTTTTCCAAGAAATTATTTTGTTAGGATACAATAAGTCGACAATTATTATTAAATACAAAACTCTTTAATACTTAATAACAATATTATCTATAACACAATGAGTTATGCGCATAAATAATCGTCTACTTCTAAATATGTACATTCTATGGCTGTTTTTCATTGCCTTCTCCATAAAGATTCTCTTCAAAAGTCACAAATTCAAATAAACTCATAAATTACCGAAATAAAATCGCAACAATTTTTTGAATTTATAGAATTTAGTTGCGTTATCAATTTTAGAGTGTTTTTTTGTAAATTATTACATTTTATCATTATTTTTTACAAAATTAAAAATTTTTCAATTGCAATAATTTAGTTACATTATTTCTAAATTAAAAATTTAGTTTAAAATAAATAGTTAGGAATTTATAATCACATGTACTTTCTATTTTTTTGCGAAAACGTCGAAATGCAGTATTAATTTTTGAAAAATCATCTATTTCTCTCTAAATTTGAATTAGTAAATTCAAATTTAAATATTTAAATATTCAGATTTAAACATAAATTAAATATTTAATTTAATTTAATTTAATTTAATTTTTTTTTGTTTTTTTTTAATATTTAATGCTAATTTGAATTAGTGACAGACATTTTCCTTTTGAATTTGTAACTTTTAGTCTTTTATTAATAAATTAGTAGAAATTACTATTTATTAGTAAAATTTACTAATTTAATTTACTGAATTTGACTAATAAATTAGTAAAAATTACTATTTACTAGTAAAATTTTCTGTAATAAATAGTTTTTTCTACTAATTTAATTTACTAAATTTGACTAATAAATTAGTAGAAATGATAATTTATTAGTAAAATTTACTAATTTAATTTACTGAATTTGCCTAATAAATTAATAGAAATTACTATTTACTAGTAAAATTTTCTGTAATAAATAGTTTTTTCTACTAATTTAATTTACTAAATTTGACTAATAAATTAGTAGAAATGACTATTTATTAGTAAAATTTACTAATTCAAAAGCAAAAATTCAAAATTAAGTGAACATTTTTACTAATTCAAATTTAGAGAATTTTTTTTGTGAATATGTAGATATTATTTAATAATATAAACACATCGCAGTATGAACATTATAATCAGACGCATAAATGCGTATTTAAAAATATAAAATTCATTTGAAAATTTTCTCTTTAAAAATCATAATGAGAACAGTCAGTTTCACAGATTCGTTGCTCTCTTTTCTTGTTTAAAAACATATAACAATTTTACAGTTACAAAAACAATCACTTTACATTCTCTCAACAAATTCTGTTTTAAATTAATATTTACACTTATGAGGATCACAATTTCAGTTATTTTTTTTCTCTCTCATGTAGTAGAGAGATTTTTTTTTTTTTTGAAGTATATCAACCCAATCTGTAGACGTACTGTGGTATACTGAGGGCAAATTTTGGAATCGCCATCACAACAGACATTCTGTAAATGATAATTATTTATTAATTTTTGAATTTTTGAATTTTTGAATTTTTGTTTTTTTAGAAGTTTTAACGTTTTATTCAAATTTAGTCATATTTACTTAGTGTCATGCAAAAGAATGTGAAATTATCAAAATATTTTACTACAATTATCAATCTGTAATCTGTAAAAATTGATAATTGATTATTAACCGCTTAAGTGCTCTGGCAATGATTTAAAGAGTAATTGTAAGAAAAACAAATTTTTTACCTAGAAAACAATATTTTTTGTTGCCAAATTTTTATTTTTTAAACTGTTGATGAACTGTTTTAATGTTGATGTAACTGTTGTTAAAAAAAATTGTTTGCCAAAAATTTGGATAGAAAAAAAAAATTGTTTTCATTAAATCGTTTATTTTATAAACCTTGTGAACTTTACCAACGTTAAAATTTTTTGCTATTAACACTTGAGGGGTTAATTTTTGAATTTTTACACTTTTTATTTTATCATAATAATTATATGTAATAGTAAATTTACTTTGTCATGCAAAAGATGAATCCAAATTCATTTTTACTCACTGTCGTGTTTTAATGATAGTCCAATCACCATATTCCACCACCATAGAAAAATTTATCTATTTACTTAAGCATTTACAGTTTTTATATGAGGCACAAAAGAATTAACATATTCTGAAAAAGCTTCATGATTAAGAAAATGCTGTTCGATAAATTTTATTCAAACAGGAACAAATATATCTTCAAATATTTTTGAAGAGAAGATATTTTGTCTCTATAGTCAGAGAAATGTTCAATTTGAACCAAATATAATTTATTTGGTCTAAATATAATTTATTTGAGTCAAGTAAAAGTATTTCAAACTTCTAATAAAATATTTCTAAACATTTTTTTGAAAAGCTTCCTTTGAGATTAAAATCTCCGTCTTGGGAAAAGCTTCCACTGGAATATAGAAGAAAGCTTTTCTAAACATTTCAGTGAAGGGAATTCTTCATTTCGAAATGAATTTTTGTGCTTTATGCTCTTCTAAAAAATTAGGAACGTAGCTTTAAAATACTTTATTGGAAGACTGAATAAAAAGAACTAAATAAAAATTATATAGGAAAAATTCGCCAAAAATTGAGAAAAATTGAGAAAGTTGTGTGTTCTAAAATAATAGCAGAGCACAGGTAATAATAGAAACGAATTTATTAACATTTATAATAGATTATTATTTAATACTTTAGAGCATATTATACTACTGAGTTGCAACATTTTTCGCTACGAAACCCCTGAAACATACAATATGCCAAACGATTACGGATTCACCAGTATTTAAAAATTGAAGTTATAGATTTCTTAATTTTCTATTGCTATGAAAATTTACATTTTCTACAGCATGAAATTTTATATTTACAGAGTCTTAACACTTATTGAGATCAGTATTGCATTTTCAATTTTTTTTTATAGATCTAGAAAAAGAAATTTTTTATACATCTAGAAAAAGCTAATAACCAAAGTTGATTCGATTTTATCTTGATTGAGTCAAATAAATACAGTCCCAATTTTTCAACAGTTTTAATTTCTACTGAACTTAACAGCAGAGGTAATAATTTAATTTCTTTCTGAAGTTCGTTGTTTGTTAATAAAAAAATGTAGTATAGATTTTTTACATTTGTTAGTACAGAATAATTTTATACCATCACCAAGAGAAGTGTTTTGATTATATGTTAACTAAAGTAGATGAGAAATGATTTTATGTATTAATGATTTCATGTCAAACTTGTTTTTAATTTTCTATTATGGTTTTGGTGTGTAGGTTTCATGCCACCAATCTTGTACATACGAGAGAGCAAGGCCATTGTATATCCAGGCACGCCAGCCAATTTTTGTTTCGCCATCAATTCTTGACTCGAGACTCTGACAAAGAGCCTTTCTGTCGTGGCTTCTTCCACTCCTCAGATCACAGAGCAGCCTTTTGCGACACTCGTCATTGCATGCCGGTCTCACTGGCGAATCTTTGTAGTAATGCCTGTTAAAAATATTTTTCATTTTTAACTTTTAATTTTTTTTTCATTTTTCATTAAAAAATTATTGCCTATTGACAGTAGTTAATCACTGAATCCGAGTCTGAAGTCGGAATTTAAAAACTCAAAATGCTTCAAAATGACGACTGAAAAAATTTGTAGTTCAGACCGATTAGTTCAATTTACCGTTTCTTTCAATCGACATTCTAAATCATTAAATTTTGACTATGGATTCGTATTCTGCGATCTTACAAAAATTACAAGTAAGGATTTTTCACTAATTTCGTAATGGGTAAAGTAATTTATTTGGCTTTCCCTGTAGGGGTCATACACATCATGTCAAAGTAAAAACCTAGTAAGTATCTTTTCCGTAAGTGGACGTCGATTTTACGGAAGATGTGGTTACTAGCTTTTCACTTTGGATAGCACATCTTCTATCCAAAGTGAACTTCGACTTTACGGAAGATGTGGTTACTAGCTTTTCACTTTGGATAGCACATCTGCTATCAAAAGTGAACGTCGACTTTACGGAAGATGTGGTTACTAGCTTTTCACTTTGGATAGCACATCTTCTATCCAAAGTGAACGTCGACTTTACGGAAGATGTGGTTACTAGCTTTTCACTTTGGACAGCAGATGCTATAGCATCTGCTATCCAAAGTGAAAAGCTAGTAACCACATCTTCCGTAAAGTTGACGTTCACTTACGAAAAATGTAGTTATAAATTAATTTAATTAGTAGAACAAAACAAAAATTACTTGTAGTAAAGGTCGAAAGTCATCGGTTCACTGGACATCTTGTCAATCAGAGAATCCCAGTCCTTGGGCAATAGAGAAGACATCTGATAAGCTTGTCTTGCACTGTACGATTTGTACCAGAATGGATAGTCGTACAAATTGGCCTCTTTTAGGTTCATTACCCAACTCTCATGATCGACTACCATCTGTAATAACAATTTTTCCCGAATTAGTAAAACAAATATCTCATTTTAATAAACTATTCACTGAGAATAAAGTAGCAAAGAGCGAACTTTTTCTTACCCTCGTCGTTTTTGCATGATCGCCATCGACATAGTATATTCGATACCCAGGATTAAGATCATAGTAAGGCGAAACAGAGGGTCCTACGTAGGCAATACTCAATGCTCTTCCAAGATCCGTGGTGTCGTAAAATACCTCAAACTCATCGAAATGCGTGTGACCAAAGAATTGTGCCGTTATTGTTGATTCATACCTGTTTTGTGGTGAAAAGAAAATCTTGCTTTAAATTCCATTTGCGTTCTCAAGAAAGTTGGAATTTAGGAGCCGGTTTCAAATTCAAAACAATTGAGGACCCGGATAGAAGAACTGACACTTGCTGACGCAACTTACCGATTTATTATGTGATAGTAATTTCTAGACCAAATTTTCAAACAATCGGCGTGTCCAGGCGGAATATGTCCTATAATGTGCACCTTCTCGCCACTCATTTCTGCCGTTTGCAGTTCGTAGATTAACCACTGCAGTTCATTAACTGGATCCGTACTGTTTATCAATAGCCACCAATTTTTATTGTTACAGTAATTTGTATTTATGGATAGAATTCGAAAACCCGGTCGTACTAGAACTGAATAGTAGGCTCCCATTCTGACCGTTCGAGAGACTGCTGAAGGTAACCATTTTTTCCACTGGATATCGAGTTCGTCGTACAGCCACGATATACTGTCATTGTCGGTTATGAATTGTGGTGGAAAACTGAAATATTGGTAATTTTTTAAATTTATTTTGAAGGTGGAAAATTTAACTGATTTTTAGTGATTCTAGTTATGGGGAAATAATATATTACCTATTTACTGGTGCGCTCTCGTGATTTCCAAGAGCGGGAAAAATGGGTATTTTGGGGAAGTGCTCAATCATTTGTTGAACTGTATCCCTTAATATGTTTAGGTTTTCTTCCCTCGTTTGGTTCCAAACGTCGTGAGGTGGCAGGTCTCCAGTCCATAGAATGTAGTCTATATCCTGTTTTGATGCAAAGAATTAATTTATTATAGTGAGTATATATATTGAAATATTTTTTCAGGCGAAAATTCAAATTTTTCGCCGCGCACGCGCGTGTCTTGACAGACCACGTGTTTGTAAAATCATCCTCAGTTTCGAATTTCAGTTTCTAATTAAGTGAGTGTTAATTTCGGGAATGTTCGAATTTAATCGCGATGGAATTTTAATTTTTATTAATCTACATTATTTGGGATATTTTAACAAAACCCGAGATCAATAATTTTAATATTTTTCGAGAAAAAAAGTGATTTGCAAATTAATATTAGGCGACGATCACGTGACCCAGTCACAGAATGGATGCCAACAACGTGCGAGTGCAGCTGAAGGATGGAGATCGAATTCAAACAGTAATTTCTCTGTAAGTTTACTCTAATTTTTTATGGAAAAAAAATATTTTTCAGATACGGTCATATTTTTTCTAATTTTCTCTATTTTCTTTCTATATCATGGTTATTCTACTATGTAATAAAAATTTAATAATTAAACGCAACAATTTATTATTTTCAAACATCAACTTTAATTTTTGAATAATATCAGATTCAAAATTTTAAATATTCATTTATTTACTAAATAATTATTATTCTAAATTATATTCAAAAACTTTAATAAAATTCTTCATAGCAATTCAATTATTTTCAAAAAATTATAATAGAAATCTTTGCACGAATTCGTTTTTCTCATAAATAGTAAACTTCTTCGTGGAAATTCAATATTTTTAAAAATAAATTTTAATAAAATTCTACAATAAAAGAGAATTGAATTATTTTCAGTATAATTTGAAATAAATTTGTCGATGAAATGTGCAAGAAGTCAATTATTTTCATAAATAATTAACGTTTTTGCAAGAATTCGATTATAATAAAATTTCTTAAAAGAATTCAATTTTTTTTTAAATTTTAATAAATTTTTCGAAATAATTCAATTATTTTCATAAATAATAATTTTTTTTTATAAAAATTCAATTATTTTCAAAAATTAATAAATTTTTTTTAGAAAAATTCAATTATTTTCATAAATTATAAATTTTTTTTAGAAAAATTCAATTTTTTTTATAAATAATAATTTTTTTTAGATAAATTCAATTATTTTCAATTTAGTTCTAATGAAGTTGAATTATTTTCATAAGTAATAAATTTTTTTAGAAAAATTCAATTTTTTTATAAATAATAAATTTTTTTAGATAAATTCAATTATTTTCAATATTGATTTCTAATAAAATTTAATAATTTTCATGAATAATACAATTTTCTACATGAATTAAATTATTTTCATAAATATTAGAATTTATTAGATAAATTCAAATATTTTCAATTTAATTTTAATAAAATTCCATTATTTTTATAAATATTAAAATTTTTTAGAAAAATCGGAAAAATTCAATTATTTTCATAAATATCAAATTTTTTTTCGAAAAATTCAATTATTTTCAATTTAATTTTAATAAAATTCAATTATTTTCATAAATAATAAATTTTTTTAGATGCGAATTCAATTACTTTCAAAATTTTTTATAAAATTCTTTCTAATAATCAAGTTATTGTCAATGCAATTATAATATTCAATTCCTCGAAAAAAGTTCATTATTTTCAAAAATTTCCTAACAATTGTTAAAAACAAATCAATTTTTTTTCAAAAATATTAATATATGTAATTCTACACAACAATTGAATTATTTCACATTTTTAAAGTTATAAAAGAATTACAAAAATTCAATTATTTTTATAAACAAATATAATTCTTAAGCTGTATTCAATTATTTTTCGCTGGAATTCAATTCCAGTGAAATTTCTCGAAAAAAATTCAATTTTTTTTAATTTTAATAAATTTTTAGCAAAATTTTATTTATTTTCAAAAATAATTGACTTCTTTTGATAATTTCAATTATTTGAAATATAATTTTTAATAAAATTCCTCGCAAGAATTTAATTATTTTCAAAAATATTACAATATTCTTCGCATAAATTCAATTATTTTTATAAATAATAAAATTCTTTAGAGGAATTTTCAATTATTTTGAAAAATTTCTTACAAATTTTTTTATAAGAATTCAATTATTGTCCGCATAGAATTATAATTGAATTCCTCAAAAAAAGTATTCATTATTTTCAAAAATTTTTATACATATTTATTAAAAACAATTCTTTTTTTTAATTTTAATAAAATTCTATGCAGCAATTTTAAATTCTTTCATATTCAATTATAAAATACTTATAAAATTTTTGAGGAAGATAGTTTGTGAAGAACTTTTATTTACATATTTTTGAAATTAAGTTGAATTTTTAAATACATATTACACTGGAAAATTTTAAAGTTGTTGAAATTTCATACACTGTAAAAAGAAAGGTACTAATTTAGTACCAAAATTGGTACTAAATCGTAATTTGGTTCTATTTTAGTACCGAAATCAGCTCTAATTTAGAACCTTTTTTTTATAGTGTAAAATTGAATTGTTAAATAATTGCGGATTTCAGTATTAATTTATAAATTTTATTTATAGCTTTTTTTTATTTAATAAATAATTGAATTCTCAAGGAACTTTCTCAAAAATTGTTCGTTTGAAGTGAAATTAATTATTTAAATTCAAAGTATAAGCTAATTTATAACACAGCTTTTATCACAGTATCACAGAAAAAAAGAAGTGTTGTTTTAACACTAAAAATAGTGTTAAAACAACACGCAACATTTTTAACCGACACTGTGTGATTTTAACACTTCATTGGTGTTAAAATAATACAAGAGTGTGTTAAATTAACACTAGAGGGTGTTAATATAAATTTTTAATGGAGTTAAAATAACACCAAAATTGTGTTAAAATAACACCATCTGAAAACTGCAGGCAACAAATTTAACACATATTTCTTTCTGTGATTCTAAGGATATCAAATTGAGACAAAAATAAATGAATCAAAACTGTTGCAAAACTGTTGTTGTTTTGATTCATTTATTTTTGTCTCAATTTGATATCCTTAGAAAAGCTGTGGATTACTGTTAGAATTTAAATAATGGTTGCTTAAAGGTACCTAGTGTCTAAATTAGGTAAACAAATCAAGTGTTTTAAAAACCGTATGGACTACTTACAGTGTGTGTTGTTGCAATATGATTCAACATGTGGTCGACAGTTCTCTTAGGAGTGTCACATTTTCTGTAATCTCCCCATCTTCCGGCAGCGGCAGAAGCGGTGAGGGGACGTCCATTAGTATATCGACAACAAAGGGGTTCATTGCACTCGGCATTTGAACCCTCCATGTAGTAAGGATCGTAATGAGTGTCAGATATGTGAAGGACCTTGAAGGTCGGAGCACCTTCCTTGGGCGGAATAGGTGGTTGAATAGGCGGCTTATTCACAGGTGGGAAGGCCACTTCCCATTCATGCTGCGGATTATACGTATCTTCACATGCATCTCCAATTACAAAGCTGCAAATTTGAGCTGGCCCCAAATCGATCTGCTTCAAAACGTATATCACTTCACCCTGCAAGAATTTAGTTTTTAGAAAATGCCTAGCTCTCTTAGTATTAGGACCAGTTTCACGAATAGCCTTTAAATTATTTAGAGGTCCGGGCTGGCAACTATAGTGGTCACCATTTATTTTGACGAATCCGTATGATTTAACATTATAGCAGACAGTGCTGAATTTAAGCCTGACCTTAAATTAAGATTTACTTTTTACTGTTAACAATCATGAGCCGTTAAATCAGCTTTAATCTTTGATTAACTTTTAATTGTGCTTGGCGGAATTAGCCCTTATTTTGTTCAGTAGAAGAAAATTATCTTACCCCAAAAAGATCAGTAACTCCAGAGCAGACTCGGGGGCTTTGAATTTTGAAATAGGTACAAAATTGATAAATATGCTGTAGAATTTCGTTGTCACTCTTTCCTGATTTGATGTAGTGCTGCAAAAGACCAGCTCCCACTTTACATGCCGAGCATGATACTTTAGACATGACGGAGGTTTCAACCTCTATCATAACTTGTCTCAAATCTAAAAGTTTCACTGCCTTGTCAACAAACAAGGAGAGATGGCCTCCTTGTTGAGTGCTTTCCATGTTCCACAACATTCGCGAATAATTCACCTGCAAAAAATTATAGTTTGATAAATATCTTTTTTCCAAAAAGAACACAAAAAGCTAAAGTTTTTGTTTCTCTAGACAATACAATTTCGTTATCTGTATTTTATAATCTTTTATCTAACATAACAGGATGGATAGAAACTATAAATTATCTGCACGTTATTGTTGATTATTTGAGTAGTGTAAATATTTCTTCATACAGTGAAATTAAAAATAAAAAAACTTCAGTATTTTTGGTATTAAAAATGGTTATCACAGGTCAGGGAAATCAAGATATTTAGGGAAGAGTCAAAGAAGAATTGGTCAGGAAAATCAGGGAAAAATCAGAGAATTTTATAATTAAAAACAATAAAAAAGTTGAATTTTGGAGAAGTCACAAATGATTGCAAAAATTCAATTATTTTCAAAAGCAATAAAATTCTTCGCAGAAATTCAATTTGTCCAAAAATTTTTTTTTTAATCTCAATTATCTTCTAATAAATAAATAAATAAATAAATAAATAAATAAATAAATAAATAAATAAATAAATAAATAAATAAATAAATAAATAAATAAATAAATAAATAAATAAATAAATAAATAAATAAATAAATAAATAATTAAATAAATAAATAAATAAATAAATAAATAAATAAATAAATAAATAAATAAATAAATAAATTAGAGGTCATAGAGAACTTTGATTATTTTCAATAAAATTTCTCGAAAGATTTCAATAATTCGAAAATTTTTTGATAAATTACTTGTCAGAATTCCAATTATTTTAAATTCTTTGTAAGAATTCAATGATTTTCAATAAAATTTTAATAAAATATCAGACTCAATTATTTTTAAAAATTTTGATAAATTTCTTTGCAGAATTTCAATTATTTTGAATTTTTCTCATGAATTTAGTTATTACGAAATAAAAATTCTCAGAACAATTCAATTATTCTTAAATATTTTAATAAATTTCTATGCAGAATTTTAATTATTTTGAATTTTTCCCAAGAATTCAATTATTTTCAATAAAATTTCTGTGAAGAATTCAATTGTCCTTAAAATTTTTGATAAATTTCTTGTCAGTATTTTAATTATTTATTTAATAAAATTTCTCGAAAGGATTCAATTACTTTAAAAAGTAATAAAATTTCACGCAAAAATTCTATTCAAAAAATTTTTTTTTAAATTGAAGTAAACATTTCAATTATCTTTATAAATATAATAAAATTCTTCCTAAGAATTCAATTATTTTCAAAAATTTAATAAAATTCTTCCCAAGAATTCAATTATTTTCATAAATAATCAAATTCTTCCTCAGAATTAAATTATTTTCAAAATTCAATAAAATTCTTCCCCAGAATTCAATTATTTTCGAAAATTTAATAAAATTCTTCCACAAAATTCAATTGTTATTTTCGAAAATTTAATAAAATAATTAATTCGCAATAATTCAATTCTTTTCGTAAATAATAAAATTTACCGCAAAATTTCAATTAGTTTTCATATAATTTTAATTCGTCGAAAGAATTCAATTCTTTAAAAATTGATTGATTAAATTCTTTATGAGAATTCAATTTTAAAAAAACATTCAATTATTCAATAAATTATTTATTATTGTATTTAAATAATTCAATTCTGGTAGAATTTTCTCATAAATATTGATTTAAAAATTAATTTTAAATAAAAATACTGTATAAAAATTCTGTAAAATTAGTTTGTTTGGAAAAGTTAAATTGAATTTTTTAAAAATTTTTTTAAGTTTTTATTTTTTAAATATTTAATTGCAGAATTTCTGAATAATCGAAATTTCGTAAAATTGAATTGCTAACAAATTAATTTTAAAATTCCCAAAGAGCTTTCTCAAAAATTATTAAAAATAATAGATAATTGAATTCTTTCGGAGAATTTTAACAAAATTTTTGAAAATAATTACATTTTTCGAAGAATTTTATTATTTAGGAAAATAATTGAATTTTGCAACGATTTTTTATTACATTTCTTTTAAATAATTGAAATCCTGTGAAGAATTTTATTATTTATGAAAATAATTGAATTCTTGGAACGCATTTTATTCCATTTTTTAAATGATTGAATTCTTTTGAAAATATTTGAATTTGACGAATTTCATTAATTGTGAAATGTAATTGAATTCTTGCAAAATTTTTTTGAAAAATAATTACATTTTTCGAAGAATTTTATTATTTAGGAAAATAATTGAATTTTGCAACGATTTTTTATTACATTTCTTTTAAATAATTGAAATCCTGTGAAGAATTTTATTATTTATGAAAATAATTGAATTCTTACAACAAATTTTATTACATTTTTTTAAATAATTAAAATCATTTAAAAATTTTATTTCAAAAAATTAATTTATTTATTTATTAATAATTTATTATTATTATTATCCTTATTTATTTATTTAATTTTAATTTATTAATTTATAAAATTAAAATTTTATTTCAAATTAAAATTTTAAAAAATTTGAGTTTAATTGAATTGCTAACAAAATAATTTAAAAATTCCCAAAATTCCCAAAGAGCTTTTTCAAAAATTATTAAAAATAATTGGTAATTGAATTCTTTCGAAGAACATTATCAAAATTTTTGAAAATAATTACATTTTTCGAAGAATTTACTTGAAATTTTATTAAAAATAATTGAAATCCTGTGAAGAATTTTATTATTCAGGAAAATAATTGAATTCTTGCAATTAATTTTTAAAAAATTTTTTTGAAATTGAAATCCTGTAAAGTATTTTATTATTTATAAAAATAATTGAATATTCTTGCAAAGAATTTTATTACATTTTTGTTAAATAATTGAATTTATTTAAAAAATATATTACTTGTAAAAATAATTGAATTCTTGCGAAGGGTTTTATTAAAATTTTTGTAAATATAATTTAATTTTAAAAAAAAATTTTTATTGAAATTTAAATTATTATAAAACATGAAGATATCAATCACTCCGACTTTCCAATTAAAGAAATTCGTAAATAAGTGTAAACAAACTTTTTTTGAGTATCAATTTTTAGAATAAAACAGAATATTCTTTAGGTTCAGGGAAAAAATCAAAATCAATCAGGAAAAAGTCTGGAAATCAGGGAAAAACAAAATTAATTTTTTATGGCAATCCTTTTCGAAAATATTTTTCCCCTGATGGTTATTTTTAGCTTCGCGATTATTTTACTCAATTCTTGTAATATTTGTAATTTGTATATATTTATCTCATGTAGTATTGCAAATTGATGAATAATGCATAATAAAAAAAAAATATTTGTATTTTTCTGACGATGCAACTACAGTGAAAGGATTTTGGTATGGAAAGTGAAAGTAAAGGATTGAATTGTCCAGAAAAAGAAAGATAGTAAAACGGAATTACTTCAAGGCCACTATAAGCTTTATACACTTTGTGTTTAGAAAAAGAACAAAATGACTCGAATTTCCTGATGGTAGTTAAGCATTAAGTGCGAAATACTACTTTTACATCATGGTTAGACTTTTACATAATAATTTACTTTCTCGCAATATTTTTCAGTACAATTTTTTTTTTTTTTTTATTGTTGAGATTTAACATTTTTTTATATAAACAATTTTTATTTTTAATTTAGGTAAATAAATTCCGAGCTCGGTCGAGTGTTTTTTTTTAATAACTTTCGCCACTTGTGCGACTAAATTGGTTCTTCAATTTTAGAAATGTTTGTTTAGAAATTTTTTTTATGAAATTAAATTTTTCTTAAAGGATATTCTTTGCTAACGAATAATTAAAATTTGAAGCCACTCTTTAAACTTGAATTAGTGAAAAGTCCACTAATTTGAATTAATAAATATTTCTCCTATAACTTTTCATCGAAATTTCTGTAAAAAAAAATTAAAAACTACTAAATGAAATTTAAAAATTAGTAAAATTAGTAAAATTAGTAAAATTAGTAAAATTCAAAAATTGAAAAACTGAAAAATTAGTAAAAATTTAATTTGAATTAAAATTAGTGCAATTTTTTTTTTTTTTTTTTGCAAATTTTTTGGTTTTGAATTAGTGGACAGTCTTTTTATTAATTTAGAGAGTCGATAGAATGTTTAAAAGAAATGAAAAGTGCTTTACCCTGGAATACTGTTCTTTATTCATTCCGTTGATAACAACCGATTCAGTTGTTGATGAAAGTTGATGAACTTTTTGAGTAAATGGAAGAATTGTCACACTATAGTTAAGAGTATCATTTTTTTTCTGCCACCATTCTTCAGCTACTCGTGTCCAATTTGTGGACTCGATTTCTGCTTCTTTTCTTGACACTGTAGGTTTTCCTGTTTTTCAATTTCGGAAAAAGAAAATTTCAAATTAAATTTAAAAAAAAAAAATTTTTAATTCTTAAAAAATTAAACAAATTTTTTGAAACAATTTTTACAATGAAAATAATTTTTGGGGTAAATCAGAACTAAATTAATTCGATCATTAGTAATTAAATAATAGTAATAGTAATGACAATAGAATAATTCTTTATTGAGTCACTGAATTATTTCTTTATAGTCACAATTCACAAATGAACCAAAGATTCAGATATAATTTAAAAGAAGATATAATTTTCAATTAAAATTAAAATTTAGTTTTTAAAATTTTTTTTATTTATTTTGCTTTTGAATTTAAAAAAATTTTTTTTATTTTATTTTTCTTATTTTTTAAATTTAAATTTAAAAAAATATAAAAAAACAAAAAAACTCACCGAGGACCGTCCATGATTGAGTGACGATTAAAAATACACAGGCGGCGCTTATTAATATCCATTTTTGTTTTGGCATACTATTTTGATTCTTTGGTGTTGTCACCTATAACACACAAGTAACAAAGTACGATATCAATTGAACTGTCCAGAAAAAATTATTCAGCCAACAATTTATATTGCCACAATGCTGTCCTTGATTATATAGATGACTAACAAGATCAATTGTCTGAATTTATTTTAATCATTCCGTCTCAAAGGAGAAATAATAAAATATTTAGAAATTTAGACACAATGTTATAATTTATTCACAATTCACTTTCATAGTGTTAAAAAATAATTTTGTTAAAAAAAATTTTGTTAAAAAATAATTTCGTTAAAAAATAATTTTGTTAAAAAATAGTTTCGTTAAAAAATAATTTTGTTAAAAAACCATTTCGTTAAAAAATAATTTGGTTGAAATAAATATTTGTTAAAAAATAATTTTTTTAAAAAATAATTTCGTTAAAAAATAATTTCGTTGAAATATATATTGGTTAAAAAATAATTTTGTTAAAAAATAATTTCGTTAAAAAATAATTTTGTTAAAAAACCATTTCGTTAAAAAATAATTTCGTTGGAATATATATTTCTTAAAACAAAATTTTGTTAAAAAATAATTTTGTTAAAAAATAATTTTGTTAAAAAATAATTTCGTTAAAAAATAATTTTGTTAAAAAACCATTTCGTTAAAAAATAATTTCGTTGGAATATATATTTCTTAAAACAAAATTTTGTTAAAAAATAATTTTGTTAAAAAATAATTTTGTTAAAAAATAATTTTGTTAAAAAATAATTTTGTTAAAAAATAATTTCGTTAAAAAATAATTTTGTTAAAAAACCATTTCGTTAAAAAATATTTTCGTTGGAATATATATTTGTTAAAAAATAGTTTTGTTAAAAAATAATTTCGTTAAAAAATAATTTTGTTAAAAAATCATTTCGTTAAAAAATAATTTTAGAACTCTACTTTTCTGAAACTCTATTTCAAATCTTATGTACTTTTTTGTAAAACTGGTTGTAAACAAACAAATTGAAAAAATTATTAATTATTTTCGACTACATAGTTTCTTTGTTATTTAGGACAATAATTATACCGTTTGTTAATTTCAACTCACTGAGAAGAAAAGAAATAATAATTCATAATAATAAAGAAAAAGAAGACGTTTCGCTTAAGTGGAAAATGAGGACGCACTCGATAACGACATTAAATATTATCCAACGCCGGCAGTGTTTATATTATAATTTATAAATTATACAATGGGGGGAATCATCCTGACATCTATAAATACATGCTTTCATTGATGAATGGTATATACTTTCAATAATTATCAATCTTTAAAAATTTTCTATTTTCATCGTATAACTTTTCATTATAATACTTACAAAATGCAACAAACGTTTTGCTTGTGTATGAAACATTGTTTTATTGATGATTCAGACAATTTCATGTTGACTTTAATTATTGTTTTTGCAAAAATCAATATTTGAAGAAAAGAATTGTGAAATTTTCGAACACAAAAAAAAAATTGAATTTGCTACGAAAATTATTAAAAATTTGTTTTTTCCTGACTTTTCCCTGATTTTCAGATGGAATTTTGATTTTTTCCCTCCCCCTGAAGAATATTCTGATTCACTCTCTCAAAATTATTAAATACCAAAAAAAAGTTCTATTACATTTATGTACGAATTTCTTTAAGTTAGAAAATTATTCGAAAACATCAGTAACTTAATTTTTAAATAAATATTTAAACATTATTTTTTCATGAGAATTAAAATTCTTCAAAAGATGGAAATTCAAACATTTTTGAAATTTAACAACTCGTAAGAATATTATTATAAAACATGAAGATATCAATCACTCCGAGTCTTCGACTCGGAGTACTTGACGTCTTCGTGTTTTATAATAATTTAAATTTTAATAAAATTTTTTTTTTTTAAATTAAATTTACAAAAATTTTAATATAATCCTTTGCAAGAATTCAATTATTTTTACAAATAATAACATTTTTTAATTATTTCAATTATTTTTAAAAAATGTAAAAAAAATCGTTGTAAGAATTCAATTATTTTCATAAATAATAAAATTTTTTACAGGATTTCAATTTAAAACATTTTGTTAAAATTAAAAAAAATTTAATAAAATTCGTTGCAAGAAATCAATTTTTTATAAATAATAAAATTTTTTACAGGATTTCAATTATTTAAAAAAAAATATAATAAAAAATCGTTGCAAGAATTAAAAATTCAAAATTATAAAATTCTTCACAGGATTTCAATAATTGTTTTTAATACAATTTTAAGTAAATTCTTTGAAATTCTTTTTTTAAATCAATTTTTATTAGAAAATTCTACGAGAATTCAATTATTTAAATACAAAAATAAATAATTGATTGTTTCCCAAAATTAAATTCGCATTATGAATTTAAAATTGTATTTAGAATAATTGAAATTCTGAAATGACTTTAATTATTTATGAAAATAAATGATTTCCTAAAAAGAATGGAATTATTACGATGAAATTTATTAAACATTTGTAAATAATTAAATTTTCGCAATCATTTTGTAACTTTTCTCCAAAATTCAATATTTTTTTTTAGTGTTTTCATCTAAAATTCATTTTTAAATCAATATTTATTAGAAAATACTACGGGAATTGAATGATTTAAATGCAAAAATAAATAATTTATTGAATAATTGAATGTTTTTTAAAATTGAATTCATTAAAAAGAATTTTAGCAAAAAATTTTTTAAATAATTTAATTTTCGCGACGAATTTAAATTGTTTGAAAACTAATTGAAATTTTGCGATGAATTGTACTATTTATGAAAATAATTAACTTATTGCGAAGAAATTTATAAAAAAAATTGTGAATAATTAAATTTTATTCCTGTGAAATTTTTATTATTTATGAAAATAATTAAATGTTTGCGCGTAGAATTTTTAAAAAAATTTAAATAATTGAATTCTTTAGAAAAATGTTATTACAATAGTAGATATTGAAAATCATTAAATAGAGAACAATTTTTGAAAATAATTGAAATTTTGACAAGAATTTTGTTAAAAATTTTGAAAATAATTGAGTTTTGGAGAAGAATTTTATTATTTTGAAATTATAATTGAAATTTTTACTTCAATTTTAAAAATTTTTTGAATATTATTGAATTTTTGCGAAGAATTTTATTACTTTTAAAAATAATTGAATTCTTTCGAGAAATTTTATTATAAATAAATAATTCAAATATTGCCAAGAAATTTTGTCAAAAATTTTAAAGACAATTAAATTTTTTTTCAAAAAATTTATGAAAAATAATATAATTCTTACGGAAAATTTAAAATAATTGAAATTCTACAATAGAAATTTATCAAAATCTTGAAATATAATTTAATTGTTCTATAAGAATTTTTATTGAACATAGCTGAATGCATGCGAAAAATTCAAAATAATTGAAATTCTGCAAAGAAATTTATTAGTTTTTAAAAATAATTGAATCTGATATTTTATTAAAATTACAATGAAAAGAATTGAATTCTTGCAAAGAATTTAATATAATTGAAATTCTGACAAGTAAATTATCAAAAAGTTTTACAAATATTGAATTCTTTCGAGAAATTTTATTGAAAATAATGAAAATTCTTTAAAATTTCTAATTAATTACAAGATAATTGAAATTTTAACAAAATAATTAATTAAACAAATTTTTTTTCAATTTTTGAAAAAAATTAAATTTTTGCGAAGAATTTTATTGCTTTTGAAAATAATTGAATATTTGTGAAATTTTGTATTATTTATGAAAATAATTAAATGTTTGTGCAGAATTTTTGAAAAAATTTTTTTAAATAATTGAAATTTTGCCAAGAATTTTATAACTTTTGAAAATAATTGAATTTTTAAGAAGAATTTTGCTATTTATAAAGATAATTGAAATTTTGACAAGAATTTTTGAAAAAATTTTTGAAAATAATTGAATTTCTGACTTCTCCAAAATTCAATTTTTTTAACTAAAATTCCTTGACCTGTGGCAACAATGTAGTAAAGTATTTTTCAGTTTTGGTATCAAAATTATTATCCACGTGGGAGAATTTCTGGAAAAAATCGAGATATCTTCTTCCGGAACTAAAGATATCCGGAAAATTTCTGGAAATCCTTCCAAATAGATAAAGTAAATTTGAATATGAAATTCTTTCGTTTAATTTAAAACAAATTTTTCATTGTAACAAAGATAGGGTTTTTGATTCAAAGAAAATTTCTTTGATTTAAATAAATTTTCTTTGATCCAAGAAATTTTATCTTTGAATCAAAGATATTTTATCAATGCATCAATAATATTATTATTAAATATTGTTAATTAAATTAACAATGATTAAAAAACAATATTGTTAATTAAATGAACAATAATTAAAAAACAATATTGTTAATTAAATTAGCAATAATTAAAAAACAATATTGGTAATTAAATGAACAATATTTGTTCCCTATTGGATCTATTATTATTTCCCTCTATTCGAGGGCATAACACATACCACTGAGGCTTGCGCGATGGAATTAAAATTTATTATGAAAACTTATGGACAACGGTTTTTTTTCGGTATCGAAATGCGATTCGTGAAATATAAAAGGAGTGAGTAAAAGACGGCAAGTGGAATAACGTGGCACACCGTTATTTGACCCATCGAGCCTAACGAGAAAGATACTCGCTCCGTCTCGCCATGTTGATCTTTAATAGAAAGAAAGATAGACAGCTGTGTGTTAAAATTATCGATAAGCATCTCGTAGTACCTACCAGTAGTATCACCTCCTATTAATATCAACCTTTTAAAATAACTTTTTCACAAAAATTCCAAATAAAATACCGTTTTAAAGAAACGGATTATGTCAGTCGAATGATTGATACACTGCGACCCAGAAAAAAGCCAATGACGAGAATAATAATAAAAGGAAATGGAAATATTAAAAGGAAATTTCCTTTTTTAATAGTCAGTTTATATCCTCTTAGAGTAACAATTTTTTATAAAAAAACAAATAAAATAAAATTTTACATTTAAATTTATTTATTGTTTATTGCGCTATTTATTGTTTATTTAATTAATCTCTTTTTATTTATTAATCTATTAATTTCTTAATCGAACAACCGACAGAAAAAGATTATTTTGTATAATAATACCGGAACTTATTATTTAATTTATTAATTATTCTTCTATTATTTATGAATCTATTTTTTATTTTAATTCAATATTTTTGGAAGCCATAAAATTATATAAATGAAAGATGTTTTGATTTTTCTGTTTGGCCTAATGGCTTAATTAGGCCTAAAGGCATATATTTATTTTTTATTTTGTTAATTTATTTATTAAAATTATTCAAGAGAATATTCTCTTGATTTAAAAATTCAAATTACAAACAAAAAGTTTCTATAGCATTTATTAAATTATTATTTTTCACTCTCATATTATTTATTAATCTATTTTTTATTTTGTTAATCTATTTAATGATTTTAATGATTTAAGAGAATATTCTTTTGATTTAAAAATTCAAATTCAAAATAAAAAATTTCTATAGCATTTTCAAATAATATTTATTAGAAAAATTTATGACACAAGAACTAATATTTTCATCTTTATTTAAGTGTTTCCGTTTAGAGTTTAAACGCTCTTTGTTTAACTCACGATTGTTTAAGTAGAAAAATTCTGAACGTTTAAATGAACCAAGTACTTTTTTTTAAAATATATTTTTCAAAATTCTTGACTGCAATAAGGAACAAAAATGTAAATTAAATTTTTTTAAACTATAATCTTTTCGAATACGTGACGAAATATTATTTTTTAATAACATTTAAATTTAAAAAGAACATTAAAAAAATTATTTGATTTTTTTATTTACTTTTTCCCTTTCAAAAGTTTTTTCCTTTCAGAAAGAAATATTTTTTAATAACATTTAAATTTAAAAAGAACGTTAAAAAATTAATTTTATTTTTTTATTTGATTTTTCCCTTTCATTAGTTGTATTAAAAACAAAAAGGAAAAAAATGGAAAATAAAGAATGAAATTAAAGAGAAAAAAAATGAAACAAACGAGAAAAAAAGAAAAAGAAATTCATTTATCTCGATATGAAAAGAGGTGTTAGGAAACAAAAATTTAAATAATAAGATAAAAATGAAAAAGTGTTAAATGAAAGAATCTATAAATACTTCCCCCGTATGTGAGACAACAAAAGTCGAAATAAATAAAAGATATGTAATTTTTTTTCTCTTTTTTTGCGAAAAGTAGATAATTTTCATCAAGTAAATTGTAAAGTTTACTTTCATACATATATGTATATGGGGAATGGATGCTGTTGAGTGTTGTGCAGATTTAACCCGAGGCTATTGACATACTGAGGCACGTCCTGATTTCATTTTCATTTTCACACTTTACCTATACAGAGAGATGATGTGTAAGAAACTTCCGCAGATTCGATATATCCGGAAATTTCTCGCTCTTTCGATGAAATTCATTTTTCCATTTGCAAAATTGAAATTTAGATTTGAAAAGAAATTCTTATTTCAAATTCTTAATTCTTTTTCAACAAATAAACATAACAATTATAATATAATAATAATAATAATAATAATAATAATAATAATAATAATAATAATAATAAAAATTTTTATCATTACCTAATTTTATTTCTATATTATATTTTTCAACTTTTAAATAATTTTAGAATTTTATTTATTACTATTAATAATAATAATAATTATTAATTATATGCGATTGTAAATTCCGCCATCATCTGTCGAATTTACACTATTTTTATACCTTTGACTGAAAAATATTTGAAAAATGTTATTTTACTAATAACAATAACTATAATAGTAACAATTATTATTTAAGTTATTTTTATTATTATTATTTAAACTAAACCTAACTTGGATTGATTGAAAAATTCTTTCTTCTCAATATTATTATTATTATTATTATTATTACATTATTAAAAAATTAAAACTATGAAAAAACGGGGGACTAACTCTGCTGGGGATTATATTATTTATATTATTAATAATTACATTATTATTAATTTTGACTGTCAAATCAAGACAAAGATAAAAAAATAATTATTATTTTTATTGTTTTTGTTATTGTTGTAATTATTTATTATTATTATTATTATTATTATTATTATTATTATTATTATTATTATTATTATTATTATTATTATTATTATTATTATTATTATTATTATTATTATTATTATTATTATTATTATTATTATTATTATTATTATTATTATTGAAATATTAAAACTATCAAAAAATGGGGGACTAACTCTGCTGGGGATTATATTATTTATATAATAATTTATAATAATTATTATAATTTTTATTGTTTCTATTATTCTTGTTATTATTATTTATTTTTATTGTTTTTATTATTCTTGTTATTATTATTATTTTTTATTTTTATTATTTTTATTATTATTGTTGTTGTTGTTATTATTATTGTTGTTATTGTTAAGAAAACAAAATTATTTAAACAAATTTCAGTCAAAGCCATAAAAATAGTGTAAATTCCACCGATGACGAGGGAATTTACAATCGCATATATTTAATCATAAAGGAAATTGCTGCTTTCTTTATTTCTTTTGCCATAAAACACTAATTATGTGAAAAGAAAATCGGAACACATATATATGTATATGTATATGCAGGTGTGGAATAAAACCGGAAGTATCAATTATTCTTAATATTTAGCGCTGATTAATGCTAATTACTATAACATAATTGCTTGTTACACTTCGTCTCGGAATATAATTTCTTTTTTTTTTCATAAATATATATATAGACAAAAATCTTTGTGCCTAGTGAATTGAATTAAAATTATTTGTAGAGAAAAAAGATACGATTTTTGTATCGAGCGTGATATTATTTGAATTTTTTTATATTTCAGTTTTTTTAAATAAAAAAAAGAAAAAAAAAGAAATAAATATTTGAAAGAAAATGAAACGATAAGAATTCTTGGGAATTTGATTGGTCTGATTGAACACGTACTGTTAGTGATTGAATTTTAATTTCTTTGTTAGAAATGATTTCGATAAAAGTAACTGTAAATATTTTGATCAAATTGAAGTAATTAAATGAAAAAATTGCGAGTAAAGATACAATGAAAAAAATGAAAAATATTTAAATAAATAAAAAAAAAATGATTTTAGTGTTTCCGAGGCGCAAATGAACAAAGTTTATTTATTTCTTTTTGAAATTTAAATCTTGTCGAAATATTAATAAAGTTTTAAATTGTTTTAATTTACGTTTTTTATTTTTTTACTGAATTTAGTAATTTTCGAAATTATTTCTTATAAAAAAAATGTTGTTCATTGAAATTTAAATATTATTATTATAATATTAGCGACAGGTATCAAAAAAAAATTTATAAAGTTTTAAATTGTTTTAATTTACGTTTTCAATTTTTACTGAATTTAGTAATTTTCGAAATTATTTGTTATAAAAAAAATTTTGTTCATTGAAATTTAAATTTTATTATATTATAATATTAGCGACACGTATTAAAAAGATAATTTTATAAAGTTTTAAATTGTTTAATTTACGTTTTCGATTTTTACTGAATTTAGTAATTTTCGAAATTATTTGTTATGAAACAAATTTTATTCATTTTGAACGTTACGAATTTTTAGAGCATAAATCTATTATTTCTTCAATTTTGCCGTTGTTATTCAATTTTTTTGTATTATTTTTTATTTTTATTTAATTGAATATTAAATTAACAGAAAATGATAAAATTTGGCAAAATTTGAAGAGAAAATTTAATTTACAAAAAACACAAAATTTGTTTTAAATTTCCTTTATTTAAACAAAATAATTAATCACAAATCATAAAATACAATAAATTTTTTAAAAATTAAAAATATTTTATCCAACTTTGAAACATTTTTTCAATTGTTTAAAATGAACTATTGTAATTTTGAATTTTGCAGAAGAAATTAAATGAGTCCGAAGGAAGCAGAGAGAATTTTTTATCAGTTCATGTTACGCAAGTAATTTGAACTGATGTCTGATACAGAACAATAGACACAATAATTCTTAATTGCTTCAAATTGTACATTTACATGAAGTGATTTGAATATTTATTATAATAAAGATAATTAAAAATTCAATGGATTAATTATTAACTATAGTAATCAATTAGATTTTTTTAATTCAAATATATATTTTTTTTAATTTTGTATTCTTCCGAAGACAATTAATATAAAAAATAATTGGTAAGCAATTAAGAGTTGTATAAACTTTTTTTTACAAAAAATTTGAACCAAAAAGAATGGTATCTTACTTCCTGAATCTGAATTAGTTAAAAATAACTCATTGTCAGTAAAATTTTGACTGACTTTTTGCTTCTGAAATTGGTAAAAAATAACTAATAATAATTAGTACCAAAAAAACGTAGTAAAAAAATTAATAGTAAAAAAAATTAGTAAAAAAAAATCATTATTAGTAGAAAAGAACTTCAAAAATAGTCAAATTTTAAAAACAACATGTTTTAGTTATTTTCACTAATTTTTACTAATATTTCACTAATTGAATTAGTTACAAAAAGTTTTAGTTATTTTGAGTTGACATAAACTAAAAGTAAGTTTAACTAATAATTATTTATTATTAAATATTTGATTAGTAAAATTTTGCTATTCGAAGTCAGTGACTGACATTTTATTATCAAATTAGATATTTTTAACTAATTCAAATTTAGAGAGTAAAAATTATAGTAAAAATTGAAAATTGAATTAGTTTCCAAAAGTGATTTGGCTCAAAATAATATAATAGTAAGCCAGTTTTATGAAATCATTTTCCTAATTTAAAATTCAGTCAATATTTTCATTAAAGTTAGTTTTAGCCGAAATTTTTTCGTAAATAAACAGATATACTTTTTACAAAAAAGCAAATTAAAAAAGGTCAACAATTGTCATCGAACTAAACACTATTTTTAAAAAAAGTACAATTATCGAGGTGCGTAGATAACGTATAAATTAAGATATAAAGAAAAACAATACAAGTTAACAAAAAAACTCTTTTTTTATTCTTCTACATTAATAATAGTAGATTTTAAACTTTAGTAAACGTTTTGGTATTGTGTCCTTTTTTTAAACATACAATATATCATTTATTTCTCATCTGACAAAAATTATCCGGGGTAATCAGAACTCTACTGCTTTTCAGTTTGATTATCGAGCGTATCTCCTTTTGGAAATAACTTAAATGCCCATTGTATTTGCATCGTAATCGTATTTTTTGTGTAAGTTCTTGCATAACGATTTTCAATTGCATTTTGTTTTACATGTATTAAATATATTTTCATTAAATTAATATTTGTTTCTCTTAATAGATTTTGGTGGCAATACATCACTACTAACCAAATCTATTGTTACAATGAAATTTTTTTTTTGTAATTAATTTTTATTTCGCAATAATTATTTGATAATTTCCATTAATTGTTGCATGGGTAACAAATACCATTTATTATCTCGTTTATTTACTTTTTAAAAATATAATTTACTATTTATTATTATTTTTTTATTATGAAGAAATAAATACAATTTTTTATTGTATTAATTTACTTTCATAAAAAAGAAATAAATAAACAAAAAAGAAAATAAATAAAAAAAAGAAATTTTATAAAAATAAAATAAAGAAATAAATCACAGTAAATCGTGAGGTATTAAAAAGTGTTGCAAATTAAATTAACACCAAAAAAAATTACAATAGTCAATTTTGGTGTTTTTTTTTACAATGAATGAAATTTTAGTTCATTAAATTTTGTTATAACTATAAAACATGAAGAAATCGATAACTCCGAGTCTTCGACTCGGAGTGATCGATTTCTTCATATTTTATAATAATTAATGATGACCAAGTAATAAAATCATTATTTTATATTATAAGAATACTTCTTCAAAATTATTTTCATTATTTCAATTCAATTATTATTTTCAAAAATTTTTAACTATAATTTTCCTTTATGTCAATTATTTTTAATAATTTTCGAAAAAGTTCTTTGTCAATTTTCAAATCCATTTGTTTACAGTATTCAATTTCACGCAATTTCAGTTATTTTTAAATTCTTTAATTAAATGCATATTAGAAAATAAAAATTTTAAATAATATAAAAGAAAATCCAATTAAACTTTTTCATAAAAATTAATTTCAAAATTCAATTATTTCTAGAAATTCACGCTATATTGCTTTTAATATTCAATTATAATCTAAAATTTTAACTGAAATTCATTTTTATGAAATGAAAATCAATTTTTATTAGAAAATTCTACAAGAATTTAATTATTTAAATGCAAAAGTCAATAATTTATTGAATAATTGAATATTTCTCAAAATTCAATTCTTATAAAGAATTTTAGTAACAAATTTTTAAATAATTGAATTCTTTTGTCGAATTTTATTAAAACTTGCATGGACATAATTAATTTTTTTCAAGGAATTCAATTATAATTTTATGAAAAATAATTGAAACGCTGCGATGAGTTTTATGAGGATTTCCAAATTAATTCGTTTACAATTCAATTTTACAAAATTTCAAATTATTCGAAAATTCTGCAATTAAATATATATTGAAAAATAAAAATTATTCAATTATGTACAAAAATTGAAAAATATTCTCGTCAAAATTTCAATTATTTTTACAAATATAATAAAATTCTCTAAAATACAATATTATTTTCACAAATTTTAATAAAATTCTTGTCAAAATTTCAATTTTTTCCGAAATTCAATTAATTTCAAAAATTTAAAAAAAAAATGCTTTACAATAATTCAATTATTTTTGCAAATAATAAAATTTGTCACAGAAATTCAATTATTCTCGTAAATAATAAAATTCTTCGGAGAATTTCTATTATTTTCAGAAATTTTAATAAAATTTTTTGCAAAAATTCAATTATCATCGCATAAAAAATGCAATTCTTCGGAAGATTTAAATTATTTTCATTATTAATAAAATTCTTTGGAGGATTTCAATTAATTTCAAAAATTTGAAACATATTCTTGTCAAGAATTCATTTTTTTCAAAAATAATTGAATTCTTTACAAAATTTCAATTATTTTCAAAAAAATTTTTAATAAATTCTTGTCAAGAAATCCTTTCAAAGTAAAATTCATCGCAAAAATTATTTTAAAAATTATTTTAAAACTTTAAAAAAAATTCTGAGAAGAATTTAATTATTTTCTACAAATTTTAATAAAAATTTCAAATAAATTTTTATTAGTAAATTCTACGAGAATTCAATTATTTAAATACAAAAATAAATAATTTATTTAATTTTATGTTTCTTGAAATTAAATTCTCATAAAAAATGTTGTCAATAAATTTTTTAAATCATTAAATTCTTTGGACGCATTTTAATAAATTTTTTTTAAGAATAATTACATTTTTCGAGGAATTCGATTAAAATTGCATTAAAAATAATTAAATTCCTGCGTTGAATTTTATTATTTATGAAAATAATTGAATTCCTAAAAGAATTTAATTATTTACAAAAATAATTGAATCCCTGTAAAAATGTTATTATTTATGAAAATAATTGAATTATTGCGAAGAAATTTATAAAAAAAATTTGTAAATAATTGAATTCCTGTAAAAATTTTTATTATTTAAATAATTGAATGATGCGTAGAATTTTATTGAAATTTTTTTTAATAATGGAATTCTTTTGGAAAATTTTATTTAAATAGTAGATATTGGAAATTATTGAATTTTAGAAAACTTTTAAAAATAATTGAAATTTTGACAAGAATTTGATTAAAATTTTGTAAAATAATTGAATATCAGAGAAGAATTTTATTATTTATAAAGAGAATTGAAATTTTGACGAAATTTTTTTTTAATTTTTGAACACAATTGAATTTAGTAACTATGTTACTAAGTTAGTTAGTAAGTTAGTAACTAAGTTAGTATAACTAACTTACTAACTTACTAAGTTAGTAACTAACTTACTAACTTACTATTTTTCCTGGAGGAGCTAAATTCGTTGAATTTTTCCAAATCGTTGACTTTGGTGTTTTATTTAAAATAAAATTTTATTTATAGTTAAAAATAACACCAAAATAGATTATTTTAATCCTTTCTGGTGTTAATTTAATCCTAGAGGGATTAAACTGTTGCAGATTATTTTAATCCATTCTGGTGTTATTTTAACACTTCACGTTTTACTGTGTATTCATTAAAAAATACAGTTTTTTAGAAAGTATCAAATTGATACTAAAGTGGATCAAATTGATGCCAAAATTTTGGATCAATTTTTGATTTGATCCACATTTATGGTATCAATTCGTTACAATTTAATACTTTTAAGTTACCAGTGATTATTTATTTATCATGAAGAAATAAATAAAATTTTTTATTGTATTTATTTACTTTCTTAAAGCATATAATTTAATATTTATTTCACACTTTTTCTAAAGATATCAAATTGAGACAAAAAAGGAATCAAAAGTGTTGCGAAGCAACATTTTGATTCGTTTTTTGTCTCAATTTGATATCTTTCGAAATAAATAAATAGAGTAGAATGGGGTAAATGGGTAAAAATTTTTATAAATTACAGATTGCGCTGAAAATTAGAAAATTAAATTTTATATATTTAGAAACTACAATTAATTATATTTTCATAGTGACGCAAAATTGCAATGAAAATTTGAACAAGAAATAAAGTTCGTTCATTTGAACGTTCAGAATTGTAGGAACATTTAGCATATCTAATATATGCGACTATTTCTCAATATTTATATAAATTTTAATGTAAAACAAAAATAAAAACTTTTACACATATGTTTGGAAATAATGCAGAAAATGTCTAACGAGAATATTCATTAAACAATAATTCAAAAGCCGCGAACATTAACTATTTACAAGAGAGTGTCGCGGTACCAGGAAATTACATATTACACCAAGACGCAAGTTGTGGCACGAATCAGAGAAAGTCTCTCTCTCTCTCTCTCTCTTTTTTTCATTTTTTTCTCTCTCGATGCTAATTAATAACAAAGTGTTAATAAAAGCTCAACCGCAGTGTCAATGACTTTGATATGCGCGATTAATTGTACTTGACGAATCAATGATAAATTACACACAGAGAGTAGTGCTATCATTTTTGATGACGCTAATTAATTATTCACTCGAAATAATCTTTGTGAATTACAAATTTGAATAGAATGTAGAATTGAAAGGAGAAAAAAGCACGATAAACGTTAAAGGACATTGAACGTGACATTAATGGATCCCCACTTTGTATTGCGGTGATCGTGAAAATCACCTTGATTGTCAGTGAAAGCCAATTGGGAATACCGAGTTTTACTTCAAATTCAATCCATACGAACAAGTCGTGTATACAATGTTTCAATGTTCGCCACAATCAATTCCAATGTTTGGAACGTTTTTTGAAAAATGGAAAATTATTTCTCTAAATTTGAATTAGTATAAAAATATTTACTAATTTGAATTAGTGACTGACGTTTTGCTTTTGAATTAGTAAATTTTACTGCCAAATAATAATTTTTTACTAATTTATTAGTAAACTCTACTAATTCAAAAGCAAAAAGTCGTTCACTAATTCAAATTATTGAATACATTTTAGTAAAAACTAATCCAAATTTAGAGAGTAGAGCAAAATATTTTTTAAAATTAATTTATCTTCAATTTTGATGTGCATACATTTTTAAGGCATTAAATTTTTCTTAAAGAACAGTTAGGTATACCTAAATTTATAAATAATTAGAAATTGAAGCTAAAATAATAAATCCAAATTTATTATCCCCTCTTTCCCCTTTTTTATCTTCCCCTAAAACATCTAAAAAAATCAAAAATTTCTCCCCCTTTCCCCTTATTCTCAAGAAAAACTTGTCAAAATTATATTTTTTTTTAAGTTTAAATATTTAAGAAAAATATTTAATTATACTTGAGAAAAAACATTTTTATATTTCGCGAACTTTGGGGAAAAATTTATGTTTTTGAATTTTTGATAAATTGTATTATTTGCAGAATAAATTTTACTGAATTCAAAAGTATATTTTTCTAATTTTCAATAAAATAAGTATACAGCTTATATATAAGTATAAAGCTGTATACAGCTTAAACGTCTTTTTTCTTAAATTCAACTAATTTTTGGACTTAAATTAAAAATAAGACAATTTCAGACTTAAATTCAGACTTAAAATTGATTTTAAGTCCTACAAGACTTATTTTTTACAGTGTTATTATTTTAACAATATTACATTCAAACAGCAGAAATATTTATTGTATAAAAACTTAAATCATACTTTCAGCCCAATTTTGACTAAAACCGATTAAATTTAATGCGATTTTTGACTGAATTTTGTATTTAAAAAAATATTCGAAATTAAATTATTTTCAATATCTAGTATTTTCATAAAATTTCGCAAAAGAATTCAATTATTTTTTAAAAAATTGATAAAATTCATCAAAAAATCAATTATTTTCATAAATAATAAAATTTTCACAGAAATTCAATTCTTTTTAAGCACTTTCATAAAATTTTTCGCAACTATTCAATTATTTTCATAAATATTAAAATTCATCGCATGATTCCAATTATTTTTAATACAATTTTACACAGCAATTAATCGAAAAAATCAATTATTAAAAAAAATGTTTTTTTTTTTAAATTCTTTGAAAGAATTCAATTTATTTACAAAAATAATAGAATTTTTTTACAGAAATTCAATTATTTTCAAATATTTTAATAAAATTGTTCGAAAGAAATCAATTATTTTAAATACAATTTATTTTAATTAAATTTTTTAAAATCAATTATTCTTTTAGATTTTAATAAAATTCTTTCTAAGAATTCAATTATTTACATAAATAATTCTGCGAAATAATTCAATTATGTCGATAAATAATAAAATTATTCAGGAAAATTCAATTATTTTGGGGCATTTTAATAAAATTCTTTGCAAAATTCAATTATTTTCATAAATAACAATATTCATTACAAGCTTTCAATTATTTTCTAAGGTAATACATTTTTTCTTGGAAATTCAATTATTTAAAAATTCTAATAAAATCGTTCCCAAGATTCAATTTTATTATTTTCATAAATAATAAAATGCTTTTTAGGAATTCAATTAAAAAAAATTGAATAAAATGCCACACAGACCTTCAATATTATTCTCAGAAATTTTAATAGTTTTCTTTGTAAAATATAATTATTTTTAAAAACTTTTCTCAATTCAATGATTTTCAATATCAACAATTTTCATAAAATTTCCAAACAGAATTCAATTATTTCCACTTTTTTTTTTCTAAAAATCTTCGTAAGAATTTAATTCTTTTCATGAATAATAAAAATTTCTCAGGAATTCAATTATTTAAATTGAAATTTGCATAAAAATTAGTCGAAAGAAATCAATTATTTAAAAAATTTTCTAAAATTCTTCGCAAGAATGAAATTATTTTCATAAATATTTAAATTCTTTCATGGATAATAAAATTCGTTGCAGAAATTTAATTTATCAGCGCAGGAGAAGAAAGAAGTAAATATTTTTGATGAAAATTAGGAAACGATTTTTTTTTGGTCGTCAAGTTTAATTTTTTGATAGCTACTTTTTTACTACTATTTTTAGTTTGAAAGTTACTTTTTTAAAATTAATTATCGAGTGTGAAGTCTGCGTTTTTTGAAAAACAGAAAATTAAAACAAAATATTTTTTAAAGGTAATTTTTCTTCAATTCTGATGTGCATAAATTTTTAAGGAATTAAATTTTTCTTAGAGGGCACTTTGATTTAAATAATCAAAAAATGTGTTGAATTTTTAGAAAGTAGTTTCATCTTTAAATGCTTTGTGTTTAAGAAGCCGCAGACAAAAAACGTAGTAAAATTGTTGTCTCGCAATAATTTTACTACGTTTTTTGTCTCAATTTGATATCCTTAGAAAAACTTACTAGAAAAATACGATTTTGCTACATAAAAGAAAACTTTTCTTTAGATATTCATAAAAGGAACAGAAATAACACTGAGAAAACATTTTACTTAATTCAAATAGAAAAATAATTTTAAATGATTTTGTTCAATTAAAATTAGTTTGTAAGTTTAATCCCTATATATAGAAAATATTTACTGCTTTGATTCAAAAATATTATTTGTTTGAATAATTATGTTTAATTCAAACATATTTTCTGTTTTGATTAAAACAAAAATTATGTTTAAAAATTTTATGTTTGATTCAGACTTAAAAGTTTATTATAAATAATTTAAAATCAACCATAACTTATGTTTGAATTAAATATATTATTTCTTTAAATGAACCAAAAAATATATGTTTCAATTAAACTTAAATATGTTTGACTGTATAGCAAAGATTTTTTAAGTTTGATTTAAACAAAATTTGTTTGAACCAAATAATTCGTTTTCTCAATGAAGCTACATTTTTCCACAGTTAATATTTCCCACAGTTAATATTATCAGTGATATACGAAAAATACCAACTTGATCGAAATTTTAGTATCAGTTTTCACACTTTTGCGATACAGCATGAATTTGATACTTTTTGGTATTCAAAATCCGATACTTAAAAAATAACTGTGGTTTGTGTATATAAATACACAAACACATACTTTTGCAGAAGAATATCGTGTACAAAAGCAATTTATTATTATTCAAGAGGAGAAAAGGACATGAGTTTTAAAGTGAGGGCTAAAGAAAGCGCGAGGATCCTGCAGTAAAATTCTTTGTTAAAGAATGTGACCCAGTTGATGAGATGTGTATATACACAAGACAAGACCTGTTTGTGAACAGTAATAGGAATAAAGTTTCTAGTTAAGAAACTGATCGACCCAAAAATACACTCATTTCGTCAATTTTATATTAAAATTTCATTCCAATTTCAATATTTTTGTAAAAGTGTGCGATAATCATTTGTGATGTTTGACAAATATTTTTTTGATAATATTCTTGAAGGAGACAAGGAAGATATTTGGTGAAATCTAGTGTAATAAAAATTAAATGAAAATCCCTTTTGAAACTGTTCTTTCGTCCATCACCTGATGATCGTCTTCAATTCAACACATTGGACATGTAACCTACTTAAAGTGGACGAGCGCTCTCTCTCTCTTTTCATGACGTCATCAATTGCCATCCATTGCAATCTATCCTTATGGATGAATGGAATTGTTCATGGTACATTGAAAACGCGGTTCCAAAATAATGATAAAGTTTGTTTTTCTGAATATTTTATTCTTAAAAAATATGCTGAAGTTCGCAATGTTTTTGAAACGAAAAAAGAATATTTTTTCAAGTTAAATTATTCATCTCGTTTTTTTTGTGTTATGCATTTTTAAAATTGTTGCTTAAAAGAGAATCACTCAAAAATGACATAAATTTCACGACTTTAGCCACATACAAAAATTTGTTTTTTTAATTTTTCTTCTTTTTAAATTATTTCAAGTCATCTGTCATTTTTTGGAGAAATTAATAATTCATTTAATTTTTATAAACTAAAACAATAATTTTCATATAAATATTGCATTATTCAATACAATTTTACACTATTAAAATTATAAATTTATTCCAATTTTTTATGTCAACTTTATCCAATCTGGTATTAATTTTGATCCAATTTGGTACAAGAATTATTAACATTGATGAAGTTCACAACGTTTATAATCAACGATTTAGAAGAAAAAATATTTTCTATTCAAATTTTTACATATTTTTGCACAAAAACACTTTCGTGAATTTTTTCATCAATAAAATTTGAAATATGAAAATTTTTGAACAAAACATTTTATTGTTTTTGTCAAGAAAAATATTTTATTTCTTGCAATCGTTGATATAATAAACTTATTTTCTAATAAGTTTCTTTAAACTTATAAAAATTATCCTTTTCTTCTAAGTTAGAAAATATTTTAATTCTAGCGAAGAAAAAAGTTTTTACCTTTTTTTGCAAAGTTTGGAAAAATTGTATAGTTTTTTCAAATTGAAAAATATATTTTAATGAAATATTTATTATTTTCAGAGTTTTTATAATTTTTAAAAGGAAATTATCTTGGGAAATAGTAAAAGTTATTCTGAAAATAGCACAAATTTTTAACAATAAATTTTACTATTTTTCGTAGGAAGTTTTATCAAGTCCGAAGTAAATTTTATTAATTTTTACTGAAATTTACATCGAATATACTAAAATTCATATGGGATTTTCAAATAAAAGTATCATTCTGACAAAAATTTTGACAGTTTATATTCATTATTAGTTATAAATATTTTATAAATAATTATAAATTATAACTAATTTGAATTAGTATTTTACTTATTTAATTAATAATTATCTAATTTTAAAAATTATTATTTAATACTGATGAATAGAAAGTAAAATTTAAATAATTGTATAACATTAATAGAATTATTTAATAGAGGTTATTATTCATTTCAAATTTCAATTCTTTAGGTACATTTTTTACAATAATCCTAATATACATTGTTTTCTTTTTTGTTTCAGGTGAGTTAAACAAATGTTTCCTGTCGAGTTTATTTCGTAAGTAAACATAGATTGATTTATAATTTATAAAATGTATAAAATTAATAATCGTATGTTATAAATAGAATTTAAATTTTCGAAGGAATAATTTCAAATTTCCGATTCGTTTATTTGAAGAAAAATACCAGCTCCGCAATATTTTTATTGAATTAATTAATAATAAAATTAAAAAAAATATTTGAGAATAAGTATTTAAATATTTGTTTTGCAAATTTCTTTTTTAATATTTATAAAGCAACACAAATAAAAAATATTTGTTTTCAGTAAATATTGATCTGAGAACAATATATTATAAAATTTAACATTTTCCTTCGTTTTTGAAATTTCTAGAAAAATTTGTTTGAATAATCAGAAAAAAATTAACTTTCTGCTCTCTAAATTCGAAGTAGTAAAAATATTTACTAATTTGTATTTTAGTGACTTGCTTTTTGCTTTTGAATTAGTAAATTTTATTAACAAATTAGTAGAAATTACCATTAATTAGTAAAATTTACTAATTTTTTCTTTTGAATCAGTAAATTTTATTAACAAATTAGTAGAAATTACTATTTATTAGTAAAATTTACTAATTTTTTTTAAATTAGTAAATTTTACTTGCAAATTAGTAGAAATTACTATTTATTAGTAAAATTTACTAATTCAAAAGCAAAAAGTCAGTCACTAATTGAAATTAGTAAACATTAATTTTTACTGCTTCAAATTTAGAGAGTGAAAAAAAATTTCCTGAAATCAAATTATTATCTTGAATTACTGAATATTTTAAACAAAACTTTTTTTTTAAACTTTTTTTTTAAACTCTTATTCTTTTAACAAAACTTTAAAATAAAATTAATTTTTTGCTTTATATTTTGATTTTGATTGATTTTTATTCTATTTTTCAATTAAAAATTGAATTAAAAATTCAGTTGCATTTTTTGTTTATTTTTCGTAATTTATTTATATTACTTATATCATTGTAGACAAGGTAACAAGATTTTTTTTCTAATTTGTAAAATTACAACATAATTTGATAATGAATTCTTTTTCTTACTTTTTTTCTAATTAAAAGAATACTAGTTTATAAACTATTAAAAACGAGTATAATGCTCTTGAAAAGAAGTGAAAACAATTGAAGGTTGCATTGTTCTCTGCATTTCTCAAGAGTTAATTCTTTATGCTCCCTCATTTGAACAAACGGTGTTTCATATATATATTATAATAATTAAATTTGTTAACATCTGCGAATCAAAATGTTAACAGCATGTGACTGTTACAGAAATCAATGTTAACTTTTTCGACCACTTTTCTCTTAAAATATTAAATAAAGTAAGCTAGTTTTTTGTGAATAACTCTAAAATATAATAAAGAAGAGCAGTGATGTACAAAAGTTTTAATAATTCTAAAATAAATTATAAAAAAATACTTTGAAATCGGAAAAGACGAGAAATTGATTAAAAGTGATTTTGAGAACTGATAATTTTAAAGTTATTTTTTAATAAATAATTTTAAAAATATTAAAACTTTTACACATTACTGCCCTTCTTTATGATATTTTAGAGTTATTCACAAAAAACTAGCTTAATTTATTTAATATTTTAAGAGAAAAGTGGTCGAAAAAATTAACATTGAATTCTGTAACAATCACATGCTGTTAAACAGTTCTTATGTTTTTCTTTTATAACTTTTCTACTTTTAGAGAGAGTCTATTATAAAGTTTACTAATTTGTTACTATTATTAAAAAATCAAAAATCAGAAATTACTTTCAATAATTATTTTCTCTTTCAATTAGTGATGAATTTTTGCTTTCGAATCAGCAAATTTTACTAATAAATAATAATTTTTCATCACTAAAACTGTAGTAAAAAATTAACAAAATACTAAATGTTTTCATTTAGTAAAATTGTAGCAAAATTGTAGCAAAATTTAAAGGAAATCATCAATATTTTAATTTATTAAGTGAATGACTTCTTTTACTACTTCAAATTTAGAGAGTAATACTTAATAAATTATTATTAAATTAAATTAGAAATTTCCAATTAATCAGTTAAAAAAAAATTAATATCTTATGGTAGTTAAATTTTTTTATAAATTGCAAATTAATAATTTTTAATTCCTTTTTTGTTTGTGAGTATATATAATAATTAAAAAATTAGATGAACAGAATCTCACCTAATAATATTGATTGCATGGCAAAAAAGAAGTATCTAAATGTGTCTATAAATTTACCATTTAAGATACATACTTCTCTTTTTGCAGTGTATTTTCATATTTCTATAATAATGTTTTTCAACTACTATACTCTTATTATATTTTATTTCCGTTTTTTCTCTTACTTTTTCAATGCGCAACTATTACCCGCGAAGTAAATCTGTAAGAGTATTATAATTTTCCTCGCAATCTGAGTTTATGAAATTTCATTACTATTATTAAGTTTTAGTGAGTAAAATTGTGTGCATATAAGCTTTCAGCAGCATTTCATATTATAATTTTTTTGTCTCTTTATTTAAGTAAGAAAAATTTTCCACATCACAAAAGATGCATTTTTTTGAATGTCCCTAAAGTTCTGAATGTATTGAAGTGTACGACGATATTTTTTATTTTATCAATTTTAGTGCAAAATATTGTTTTTTCTTTTTTAGCCAATAATGAGAAATAATAAAAAAATATAAATATTTAAATATATATATATAAATCCTTATTAATAAAATCAGATGTCTGTCTGTACATTGCTTAAAACTTCAAAATGTTAACATGATTAGTTATTATGGACATCAGAGATTCCAAAAATGTTCTTAAAAAATTTAATGTATGTATGTATGTATGTATGTATGTATGTATGTATGTATGTATGTATGTTTGTCTGTCACAAAAACTTTGTACCCCAATCACACAAAAACATGTGAATCGATTTAAGTCCAACTTGGTAGGTTATTAGGTATTGACCCAAGGAAGGTTTATAAATTTACAGATTTAAAAAATATTAATAAGAACGGGAGATATTCAATTTTTTCAAAAAATTCAAAAAATCGAAAATTTCAAAATTTTTTATTTTTCATGGATTGCTTTTGAAGTTTATATACTTGAGTATTATATGTTATTTAGTCACATTATAGCATAACTTTGCAAAAAATAAAGTCCTATAACTAATATGTAAGTATAAAAATGTTTTCAAAAAATCGAAAATTTCAAAATTTTACATTTTTTTATGGATTGCTTTTAAACTTTCTATATTTGAGTATTACATGTTATTTGGTCACATTTTAGCATAATTTTTCAAAAAATACTATTCTACAACTAAGATGTAAATATAAAAATATTTTCAAAAACTTGAAAAATGGAAAATTTCCAAATTTCACAATTTTTAATGGATAGCTTTTAAACTTTCTAAAAATGAATATTATATGTTATTTAGTCAGATTTTATCATAATTTTGCAAAAAATACTATCCTACAAGAAATATAAAAATATTTTCAATATCAAAAAATCGATACTAATTACTATATGAAGTTTAATTCAGTAGTATTTTTGGAGTCTCTGATTAATATTTTGACGTCAAAATAGTGCAATTCAAAATTATTTATCAAATCAATCTAATATTTTCAAGAAGTTCAGAAATATTGAAAATGCAAATTTTTTATGATTAAAATGATTTTGCAGGATGTCAAGAATTGTAAGTCACCTGTGATACAATACAAGCATATTATGCCACTAGGCAAAAACTTATATGTTAAAACGTTTTTTCATTTTAACTCTAGATTTAACTTTAAGAGATGTTTTGAGCAATGTAAGGACAAAAGTTAACACGGTGTCTATTTTTGTTTAACAAAATTTCCTGCTTTGTCCAAATTTTTCACGGTTTATCTCTTTTTTGTCAAATTTAAATTTACTTGATTTTATCCATAAATAAATCTACAAATGGCTATAAAAATTTACATATTTTATGAAAATACTGTTTCTTAAGTTCATAATTATAAATATAGATTATATTAGTATGCTGTCGTACAGTTTTCTATTTCTACTAATACATTTAACTGGGTATCTACCAAACGGGAAACACTGTAAAAAGCTGGGAATATGCCGAACCGGGAATTTTCCTATGAAATTAAGAAAAAGTTTCATTATATTAATTCGCTTTTAAAAAATTGCTTTTTACTTTAATTTCTATTGATGTATAATATTTATGAAAACAGACCCGAGTCAAAATTTAAGCTGATTCAAATAGTAATATTTTCCTACTAAAATAGCTATAATGGTAACTAATTATTATTTTTTTCCGGTCAAATTAAATTCCCTTGCTATTTTCTGATTTTCCAGATTAGTAGACACACTTAAATGTATTGGTAGAAAATAAAACCCGTCGAAGACGGGTACGACAGCTAGTATATAAATATAAATATATATATAAATATATAAATATAAATATAAAAATAATAAATGTTTAATTTACATTATTTGTGATGCGCTCCGAAAAAGCCCAAGAAGCAAAAAATTTAGGTTTTGTTTATAACTTTTTGAGTAAAAATATAGAAAGAAATACCAACTGTTATTAGAAATTATTGGTCAAAGTCTTCGTTACATTAAAAATATTTTTGAATTTACATAATTAGAAGGGAATTTTTAATCAAGATAAATCTAGTACAAAGAAAAAACTCGCGAAAAGGCACTTTCTTTTAGAATTGAAATAATTTTTGCCCAGCGCACATTAATATTTTTCTCTTTTTTCACTCGGCTTTCCGGAAAACTTTGTTTACCAATAATATAAATAATGTTTACAATAATATAAAAACATAAATCATCGATATCTATATATTCTTATCACATATAATATACTATTAGTATTATGCCATTGCACTAATGATAACACTTTCATTAGACAAAAATACATTGTGTATTTTATGATCTGAACAAACATAGTATATAAATAAGAAAAAGCAGTTTTAATTTTAATAATTAATTACCACTTTGATTATTAGTAAAAGAGAATGTTTATGTTAATTAATGTTCAATTAATGTCTAATTAGAAAAAATTATTAAGCAAACTAAAACTTAATTTATATACTGTTTCATCATCACTTTGGCACTATAGTAAGGATTTTTATATATATTGTGGAACAAAGAACTACAAAGGAATGACTACAATAGAAATAATTTAATATTATTGCAAATATAACTTTGTCTTATTGCTTGATATTTGATGAATATATAATTGACATGAAATCTACGCTGCAAGTTCTAAATTGGTAAATTAGAGTTGAATTATAAAGAATGTCTGACCTTTTTAAACATGCTTGGGTCTATAAATTTATGTATACATAGCTACTAATAATATATAAGAAAGTGAAAATATAAAGTTTTAAACAGAGTAAACTAGAGCGATATAACGATTTTTGAACATACTTTACTTTGATTGTGAGCTATATCCATAAATAATGGAAAAGAAATTATTAATTATTAATTACACTGAAGGCAAACAATTAAAAAATTGTTTTCCATTTCAATTTTTTTTCGAAATTTTCCTTTTTAATTCAATTCGATTCGATTCAATTCGATTCAATTCGATTTAATTCGATTCAATTCAATTCAATTCAATTCAATTCAATTCAATTCAATTCAATTCAATTCAATTCAATTCAATTCAATTCAATTTAATTTAATTTAATTTAATTTAATTTAATTTAATTTAATTTAATTTAATTTAATTTAATTTAATTTAATTTAATTTAATTTAATTTAATTTAATTTAATTTAATTCAATTCAATTCAATTCAATTCAATTCAATTCAATTCAATTCAATTCAATTCGATTCATTTCAATTCAATTCGGTTCGATGCAATTCGATTCAATTCAATTTATTTCAATTTAATTTGATTCTATTTATTTCAATTCGATTCAATTTGATTCAATTTCATTAATTCGATTTAATTTAATATCAACTGCGAAATTTGATTGAAAAAAAATTCTAAATTGTAAAAAGTACTTCTTTGGAATTTAATAAAATTTTATTAAACTGTAAAAATTCAGAAAAAATATTTCAAATATTAGGTACTGTAAATTATGTTAAACTTCATTGAAACTTGTGATCAGTTTTATGCAATGTTTAATAAGAAAATTTTTATACTAAAATATTTATTTACATTACATTGTTTCTAAATTGAAAAATAGTTTTAGAAGATTTGATAAATACTTTTTTTCAGTGAAATAATTTGTAATTAATAGTGCAGATAAGCCGAATCACCATTAATAATACAAATATATTGTAATTAAAAATAATAGTTAATAATTACAATAAATAATTAATAATTACTACTTTACAATTAGTAATTAATATATAGTTACTAATTTACAATGACGCTGGAAAAAATTTCCTCTATTCAAATAACCGATTGACTTGTCTATTGTCAAATAAATATTTCCTTGAATCAAATAAGTTTTATTGAAGTCAATTAAATTGTATGTGAACCAATAATTTAAGTATTTGTAGCAAATATGAATTGAACCATTTAATCGACTTAAATAAAAATTATTTTATTCAAGTAAATATTTATTTAATAATAGACAAATAATTAGGTACTTCAAACAGTTAATAGAGAAGTTTACTTATTTTTAAAAAGACAAGTTATTTAAAGCAAATAAATTTTCTTCTGCGTAATAATTAATAATTTAACAATTATTCATTCATATTTTTCAAATTTAAAATTAATAATGGTAATAATAATAATTTACAAATTTAAAATTAATAATCGTAATAATAATAATTTACTAATTTAAAATTAATAATTAATAGTAATTAATAATTTACTAATTGATAATTAATAGAAATTGATAATTTACTAATTAATTATTATTAATTATTATTTAATTATTTTATTAATAAAAAATAATAAAAATAAAAATTCCATTGCAAAAAACTTCTCTCGAGGCGTGTTCATGAACAGTAAAAAAGTTATAGAGTTTCGTATAATTTTGTGGTTTTGTTTAACTCAACGAAAGTATTTATCTTCGTAATGGATGTCAAACATGTTGAAATCCTATAAGAATGCAAAAAAAAAAATTACTGTTATAAAAAAATTCAGCCTTCAATTTCATTCAGTATTATTTACTGCACGTGCTGCTGTAAGTGCACAAAGTAATCATTCCATAGGCAAGTTTCATTTAAAACATTAAAACCTTTGTCTTAATATCGCACAATGTTCCATACATAGGCAAAAATTTTCTCAAATTAAAATTCTTTCATTAAAAGGAAAAATCAGAAAACAATAGCAATAAATCGTGTAAAAACAATCACTTTTCTAAAGTTTATTTTAACGTTTAAATGAGCGAAATTTTCCCTCTGTTTGAATAAATAAATACATTTTCAAAATAAATTAGTACATAAATAAGTAAATAAATAAATAAATACGCAAATAAATAAATACACAAATAATTAAATAAATAAAAAAATATGTTAATTAATTTATCCGAATAAGAAAAATAATTAAAATTAAATATTTACATAGCTAAGAATTAATTTTTGCAATCTAAAAAATAATTCTTCTTTTGTAGGAAAATACAAATTAAAAGAAATTAAAGTTCATTTAGTAGTACATTGTCTTTAAAGTTTTAAACATTTAAACGAACGACGATATTTTATTCAATCTCAATTTTAGTACAAAAGAATTTTTTTTATAAATAATTTTGATTAAAACATTTTTTTAGAAAATTGGTAGTTCAAGAAACTTTATAAAAATGTTTTTTTTTATAAAAATTTGCTAAGAAAAATATTTTTTTCTTCTGAATTTTTGAAAAGATTTTTTTAATTAAGGTATATATATATTTTTTTTTTTAATTAAGTAAATGTTTATATTACATTATTTTTTATTGAAGTATATAGTAACTTTTATAATATTTGGACAGAAAAAAAATATTTCGTTAATTTGAACGTTCAAAAACTTTAAGGATAATAAAGAACCAAGTTGATAACAAAAGTGTTAAAACTTACACCCAGAGGGAAATTTTGCTTAAACAAAATATAATTTATTTGAGTTTAAATAAAAGTATATTTTTTGTCCCAGAAACTAGTGAATTATTTATTTGTTTTAAATATTTATTCGAACAAATTTTAAGAATTTATTCGACACAAATAAAAATTTTGTTTAAAACTTTAAACTAAATAAAATTTTTGTTTGAAATAAATACAATTTATTTGAAACAAATAAAAAGTTTGGCAGACTAAGTCAATTTTTTTCTTGGGTGTTTAGTGTATTAACTATGATGTGCAAAAAATATAGAAAAATATCCAAAACTGATTTTTGAAAAAATGAAAAAAAAAATGAAAAGCCCATAAAAATTAAAAATTGAGAAACTATAAATAAAAATAAGACTCACGTGGTGAAGTATCTAAATAAAAACCGCCACATAGATCGAAGCTGTAAAACAAGGAAAAAAGAGAGAAAAGATTCCAATTCACTTTCACAGAAAAAAATGATTAACACTCAAAAATAATAATCGAAGAGAGCAGTATGTTGACATTTGGCGCGGGATTTTTTTTATCACTTTGCGTTCGAATTACATTGAATCTTGCCGCGCGCGTTTCAGTCACGTGGTGTTTTACTTGAGTTTCGAAATGTCGAGAGGAGAGAATGTATAAAACTAAAAAAAAAAAATTTCTTATCCTATCTCTGTGAAGCACAGACTTACACTGATCCAAAACAGCGCTTCGCTTCGTATTTGATTTCTCGGACCCGTCGGTGGTGTGACCCGTGTGACCAATCCTCACTCCCAGCTCGACGAAAGTTGTAAGAAACTATTAAACTGCTTTTCTTTTAAAAGAATTTCAACTTGCCTTTTTTTTATTACTCTATTTATAAATATACTTTTTAATATATTTGTTAGGAAAAAAAAGTATTTTAAACTCCCCCCTCCCTCTATCATCTCCTTTCCAAAAATGCGCACTCGAGTTGAGAGAGAATTTAAACAATAAAAATATAACACGAATAAATTTTTACCAATTTTAGACTAAATAGACTAAATTAAAAAAAAATTTATTAATTTTTTAAAATATTTTTTTTATAAAAATCGTAAAATAATAATAATAATAATAATAATATTATAATAGCAATACTAATACAGTTTGTATGAAAGGACATTTTAACTTTTTGTATGAACGTTTATCATATAAATAAATGATAATAATATTCCTAATAATAATAAAAATAAAATAATAATTAATAATTTTTTCCTTCATGACAAAATTAATACCTAAAAATTATTTATTATCACAAAATAATTACAGGAACGATTGCTACAAAAAGCAAATATTTGAATTTTTAATTCTAATAAAAAATAAAAATAATAATTTTAATAATCATAATAAATACCAGGTAGGTATACCTAATAATTAACTTTAGTGAAGTCTACAAAGTTTGTGATAAGCGATTTTAAAGAAACTAATATTTTCCTTATCAAATTCTTATTAAAAAAAAACATTTTGTATTAAAACATTTTTATAAAATTTCTTGAAGCACTAATTTTGTAAAAAACAAAAGTTCTGAAAAAAATTGTTTATAATTTTATGTTTATTTATTTTTTTTATGTATCTAATAATGAAAAGGCCTAAATATACGGTATATGTTCTCTTAAATTGAATTAGTAAAAATGATTACTAATTTGAATTAGTGACTGATTTTTTTGTTTTTGAATCAGTAAATTTTACTAATAAATTTGTAGATATTACTATTTATCAGTAAAATTTACCAATTTGATTTCAAAAATTAATAGGAATTACTATTTATTAGTAAAACTTATTAATTTGAATGCAAAAATTACTATAAATTACTATTTATCAGTAAAATTTACTAATTTGAATGCAAAAATTACTAAAAATGATTATTTATTAGTAAAATTTACTAATTTGAAGGAAAACAAGTTGTTCATTTCATGACCATTTAGCTTCCTCAATATATAAAAATTGCGGTTTTGCAAACTTTTGAAAAACTATGTACAAAAGGGTTCGTCCAGAAGATTTGTTAAAAATAAAATTATATAAATCATTTATAAGTTGTTGTATAAATATTTGGTGAAATTTACACTTTCATTTGCCAATTGCTTCTATTTTATGATAGAATAATCATTTCAAAATATTAATAATAATATTAAATTAATTATGAAAAAAATACAAAATTTGAATTTTTTGTAAAAAAGAAAAATATTTATTATTTGATAAATTTTGATAAGATATATACTTTGTATACATCAATCGATTCGTTTTCTTGTCAGGAATGTAATTTTAAGAATAATTAATGAAAATATTAACAAATAAAAAAATTATTTCAAAAAATGCAAAAAAAAAAATTTTTCTGAATTTTAAAAAAATTGTATAAAAAAAAATGTTGTAGATATTTTTGAAAATCCTTGTGTCAGATTTTAGGGATTAATGACTGCAATAAACCTGCAAAATTTCAGGACAATCCATCAAAATTTGTATGAGATAATTTGTACACAATTTTTGTGAGTCCATATAACCTTCTTTTGAAAAATTGAAAATCGTCACCAATGCAAAGCTTCCTTATGAGGAAGCAAAATTACTAAAAATTACTATTTATTAGTCAAATTTACTAATTTTAATGCAAAAATTACTAGAAATTAATATTTATTAGTAAAGTTTACTAATTTGAATGACAAAATTACTAAAAATTACTAGTTATTAGTAAAATTTACTAATTTTAATGCAAAAATTACTAGAAGTTACTATTTATTAGTAGAATTTACTAATTTGAATTCAAAAATTACTATTTATTAGTAAAATTTACTAATTTCAAAGTAACAATTGCTAGAAATTACTAATTTGAATGCAAAAATTACTAGAAATTACTATTTATTATTAGAATTTACAAATTTAAATTCAAAAATTACTATTTATTAGTAAAATTTATTAATTAGAATGAAAAAATTACTAAAAATTACTATTTATTAGTAAAATTTACTAATTTTAATGCAAAAATTACTAGAAATTACTATTTATTAGTAAAATTTACTAATTTCAATAAAAAAATTGCTAGAAATTAATATTTATTAGTAAAGTTTACTAATTTGGATGACAAAATTACTAAAAATTACTATTTATTAGTAAAATTTACTAATTTTAATGAAAAAAATTACTAGAAGTTACTATTTATTAGTAGAATTTACTAATTTGAATTCAAAAATTACTATTTATTAGTAAAATTTACTAATTTCAAAGTAACAATTGCTAGAAATTACTAATTTGAATGCAAAAATTACTAGAAATTACTATTTATTAATAGAATTTACAAATTTAAATTCAAAAATTACTATTTATTGGTAAAATTTATTAATTAGAATGAAAAAAATTACTAAAAATTACTATTTATTAGTAAAATTTACTAATTTTAATGCAAAAATTACTAGAAATTACTATTTATTAGTAGAATTTACTAATTTAAATTCAAAAATTACTATTTATTAGTAAAATTTATTAATTAGAATGAAAAATTACTAAAAATTACTATTTATTAGTAAAAATTACTAATTTTAATGCAAAAATTACTAGAAATTACTATTTATTAGTAGAATTCACTAATTTGAATTCAAAAATTACTATTTATTAGTAAAATTTACTAATTTCAAAGTAACAATTGCTAGAAATTACTAATTTGAATGCAAAAATTACTACAAATTACTATTTATTAGTAGAATTTACTAATTTGAATTCAAAAATTACTATTTATTAGTAAAATTTACTAATTTCAATGTAAAAATTACTAGAAATTACTATTTATTAGTAGAATGTATTAATTTGAATTAAAAATTACTATTTATTAGTAAAATTTACTAATTTGAATGCAAAAATACTAGAAATGACTATTTATTAGTAAAATTTACTAATTTCAATGTAAAAATTACTAGTAATTACTATTTATTCGTAGAATTTACTAATTTGAATTAAAAAATTACTATTTATTAGTAAAATTTACTAATTTGAATGCAAAAATACTAGAAATTACTATTTATTAGTAAAATGTACTAATGTGAATGTAAAAATTACTAGAAATTACTATTTATTAGTAGAATTTACTAATTTGAATTTAGAGAATAATATTTAAGTTTTGTTCTTCTTTTGAGTAACCTTTTTCTTTGAATTAGTAAATTTTACTAATAAATTAGTAGAAATTACTTTTTATTAATAAAATTAACTATAATTCAAAAGTAAAATATTAAATTAAAACCGCTGCCAAGTTGTATATTTTTTTATAATTTTGGTTTTTTTGCAAAATTAAAAATAAAAATAAAATTAAGTTAAACTTTATTAATATATCAGAAAGTACACTCATTTTATGTCCGCAGGTGAGATCTACAATTTAAAAAAAAATTTAACCCAAAAGCTTTTCATTATTTCGAGATATTTCTGAAAATGTTATGTTTAGACACACACACACACACGCACGGAATGACATTTTTTTAAAAATGTCATTTCTGAACTCCTAAGGTCAAATAACATAAAGATATGTCAAAAAATCGAACTCAAAAAATTTTGGTATTACAATACTTCCTCTATGAGGAAGTAATATAAAAAAATTAAATTAGACATTAATTCAAATTAGTAAATTTACTAATTCAAATTTAGGAAGTAAGTTTTTTCATTATTAGGTATATAAATTATAATTTGTCTGATGAAAAATCCAATAAAAAAAGTTTATTTTTGTTGTTTATTGTTAATTATCCATTGTTTAAATATTAGTTAGCAAATTTACATTTGTTCTTAAAAGACAAAAAGCACATTTTATTTATTTTTGTTGATTCATCGCTATCCAATATTAAAATTTTTTTTTTTTTTTTGAATAATAACTGCTCACTACTTAAATAATAATTATTAAATAATAATATTTTCCTTATAGAAATTTTTATTACTTTGTTTAGTTTTGTTCATTTCATTTAGTGATTAAAAAACAACTTAGTTTTTATGTTTTGTTATCTAGTATTTAAATATTATTTATTAAATATAATAATTTTTCTTATAAAAATTTGTATTATTTTGTTTATTTCTTTCCATTGCTATCCATTATTTAAATATTAATTATTAAATTATAAGTTTCTTTGTGAAAATTTGTGTTATTTTGTTTATTTAATTTAGTGATGAAAACACAAAAAACATATAATATAAACAATAATATTATTATTCATTTGTTTTAGACAGTTTAAAGAATAAAAATATTATTTATTTATTTTTACTATTTTGTTCGACAATGTTTGTTTTGTTTATATAGGTTTAATTAGTAAATAATAATTTTCCTCATGGAAACTTTTGTTACTTAGTTTATTTTCTTTATTTATTTTTATTTATTTTTTTACCAAGAATTTTCCGACGAACGACAAAATAACAAAAGTTCTTTTGTTACATACAATATTTTAACATTAATTATTAGATAAAAAGTTTCCTAGTGGAAAAAAATATTTTTTTTTTAATCCTTGATTACAAACTTTGTAAACTTCACCAACGTATTAATTAATCAATTAATTACTATAAAAAGAGTCGAAAAAGAAAAAATGTGGAAGTCGTTCTATTTTTCATGTTATCAGAAAATTTAATTACCTAAAAATTTGAAAATTTTAAATATTGTTTTTTAAGTCGCACTGAACTTAAAGTAAATAATTAAAGTTTTAATAAAATTTAATGACTAGCTGAATAATTCAATTTTTTAATAAATGTAAAAATTAAGTAATTAATTTTCTGATTTTTTTAGTGATTTTTAGTTATTTGAATATTATTTAATTAAATTATTAAATAGTATTTTATAATTTATAATAATTAAAATTTATAATAGTAGGAATAAATTTAGAAATAATACTAATACAAATTGAAAATAGGAGAAAAAAAATTGTTGGTAATAACGAAAGGGATTCCCGTTCCTTTCTGCTGAAGGTATAACAGAAGTTTAAGGTCGGTGTATCACTATCGGTAGTGAATCGCGCAAGGATTAGAAAGGAAATTTTTTTACCTACAGTTAAAAAATTATAAATTTAGTTCGAAATTTAAACAACCAATATCGACTCAGCATAAATTGTTACTCAATTTTTGAAAAATTGATATAATTAAAAAAGAGTGAAAAAAGTCATTTTGAAAAAAAATTTTTTTTAACCAACAAATAATTTCTTACTGTAAAAAATTTATAATATCTTTCCCCTTATTTTATAATTTAAAATAATCTTGTTTGTCTGTATAATTAAAATCCTATTTCTATAAAGACTTGTGTATACCTTGGAACCGAGTAGTTTGCCATTATTAAGAAATTATAAATAAGTTAAGCAATATTATAGTTCTTTCTTCAAAAATAGCAAAAAAAAAAGAAGTGATAAATTGCTTTTTGTGGAAAAAAAATATAGCGGAATTTTCCAGGAAAAGAAATTATTTTGTGCGATACAATTGAAATTGAAAAATTTGAAGCATAATTTAGTGTATATATAAGAAGGTTAAAATTTTATTGCCCACTTTAAGTTACCTGGTTATGCCAAATTATTCATGTATATAAGTTTCGAAACGGAAAATAAAACAACTTCTGGCGAATTGGTCATAAAAGTGTTTTAAACGAGGTTCTAAGGCATATGTTATATGAATGGCGAAAAGTTTATTTTTTTTCTAAAGAAAAACTATCAAAATTTTTATGAAATTAATAACTATAAATTTCGTACATTACACAGGAAATTCTTTTGCATAAATTAATTTAATTGATTTTGAAACGTTCTTTCAAATTAATCTTAATAAATTAATTCTTTGTTCAGTACGAAAGCAATGTAAAATTTTTTGATAAATTTTCAAAGTTTTTTGTAAAAATCTAATTTATTTTTTTTTGCCAGGGGTTAAATCCATAAAATTTAATTTCAAACGTTTCTTTCAAAATGATTTTAAATAATTTTTCATATTTAGTAAAAAATGTACAATTTTTCGAATTTAATGTTAAATAAATAAAATTGCAAATTTTTTGACAAAATTTGATTGATTAGTACCAGTCGGGGTTAAGTCCATAAAATTTAGTTTCAAACGTTTCCTGAAAATTAATTTTAAATAGTTTTTTGTTTCCTAAAAATTGAAAAAAAATTCAAATTTATTATTAATTGAATAAATTTACAATGTTTTTTTTAAGAAAATTGGACTGATTTTTTTTCCACCCGGGGTTAAGTCCATAAAATTTAAGTTTAAACCTTTTCTTTCAAATTAATTTTAAATAGTTTTTTGTTTAGTAAACAATGGAAAAAATTTTTGAATTAAATATTAATAATAAATTTACAAATTGTTTGGAAAAATTGTATTGGTTTTTTTCACCCAGGGTTAAGTTAACCCCGGGTGAAAATTAACTCGGGGTTTAAAATTTAGTTTAAATCATTTTCTTTAAATTAATTAAATAGTTTTTCATTTCGTTAAAAAATGTTAAATTTCGATTTTACTTATTTTAAAAATAATTAATAATTATTTTGAATAATAATAAAATTAATAAATTTTTTGTAAAAATTGTGTTGATTTTTTTTCCACCTGGGGGTTAAATCCATGAAATTTAATATTTAAAGCGCTTTCCTTCAAATTAATTTTAAATATTTTTTTGTTTAATAAAACATGAAAAAATTTTACAATTTAGTATTAATATTGAGTAAATAAATTTACAAATTTTTTGGAAAAATTGGATTGGTTTTTTTTCTATCCGGGGTTAAGTCTGTAGAATTTAATTTCAAACATTTCCTGCAAATTAATTTGAAATAATTTTTCGTTTACTAAATAAAAGTTAAATTATTTGAAATAATAATAATTAGAAACTAATTTTTTTTTAAATATTAATGAAATAAATAAATTAATAAATTTTTTTGTAAAAATTGGATTGATTAGTATGTAACCGGGGTTGAGAGTTCATAAAATGGGGGCGTTCTTTTGAAAGTTTTCAATCGCTCGCACCTTATTGGCTGAAGGTTTTTGTATACTTAACAACGGTGATGCCGGAGTCGTGCAGTTCTCTTCAGTCATTCATTCACCGACAATGAGTGAATGCACGCGATTTGCCGGTATTCTCAAATTAATTCCATTATTTAACTGAATGTTTCAATAAAAATATGACATTTCGCGAGTTTAAATGAGTTTTTTTCAATATACTGTTTGTTAATAATTTTGTTTTCAAAGTGATTCACAATTAGTTGGTGTATTTATTCATACATAGAGAGAGAGACACATACATTGTAAACATATTTACATTTGTGCCCAGTGACATATTAAGCATGTGGATCGTACAAGGTATTTAAATCAATTAAATTATTTTGATAATTCCCGGTAATATTTTGCGCCTGCGCAAATATTTTTTCTGCATACTCTTCTCTCTTTAAAGAATTATTGAATTTATTCAAAGCGACGATAATTTTATTTAAGGACATTTATAGTTCACTTAAAAAAAACATTGTTTTTACAGTTTTTTATTCTTTTTTTACGCTAACTATTTAATTTTAGTTTTTGTATGTTTTTTGTTTTCTAGTTTTTTAATTATATTATTATTTTATTCTTTATTATTATTATTATTATTATTATTTTATTACACATTTATTATTCTTTTTTAGATTTTTAATAATATTTTTATTTTATCATCTATTATTGTTAGTTTCCTATTTATTTATTATTATTTTTTTATGAATTTTAATTTTCATACACTTTTTTTAGTTTTTTAATTACATTTTTATTTTATAATTTATTTTTCCTTTACTTTTTGACAAACAAAAAGATTTAAATTTCAATTAATAAATTATTGTATTCCGCACTGCTTCGAAAAAAAATTTATTAACAAATAATTAAATATTCGACAATTATTATCTACATAAATAAACAAATTAATTTACATTGATTAAAATAATTTTTATTTGAGGTAATTAATTAATATTTGCTTCAAATTCAGAATTTATTTGATCCCTCAAGTTTTATTTGATTTAAATAATGTTCATTATTTGCTTTACGTCAATATTTATTTGACCATAAATCGAATAATTGATTATTGAATCAAATGAATGTCTCTTCTCTGTATGTACTTTAAATTTTTCAAAATTTTGCAAATTTTTTGCCATTTTTACAATAAATAAAAAAAACTATTGCAATTATTTTTTTGCATTTTTCATGTATTTTTGAAATGTTTTGAATAATAATAAATTTTAGGCTTAAAAATATAAAATTTGCAAAATAATTGAAAAATTGAATTACTGAGAAAAATATTTTTATTTATGAAAACATAAATGAATTCTTTTGAAGAATTTTATTAAAAAATTTTTGAAAATAATTGAATTCTTTCAAGAAATTCTATAAAAAAGTTTTAAAAATAATTGAATTTTCGAAGACTTTTATTATAATTTTTAATATACAAATAAAATTATTTCGAGATATTATTATTTATTTTATGAAAATTTTTGAATATAATTGAATTTTTGACAATAATTTTACTGGAAGTTTTAAATAATTGAATTGTTTCGAAGCATTTGATTAAAATTTTTGAAAATAATAAATAACAATTAACATAATTAATTATCAAAGTAGGTAATAAGTGAATTTATTATTTATTGCAATTTTTATGTAATTTTTTTGTCATTCTAGAAAAATATTTCAAATTTTGAGAGAATAATTTTTAAAATGGTGAAAAAATACTTAAATTTTTGAGAAAAAAATTATTTATATTTTTGAAAAACAAAATTTTAATATTTTAAATGGAAAATAAATTAGAAATTTGAATTAAAATGGAAATAAAAATAAATAGAAAAATAAATTTTAGCACTAAAAGAAAAAAAGTTTTCAAATTAATCAAATTAAAAAGAAACCACTTTTTTCATGTATATAATTTGCTCAAGATCAAAAAAACTTTTTTTGTGCGGATTCTTTGACCCATATATACAAAAGTTGATAATTTCGTTATCAAAACAGAAAGTTGACTTTTATCAAAACAAAATTAGAATTTAGGAAACACATCGCTTCCTCTTTCTACGAAAAAAGTATAAAATGTATATGAACACGTTTACTCAAATTATATATACATTTATAATTAAAATTGACCTTTGGGAGAGTAAACTTTTTATTTATTTCAATAATTATAGATTATTTAATTATTTATGTTATTTATCATTGAAAAAAATTAGTCTGCAAAAAACCAATAATATAAATAGTAACAACATAGAATGATAATAATAATAATAGTAATAATAGCAATAGTAAATAACAAAAATTAATGTTAATTAAAATAATAATAATAATGATAATAATAATAACAATAACAATAAGCATTATATTATTATTTACAGCTTCTTTCTTGTAAAACAATTACGAAAAACGATTTAAAAAAAGGAAATATTAAATGCTAATAATTTTAATAATAATTAAATAATAACATTAACTATTTTATTATTATTTATATCCTTAAAGTAATTTCAGAAACGGTTCCTACAAAAAGCAAATATTAAATAACAATAATTGTAATAAAAAAGTTATTTTGATAATAATAATAATAAGAATAGTGGAAATAGCAATTATGGTAATGATTATAATGATGGTGATAATAACAGTGATAGCAATAATAATATAATACTAATGCTGATAACATAATGGCGCAAAGAATGAAAGTAAAAAAAAATGCATTTGATAAATGGCGCTTCTATAGAGAAGTGCAATAAATAATGGCGTATAGTAAATAAATTGCGGATACACTATATACAAGACAACGAAAGTCTTTAATTTTTGCAGATCAGAAATAATAAATTCTTATAAAAGAACTAGGTAATCCCAATTTTGAAAGGAGGCGCTAATTATAGGTCCGCATGTATCCCAGATCAATTATGTTAGCATAGAAGGTCGGAAGGTGGCCATTATATCTTCGTGATTACTATTTAAGAGTACTTATTATCGACGATATTAACTTACTTTCTATATGCTACATTACGTGTAATTATAAAATTCGTGACATTTTAAACACCCCAAAAATTTTATAATATACAGTATAATTTTTTCTATATAATATATAGACTCCTAACCAGAAGCTATTAATTCTCTTACATTCATAATATATATGTGAATGAATAATGTTTATCACACGCGCCCGTTTATCAGGGGGATCGTGTCAATATTTTGTCTTCGTATATACTGCGCGAACGATATAATTTTACTACACAAGACATTTATATGTGTAATACTGTAATTATAAACTATATGTGCATAGGGCAGTTGCGAATTATAATTTTATCGTCTTATCGTTTTAATGAAATGTAATAGGTGATTAATGTTGTTGTACGGAAAGACAATGAGATTTTAAATCAACAAATCAGATTTTACAATACTGATTTGTTGATTTAAAGTCAACATTAATATGAAAATTCGAAAAGTTCCAATGACTTTGTAATTTTCTTTTTTCTAAATCTGTTCGCTCTGCGCTCTTCGCTTTAATTAAAAATATAACAACAGCTGAATATTAAATCTTAACATTTTGAAATTATTTAAGTTACAAAAAATATTTCGGCTCATTTGAAAGTTCCGAATTTTCGGAGTATTTCTATTTTTCATCCTTTTACAGTAAATCGTGAGGTATTAAAAAGTGTTGCAGGTTAAATTAACAAAAAAAAATTAAAATAATCAATTTTGGTGTTATTTTTTACAGTGAATGAAATTTTAGTTCATTAAATTTTTTTATAACTATTTAAAACATGAAGATATCGATAACTCCGAGTCTTCGACTCGGAGTGATCGATTTCTTCATGTTTTATAATAATTAAAGATGACCAAGGAATAAAATCATTATTTTATATTATAAGAATACTTCTTCAAAATTATTTTCATTATTTCAATTCAATTATTATTTTCAAAAAATTTTAACTAAAATTCTACTTTAGATAAATTATTTTTAATACATAATTTTCGAAAAAGTTCTTTGGCAATTTTCAAATCCATTTGTTTACAATATTCAATTTCACGAAATTTCAATTATTTCTAAATTCTTTAATTATATGCATATTAGAAAATAAAAACTTCAAATAATATTGTTACGTCAAAACGAGAAACCTTTTTAAATATACCTAACGTTCCTCGTTTTAAATTGGTTTCATAAATGAATCCAATTTGGGATGAGGATAAGTCAATGAGCCTACTAAATGTGAGAGAATAATTTATTTAAAAACCAACAAGAAAGAAAAGAGTTGACAAAATTACAATGAGTACAAAAATTATGAATCTTACTTAAAGAATAACGATGACTGGTGGTGTGATGATAATCTGTTGTCCGATCTCAATGGTGTTGAGCGGTAGACAAAAGGGGCCTTTTGTTTGTTGCCCTTAATGGTTGGGTATTAGTCCTCTTGTTTACACTAATGAGATAGTGTATTGTATTGTGAAAATATCTGCTTTCTTCCAGACGGTTGTCGCCTCTTGAGCAAATTTCGATGGTTCAAAATTTGGAATGTGTTGTTTCAATATTAGACCTTCGTTGATAGTTGAGTTATTTCCAAATTTATATTGTTTTGGAAATTGTTAAAATTTATACGTTGCGAATTGATGTATTAAAGTTCACTTGAATTTTAATACTTGGGGAAATAGTTCACTTTTAAAGATGTACTTTCAACAATAATACTTTGGGATATACTGTTCACTTTTTAAAGATGTGCTTTGAGTTCATTTGTAGACGATATAATGGGTACTAGTTGATTTCCAACAAATTACTCTCTGGTCTCCTGTACTGAACAATGTGTTCAGGTTGATTTCCAAATAGTTACTTTCTGTACTGAAGATGTTATGAGGTTGGCTTTCAAATTATTACTCTCTGTTCTAAACAGAAATGGTACCCCTTTTTATATCAAACTTTCCTCATTAATCTAATGCTACTTGAATGTTTGGCTCTTTGGTGGAACAAGCCTCCCCACTCGACGTGTGTGGCTTCCTTGTGTGACAAGGCCTGCACACTCAACGTTTGTTTAAATGTTTGGCTCACGACGTTCCATGTGCCTTTTCCTGTGTGCCAAGGCCTCCACACTCGATGTTTCTTTAAATGTTTGGCTGTTTTCACGACGTTCCATGTGCCTTTTCCTGCTTTATGACTTAATTCGTAGAACGTGTATGTTGTTTTCTATTTGATGATTTGTTGTCTAATTGATGCACGATCGTTATTCTTTTTACATAGTTCAAAACATTACTCTTCTTTCTTTAATTTGTTATAATTTATAAAGACATATAAGATAAATCATAATGATTACCATACTTATAAGTTATACTAAAACATATAGAGAGCATTTACAATATAATATGTAGGCAAAATTAAAAGGAATCAAACATGTAAATATTTTAGTTAAATTAAGTATATGTGACGAAGTTACGGACGTAACACCTCCCCTCTCAGATTGAGCATGGGAGTGAAACAAAACATGCTCAAACTATTTAAAAATGTCTATTGTAGAGGAAATGCTATGACCGTTTATGCATGCATTCTATCCATTCTTTATATTTCTTGAACAATATTTTGAGAAATTTCCATTCAAACTTATCTTACTTCTTTCTATATATTTCATCTGAATTACAATAATTATTTTCGTTATTAATGTACATTCTTTGAATCAATAATCTAAATTTACAATATACAAGGAACTTTTATAAGTGTTATTTTAGTAACTTATTTTTGCTTTGCTTTTTTTTTTACGCTTTGGTACTTACAATTCTTTATTTACAGAATAGAAAAAAAAATTTGTTTTGTAAAAATTTTTTGATTTGAAATTACATTCAGAAGAATATTTTTGCAAATTGTTTTACAAACTAGTACTACTTAAAATTGTTTCAAAATTTTTTGCTTTAAAATTAGAAATTTGTTTATGATTGAAATTCATTGTATATTTAAGGATTTTAAATATTTTCCTATTTAATATATATTTTTAAATCATTTAACCTTCATAAGCAAAAAATTTTTACTTTTAACCTTTACAGACAGAAAATATTTCAATTATTTTATATTTGTGATGTATTTTACATTTCATACATGGTAATTTTCAAAATGTTGTTTTTTTGCTTTTAATTATTTCATTTATGCAATTTTCTTTCGTTCTCAAGTTGCATTTGGGCAATAATTATTAAGTGTTTGAGAAGGAAGGAAATTCTGCTCATTCGAGGTTCAGATGAACCTCTTTGTTATGATGCTTTAAAATTCAGCAACAAGTTTAGTTTTTCACGGACTGAAGAGAGGAAAAAAAAAAATTTTTTTTTTTTTTTTTGATGACCTTTTTTTTTTTTTTTTTTTTTTTTTAGATTCACTACCCGAAAAAAAATTTTTTTTTTGCGAAAACGAAATTGGTGAAGGTGATATTGTCATATTTGAAAAAATGGTCATATCTCCCTTAATAATTGCTCGATTTTGCTTTTTCTTTTTTTTATTTGATGTGTTTTTTTACGCTGAATCCAAAACTGTTTTCGGATTTTCTCTAACTATAATAGTTTTGGCGGAATCCAAAGAAACATTTTCTGCGACAATTTTATGTAACTTACAGGTATACCTGCCTCAAATTTAGCATCCCTTGTCTGTTTGATTTTCTTTATCACTTAAGGTACAACCCACCTTGTGTTATCGGAATTTTCAATTGGTTTCTTAAGTTTGAAGACCAAAAAAAGGTAGGGATGGCGAGTAGGATATAGTTCTTTCCCTATATTTGAAATTCAGTTTCATATTGTCTGTTTTCTGTAATTGATCTTTATGATACTTTGTTAAAAATGTCTTTTACTAGTTGTGCTCTTGACTTAGAAAATTTTTTAAATGAAGAACTTAAGGATTTAAATTTTCTTCAGAATTTTAATTTGAGTGAAATTATTGGTCCGGATATTAATAATGAGTGTAGTTTTCGTGACATTTCTTTTGGTGATATGGAACTGGATGAGGAGTGTTCTATGAGAAATGTTATACCTTCTGTGAATAAAAAAAGGAAATTAGGTGAAAGTATTGATGTGCCGGACAGAAAACGTTCTCGACAAGAAGATGATATAACAGATGTGATACCTTCAACAAGTGATGAAAGAAAAATAGAAGAGAGAATCAATGTGTCGCCTTCAAAGAGGTATGGAGTAAACATTGAAGAGAGTATTAATGTGTCTAACAAGAAATTTTCCTATGAAGATGACGAGGATAATAGTTTGGTACTTTCTATAAATACTAACAAAGTATTGGAACAGAAAATTGATGACAAAGGACTATATTTAAAACTGGGATCCAATAATTTCAATTTATTTAATTCAAATTACTCTTTCAATTTTTTATCAGTTTTTGAAAGATTGACTGCATCATTAAAAGAACATAATATTTGGGAACCGATAGAGGGACCTTTTCCTAGTTTCATCATTTCGTATGACACGATTAAATACAGAGGAAAGGATTGGTGGTCTACTCTACCTTGTGCGAGTTTAATAAGATTTGCTATTTTTCGACAATTAAATTGTCATGGACCAAATGACGTATTATTCCTAGGTGGCAAACATTTTGTCTTTGAGTCTTGCGAGATTAAGATTGTAAGTGTTTATTTTTTTATTACTACTTTTTACTGATATTATTGTTAGATAAATAATTTTTTGCTTAAATTGTTACTTATATATGAAATTATTAAGAATTATCTTTTATTTTTAGATTAATAAAGAACAGATATCGTGGGATGGCAATAAGAGAGTGCTTTTGGAGGTTCCTACAGTTAATTACGAAAATAATATTATAAAATTACCATTTGAATTTGCTTCAAAAGCGGAATCCATTCTCAAGGATCATAAATCATTATTTGACAAATTTTTTAATTCAGGGGAAGTCTTTATTCTATATTATCGGAAAGTAAAATTTGTGGATAATTCATTGGTTCGAGTACGTATACATTTTATTATTTCTACTCTTGTTTTTCTCTTGTTTTTCTTTGTTTGTTTTTATTCTTATTACTTTTATAGGTTTGTGAATATGATCAATGGTTTAGCAAGGAATTTAACCTACTAACATATAAACAGAGACGATTCAATGTCAGAGCTTACAGTTTGCGTTTCGATATTCCTTTTGAGTGGAGGCTTAATCTTTTTGTTAATCAAAGAGAGGGAATCGATAGACTTAAAAGACATGTGTTGGAATCGAGAGATCCTTTAGGATCTCCATTCTTTGCTGGTGGCGTAAAATGGATGATAGTGGGTGGCAAGGTGATTCGTGTAAGTGTGCTTGGTCCATTTTTAGTATTTTATTATATATTTAAATTATTAAAAAAAAAAATTTCTCTTTTTTTTCAGTATTTCGGACCTTAGCTGCGATTTCTTATAATTTTGTATATAATTATTGTTTAATAAAAAAAAATTCTTGATCAATACCTATTTTATTTTGTTGTTCTATACTCTTGTTTCCCTTACTTCTTTTTCCATTACTTCTGTGCAAACTTCGTTTTTCACATACAAATTCAACAAATTATTTCTTTGAAATTTTTGAAATTTTCTCTTTGTCTTTAAGTACAATATTATAAAAAAAATTAAATTAATTATTATCATTATTAAAAAAATTAAAGATAAATAATTTTGAATTTCATATTTTTCTGCATTAATAGTTTGAGTAGAATTTTGAGAAATTGTGGTATCTAAATTGAATACATTAAAAATTTCTTTGTTATTGCTTTGAACTAACATTTTATCTTGAATTACAATTGGCGTTTTTAAAGGTAAGTTAGATATTTCATCTATTTCTATAGGTACAATTTCATTATTTATTTTTATTGAACAGTCTGATGGTAATTTTATAATTCCAATATTTTTCAATAATTTTGTAAAGGATTTTTTAAAACATTGTATGTCAATTTGTTTCAATCTTTGAGTAGCATAAATCCAAGAATTATGTTTTAGTAATGGGGTTAACATTGGAAATTTACTTGACTTGATAAATTTGCAGTTATAATATTTGGAATTAATTAGTATGTTGGATTCACAGGTTGGGTTTAATTCAGCATGATTAATAAATGGTGTGAATTTTTCTCTAAGATTTGAGGTTAAGAAATACTTTTTATTATCATTGGAAAGGCCTATAATTTGAGAATCTATTTTTATAGAAATAAAAGATTTGTTATAAAACATTGGATATGAATAAATTTTGTACAAGTTAAAACTTTCTGACATTTTTTTTGGAAATGAGTATATAATAAATAGATTTTTGTTTGAGCTGAATGCTTCGACTTTTAAATACTTTAAAAGATTTCTAGTATTTATGGTATAATTTAAAAATTCTGATTTTATTGGAATTGATTGATGCCATTTATTGCTTATTGATGATACGAGAATTTCTTGTATATTTTGTAAAGTTTTAACGTATTTTCCAATTAAATATAATTGTTTGTATATGTCATTTGAATTAGGAGGATCCAAAATAAAAATTTGTTGTGTAAAGGTATTTTTATCTGAAGTTCTCATTGTAATATTATTATTTGTTTCCTTTTTTTTCTATAAAGTTAAAAATGCTAGTTTTTTGTGCTGGTTTTGAAGTTTCAGTTATAATTTTCTTTGTTTCATAAATTATTGCTTCAAATTCTTTTATTTTATATTCAAGTTGATTTCTTACTATAATGCAGAACAATATGCAACTTGTTTTAGATTCTTCATGCCATTTTTTAAAATTTGTTAATTTACTGAACAATAATTTATGATTAATATAATAAATGAATTTTACTTCACCAATAGGAAACTCTATAGTTTTTAGAGGTTCATAATATAATCCTGGTGATTGCATGAATTGGACATCTTGTGGTATAATTTGAAATTTGCCTTTCTTTATTCCTATCAAAATCGCAAAAATTAATAATATAATTTTATTTTTAATCTCCATTCCTGAAACAGAATCAAGTATAATTATTTTTATATTTTATGATAAATGTTCTTTCTGCGATGTCCGCAAAAATTACATTTCTTAAAACTTTTTCCTTCTTCTTTTTCATAGGAATTGGAAGTGGAAGGAAGACTCGTGTTTTCAAAGGAGTTTTTCTTTTCATTCGCGACCGTCATATTTTCAAAAGATTTAGTTATTACGTGTTCAAGTGAATTATTGTAATTGTCTATATTGTTTAAAGTTGCTAAGGTTATTAATGCTGATATTGCTTTTGCTGTCATAACGTCGCTTGAGATAGCGGTTTTTTTTATTTTTCCTACAGTGCAAATCACTATCCAGTTTATTGAGGTTTCTGATGTGTTTGTTTTCAAAATTGCAAATTTAGGAATACCCATTTCTTTTTTATAACAGTAATCATTTAGTTTTTGAATTAATTTTATTTTAAATGATATTGTTGCATTTTTCAAACATGCGTTTTCTCCATTAGTTAATTTTTTAACTAAACGATATGCTGCGTTTTCTTTTGACAATTCCATATTATCGCTTGTACTACAAATAATATAATTTTTGTATCTTATCTCTGTAACATATTGAGGTTGATGAATAGCGTCCGCTGGTGCTTGATAATTTGAATTAATTAGGAGTTGATCTTCCGTGTTTTCTTTTAACAAAATGTTTAGCATATTTAGAAACGTATTTGCCATCTTACAATCGGAACGTTGTTGAATTGTGGTGGATAGGATGTAATTGTGGGTATAATTGAATTTGTTCTTCGTTGTTTGTATTACCTTCTGTTTTCTTCAGTAGATTAATTTCTTCTGTAGGGGCTGAAGCTGCTCTTTCTTCTTCGATGTTTAATGTTGTAGTTGTGGTTGGCGGAGTCTTAGTAGCCGTTCCTAAATGCAATAGTACATTAGTTACTGAATCCCATATGGAGCCTAAGAGGTGAAAGGACCATCCAAAAACGCTATATAATGCATAACCATGTATAAAAGTGTCGGCTATAAATTTAATTGTTTTCATTGCTATTATTATGCCTATAAATCCTGCACTGACAGTCCCAAAACTGGTAAATATTACCCAGATTTTTCCCCATGCTGATTCTGCTATTTTATTTATTGTATCTTCATCTAATACATTTGAAAATTTAAGGCCTGTATTAGGTATAGTTTGCCCCATTATTCCTCTTGCGAAAGTATTTAAAATTATGGGCTTTTCTGCTGGTAACATAATATGATTTCTTAATTTTTCTAAATCTTTTTGTGAATATAAACCACTAGTAGCTAGGTAAGGGGGAACACTATATTTCCACGTTTCTTTTTTGTCGGGTTTCATAATGGCTGGTTGTACTACTGTTACTAGTTTAGGTAACATTTGGAACCAAGAATTACCTATCATAAACATAGATGGTAAAAATGTATTACACTCTACTGGTGTTCCTACTTTAGTCAAAATATGAGTTATAGGTGTTAGAAAGTATGTTTTATTATCTTTTGTAACGGGTAATTGCATATAACATTCCTTTGTTTCCCTTAAGTTGATTTCCACTGGTATACATTTTATCATATGAATAACTTCGCCTGCTAAAACTGACATATATCCTTCTTTTTTCATTAGATGATATGCAAATAAATCAGGTGCTTGAGTTGCTAGAACTAATGCATTTCTAAGCACTTCTTGTTCTAATAAACATCTTTTTGTTAGTACATCGTAATATAACTCATACATTTCCTTTCGTAAGTGGCGTTCAATGTAAATGAATTTAGTATTTACGTAAGAAAACATGTCCATATTTTGAACTAATGGCTTTTTATTATTTAAGGGTGATCCACCTGGTTTTGTTTCTAGTATTATTAATTTAGGATGTTCAGTTCTTACATATATATAACCACAGACCATTTCTCTTGATTTTTCCGCTAATGCAAATGTTATATCTTGACTCACTAGAGAGTATAGTATTTCTTTATTTCCTTCATTATTATCTGCTTCGTATGTTTTATTTGCTATTCCTTCATAGACTACTTCATATTTTTTAAGATTACATACGTCTTCTGGTATAGCATTCCAGAATGTATTTCCATTTTCTCTGTCTATACATTTTGATTCGGATAAACTACAAACGGTTCCTGATTGTAAATGAATTTTGTCTGTTTCTAAATTAACTGTTGCGAAATATTCTTGTAATGTTATTTCATACGATGCTTGGACTATTACATCTTTCCATGAGCCATAAACATCACTATAAGATTCTCCACTACAATCTCCATCTTGATCTATTGACCCTGCTAAGGTTATACTACGGTAATTAGTACTGTTTATTTTTAAATCTGCGAATTTTGTATTACTAGAAGGTGTATAAATTCCTGTTATATGTACTGTGTTACATACATCGTAAGATACATCATGAATGTATATTCCTTGTCCGTTACTAACAGCTGATGTGTGTGAAAACATACCACAATATTCAATATGTCGGCTGATTTTTATTTTACATTGAATAACTTTAGTTTTTGTAGTACCGCTTAGTTGTATTAATTGTACGTAGCTTTGCTCTGTTTTTACTGGTTTTTTCTGAATTTCGCAATCTCCTACCTGTTTTAATGATAGAGTTGTTATGTTAGGTTCTGTTGAGCCACAGTCAAATCCTATGAATGCATTGGTTAAGCTTATTACGATTAGTAATAAGAATAGTTGTACTTTCCTTATTCCAGTTTCCATTATCTGGAAACAGATTATACTTATTTTAGTATAAATTTCTCTTATTCTTCTTGCCTAATACGGGAAAGTTTAAGTCTGTTTATATGTACTATTTTTTGTTTATTTTTAACTTGTATTTTAACGTTTCCTTTATCTAGGATTTCTAGTATTTTGTGTGGACCTGTGTATTGATTAGCAAATTTATGAATTTTTCCTCCATGTAGTAGAAATACTTCATCTCCAAGTTTAAGATTTTGTGGATTACAATTTTTGTCATAATAAAATTTTGACTTTTCTTTTGCTAAAATTAAATTTTCTCTAGCAATGTTTCTCATTTCATGAAGTCTTGTTATTAAGTCTGTTAAATATTGATCGTAAGTTTCTAATTTTTCGTGTTCAAGTGGCGGATCGCTTGATGGTAATCGTGCCAATTTTCCAAAAATTAACTCATACGGAGTACATTTTGTACCTTCATGAATGCTTGTATTATATGAAAACATGGCTAATTCTAACCAATCATCCCATTCTTCATTTTTATTGATAAATTGTTTTAAATATTCTCCTAAAACGTGATGAGATCTTTCGATTGATCCGTTAGACTGGGGATGAAAAGCGGTTGTTTTAAATTGTCGTATTCTAAATCTTTTTGCTAATCTTCTCATTAAGTTACTTAAAAAATCTGTCCCCTGATCTGTTAATACTCCTTTGGGTGATCCAAAAATACAAATAAATTTTTTAATAAATGCATCAGCTATTGTACTTGCTTGATGATTTGGAAGTGCGATTGCTAAAGAATATTTAGTAAGATTATCTTGTATTGTTAGTATATATTCACTTCCGTTTTTAGTTTTTGGTAATGGGCCAACAATGTCCATTGCAATTTTTTCAAATGCTGTACCTGGTGTGTCTGTTATAATCATTGGGTCTTTTGTTTTAACTCTAACTAATTTCTTTAATTGGCATTGGAGACAACTTTGAATATATTTTTGAATATTATTTTTCATGTTTTCCCAATAATAATTTTGACGTATTCTTCCATATGTTTTTGTTACACCTTTATGTCCTCCAACTGAGCTTGAATGAGCTTCTTCGATTAACTGCATATATTCTTCTTTAGTAGGATATTTTGTATATCCATTACATACAACAACTTTTACAAATGAATTTTCAAAAATTAATTTTATCATTGATAGGATTTCGTCCCAAGTTACATTGTTTATTTGGGCTGTTTTTGCAATACTGATACTTTTCAATTTTAATTCTTCACATAAGTTTTTCATTGAAATAATTGTAGATTTAATTCTTTTTATTGTATCAGATAAATTTTCTTTCATTTCACTTTCTATAGGGAGAGCGATATGGTAATATATACCTCTCTTTATTTTTTCTGCTAAACCTAATTGAAGTTTACCAAAATTTGGCAATTTTTCGCGTTTGGCTAATGATCTGGAGCCATTATCTCGAGGATCTCCCTCAACTGAAAGAAAATAGGTTAGATTGTCTCTTCGCATTGGTAATTGGTCTCTACAGTCAATAATATATTTTTCTTGATTATTATTTAAATTTTCACAATTTTCATTTTCCACTAAGTTATTTTCTTCATCAGATGATTCTTCAGAATTCGAATTTTCGTAGCCTTGGTCGATTTCTTCGTGATTCTTCAATTTTGATTTTTTATTGATATACTCAGGATCTGACTCAATTTCGTCAGGAATAACCTCATTATAAAATTTTTCTTTTCTTTTATTATTTGTATTGCGTACCTTTTTCGGTCTTCCCCTTCTCTTCTTGGAAAAGGAGGTATTCAAACGTGTGCTATGTTTCTTCGGTCTACCTCGTTTCTTTGGTTTGTGTGCTTTTATTTCTTCATTTTCAATTTCTTTGATTTCTTCATTTTTCTTTTCTTGTATATTCTTTTCTTGATAATCATTTTCTTGTATTTTCCTTTGATTTCTTGTTATGACATTACAAGTTTCTTTACTTGTACAATAATTTCTTTCAATAGATGGGAGATTTTTCTTTATCTCCGAATTCATGTAGGATTCATTTTCCTTTAATATTTTTTCAATAGATGGGAGACTTTTTCTTGTCTCCAAATTCATGTAGCATTCATTAATTATTTTTTCAATATGTGGGAGACTTTTTCTTATCTCCAAATTCAAATAGGATTCATTGTCCTTAAATATTCTTTCAATAGATTGGAGACTTTTCTTTATCTCCAAATTCATGTAGGATTCATTGTCCTCAAATAATTTTTTAATAGATCGAAGAATTCTTAATATTTCCGAGTCTTCGTAGGATTCATTGTCCTTAAATAATTTTTCCATATCATGGAGATTTCTTATTATCTCCGAATTCAAGTAGTATTTATTTTCATTTGCTACACAATGTATATATTTTTCAATTTTTTCTTGCACACATTTCATTATATTTTCTTGTATTTCCTGAGTTTTCATTTTTTCTTCTTTTATTCCTTGTACTTTTTCTTCAATAATATCTTCAACTGGATTTCTGGATAAGGCATCAGCATTGACATTTGTTTTGCCTGCTTTGTAGACCACGTTAAAATCGTATTCTGCAAGTTTCAGCTTCCATCTTGTTACTCTTGAGCAGGGATCTTTAGAATTTTGAAACCAAACTAATGGTTTGTGATCCGTTACCAATGTAAATTTTCTACCATAAAGGTATGGTCGAAAATGTTGCACACTATATATGATGGCCAAGGCTTCCTTTTCGTACGTGTCGTATTTTCTTTCACATTCATTTAAAGTTCTTGACGTGTAGGCGACTGGTTGGTCTTTTCCAATCACTCCTTGCGATAAAATCCCTCCTATTGCGAAACCTGAAGCGTCTGTTGTCAGTATAAAAGGTTGTGAAAAGTCGGGTCTTCTCAGTAGTGGTTCCTCACATAGTTTATTTTTTAACATATCAAAAGCTGTCTGTTGTTTATCAGTCCAAAGGAAAGGAATATCTTTTTTTAAAAGTTGATTTAAAGGATTAGCGATTTTTGAAAATCCGTCTATAAATTTTCGATAGTAACCTGCCAATCCTAAAAATTGTTTTATATTTTTTACATTTTTTGGTTTTGGAAATTTCTTTACCGCTTCTACTTTTTTCGGGTCGGGTCTTACCCCGTTTTTATCTATTATGTGTCCTAAGTATCCTACCTCTAATCTCAAAAATTCACATTTGTCTGGCTGTAATTTTAAATTAGCAAAACGTAATCGTTCCATAAGTTTAGAGAATTTTTCTTCATGTTCCTCCAAGGTGTCTGCATAAATCACAATGTCGTCTAAATAAACAAATAGTTCTGATCCTTGTAGACCTAATAATACTTGATCAATAAGTTTCTGAAATGTACTTGGCGAATTTTTTAGTCCGAAAGGCATTCTGTCGAATTCATAGTGTCCAAATGGAGTTGAAAAAGCTGTCTTATAAGAATCTCTAGGATCCATTTTGATTTGGTGAAACCCTGACGCCAAATCGAAAACTGAAAAATATTGAGCATTTCCGAGTTGGTCCAGTAGGTCTGTAATATTAGGTAGTGGGTAAAATTGACCTACCGTGCGTTCATTAAGTTTTCTGAAATCTAAAACTAATCTCCATTTTTTATTCCCTTGTGAGTCATTTTTCTTTGGTACAATCCATATTGGTGTATTGTACGGTGAGTCCGAATCTTTAATAATTTTTTGTTTTAATAGTTCGTTTACTTGGCGTGTCATTTCTTCTTTGTGAACAGGCGGAAATCTATATTGTTTGGTTATAATTGGTGTATCATCTGTCGTTATGATTCTATGTTTTATGAGATCTGTTCCTTCTAAATATTCTCCAGGTATATGAAATCTGTCTGAATAATTTTTTACTAAGTTCATGATGTGTTCTAATTCTTCTTTGTTTAAGTGTTCAAGACGAAGTAATTTTTTAATTTCTACGACTCTATCGTTGCCTGTAATGTTGAAAACATTTCCTGATTTAATATTTTTTGAAAATACATCAATTATTTGTTTAATTGATGAGTCTTCATTTTTAATATCAGATTTGTTTTTTGGAGTTTCTTGTTTTATTTCATCAAAATCTTCTAAATTTATTTCAAAAATTGGAATGTCAATTGATTCATTCAGTGTGTTAATTGCCTTTAAATAAGCTATGCCTTCTATGTTTGAAACTACTGCATCACCTAAGTAAACACCATCTTTTACTTCTAATCTTGGAATAAAACCCTCTTTTTTATTTTTATTTAAAATCTTTACATGAATGTTACAGATGGACCTTGGTGGTATTGTAAAATAATTTTTTGAATCAAAATTAAATTTTTGTTTATTGATTTCTAGATGTCCTTCTTCATAATTAATTTTTACTTTATTCTGGACAAAAAATTCTGTTCCTAAAATACCGTCATGTTCGATTGGAACTTCATTGGGTAATAAATTAAAAATTGTTGGAATCCCGAAAATATTAATTTCTACTTGTCCTAAAGTATAAACTGCGTGATCGTTAATTCCTGTTAATTTAAGACACTTATTTTCATCAATTTTTATATCAGGATTTAATGCGCGAATTTTTAATAAATTTGGTCCTGCTCCTGTGTCAATCATCATTGTTATTGGAACTTTTAACTCTTTAGTATCAATTCGAATGTATGGGATTGCATTAGTTTTTGCTAAATTAATGTTTCTGGATGCATAGTAATTTCTTCTTAATTCTTCCTCAGAGCACCCTACTGAAGAGGAATTTTGGAGTTTCCCTGATTTTGTGTTTGAGAATTTGTTTGTTGTTGTCTATTGTTATCATCCCACATCTTTTTCCTACAATTGGTGGAAATGTGTCCTAATTTTTTGCAATAATTACACGTTATACTTCTATTCGCAAAGTTTGTAGTATTGTTAGTTCTTGGTTCTTGAGAGAAATTTCTTTGTTGATTTTGGAAAATGTTTTGTTGTTGATTTTGTCTTTGATTTTGGTATGGAGTTCGGAATTGATTTTGTGGTATGTTTCTAAACTGATTTTGTGATGTGTTTCTAAATTGATTTTGAAAGTGATTTTGTTGAGGATTTTTGTAAAAGTTTTGACTTTGAAATCTATTAAACGTTGGATTTGGATTGTTGAATCGATTTTGATTCTGGTTTGAAAAATTTTGTCGTGATCCTGGATAAAAGGAGTTTTCTCTTCTTGGTCCTATCAATTTATTAAGTTGAAAACAGTTTACTGCAAAATGACCCTTTTTTCCACAAACTAAACAAGTTATTATGTTATCTTGAGCGATATTAATTTTTGTTGTTTTAGCAAAGTCTTTATTATTTTTAGGATGAGAATTATATTCAGTATTATGCTCATTTTTTCTTAGTTCGCGGTGTGATAACAATTTTCTTTCTATTTCTACTGCTTTGTTAACTATATCTTGAAATGTATCTGCTGTTCCAATTCTTATTTCAATTTCTGGTCTAAGTCCTCGCGAAAAACAATCAACAGTTGTTTTATCTAAACTTGCTTTAAATGGTTCATCTACTCTATTTTCATTGCTAATCCTATGCGCGTCTAATATTCTTTCTGCTGCTTCTGCGATTCTTGACCCATAAGAAATTACATTTTCGTGTTCCCACATATATATTGCTCCTAGTTCTCCTTGTAACTGATATACAGACTTTGCTGGCGCGTAAATTTGTTTTAATCTTTCTGTTAACTGTTCTACTGTATTAAAATTATTTCCTATTATAATTCTTCTTGCTTCACCCGAAATTCGACTCCTAATCAATTTTACTAAATTTGTTTGTACTTGTGCATTATCAGGAAGCATAGATTTTGCTTCTAAGCAACTTTCAATAAATATAGATAGTGATATGTTTTTTCCGTCAAACATTGGTATTGTTTCTAAAGCATCGCGTAAAGACACTTGCTGATTATTTGGAAGAGCCATGTTTTCCTCAAAATTGTTACTATTTCTAGTGTTATCAAAAGAATTATTTTCAGAGTTATCGTCTGTTTCAATTTCGCCAGTTAAAGACTTATTTAAACTTTTATTTGAATTCTGATCCACTAATTTTTTTTCAGTTATGGTATTTTCACTATCGTTACTGTCACTGTCGAATAAATTATCGTCAGTATCAAAAAGTTGGGACTTAATATACCCTGAGTCAAACTGTTCTTGTAATTCTAAGGGATTAGGGTTTCCTTTAGAATATCTGGGTGTACTTGTTGATGGTTTTATTTTATAATTAGGAATTCCCGAATTCAATGCTAATTCTGGATTATTCTTTATTTGTAAACGAGTTAAATGTGAGGAATCGGTAGTATTTTTATTCGAAGAAGACATTAAAAACTAGCATAGTGTTAATTGTAAAATTGTCAATCTTGTCTCTTGAATATAAAATACACTTTTCTTTTGTGGTTAATTTTTTTTATCTTGCTTCAGTATAATAAAGTATTTTTAAACATGTAATAATAATAACAAATCACAATTAAATGAACAAAACAAATTTTGTATTAGCACAAATTAAATGTCAAAAATGATTCATAAACAAGACAAAAAATTCCATAAGTCTAGAGGACTTGAACCCCTATTCAGTAATATAACAAAGGATTTAATTTGATGAATGCACCTTGCAACTTTAAAAATTATAAGTTGAGAGGACTCGAACCTCTATTTATTAATACAGAATTGAATTAATAAATGCACCATGCACATTAAAGAAAAATTTATAAGTTAAGAGGACTCGAACCTCTATTCATCAATACCAATATAAGATGTATATTTATGAATGCACCTTGCGACTTAAATCTTGTATAATGTTATCAATTAGCATAAGATGTGTTAAATTAATAAAAAATTTTTTTTTAAATTTTTTTTATGATACTGATTATTTTCAATTATTGTATGTTGATATTATTTGTTATTATTATTTGTTAAAAAAAAAATTTTCCCTTTTTTAAACAATTGGTATACTCATTGATTTATTTATTTTTATTGAATTATTTCATTAATTTAAAAATTATATCCATTAAAATTTTCGAATGTTATTAAAAATTTGACAAAATTATATGGCTGATCGACTTTATAATTTTCCCGGGCCGATGCACCAAAATTTAAAAGGGCTTCTGTTACGTCAAAACGAGAAACCTTTTTAAATATACCTAACGTTCCTCGTTTTAAATTGGTTTCATAAATGAATCCAATTTGGGATGAGGATAAGTCAATGAGCCTACTAAATGTGAGAGAATAATTTATTTAAAAACCAACAAGAAAGAAAAGAGTTGACAAAATTACAATGAGTACAAAAATTATGAATCTTACTTAAAGAATAACGATGACTGGTGGTGTGATGATAATCTGTTGTCCGATCTCAATGGTGTTGAGCGGTAGACAAAAGGGGCCTTTTGTTTGTTGCCCTTAATGGTTGGGTATTAGTCCTCTTGTTTACACTAATGAGATAGTGTATTGTATTGTGAAAATATCTGCTTTCTTCCAGACGGTTGTCGCCTCTTGAGCAAATTTCGATGGTTCAAAATTTGGAATGTGTTGTTTCAATATTAGACCTTCGTTGATAGTTGAGTTATTTCCAAATTTATATTGTTTTGGAAATTGTTAAAATTTATACGTTGCGAATTGATGTATTAAAGTTCACTTGAATTTTAATACTTGGGGAAATAGTTCACTTTTAAAGATGTACTTTCAACAATAATACTTTGGGATATACTGTTCACTTTTTAAAGATGTGCTTTGAGTTCATTTGTAGACGATATAATGGGTACTAGTTGATTTCCAACAAATTACTCTCTGGTCTCCTGTACTGAACAATGTGTTCAGGTTGATTTCCAAATAGTTACTTTCTGTACTGAAGATGTTATGAGGTTGGCTTTCAAATTATTACTCTCTGTTCTAAACAGAAATGGTACCCCTTTTTATATCAAACTTTCCTCATTAATCTAATGCTACTTGAATGTTTGGCTCTTTGGTGGAACAAGCCTCCCCACTCGACGTGTGTGGCTTCCTTGTGTGACAAGGCCTGCACACTCAACGTTTGTTTAAATGTTTGGCTCACGACGTTCCATGTGCCTTTTCCTGTGTGCCAAGGCCTCCACACTCGATGTTTCTTTAAATGTTTGGCTGTTTTCACGACGTTCCATGTGCCTTTTCCTGCTTTATGACTTAATTCGTAGAACGTGTATGTTGTTTTCTATTTGATGATTTGTTGTCTAATTGATGCACGATCGTTATTCTTTTTACATAGTTCAAAACATTACTCTTCTTTCTTTAATTTGTTATAATTTATAAAGACATATAAGATAAATCATAATGATTACCATACTTATAAGTTATACTAAAACATATAGAGAGCATTTACAATATAATATGTAGGCAAAATTAAAAGGAATCAAACATGTAAATATTTTAGTTAAATTAAGTATATGTGACGAAGTTACGGACGTAACAATATAAAAGAAAATTCAACTAAACTTTTTCGAAAAAATTAATTTCAAAATTCAATTATTTCTAAAAATTCACGCTTTCTTGCTTTTAATATTCAATTATAATCTAAAATTTTAACTGAAATTCATTTTTATGAAATGAAAATCAATTTTTATTAGAAAATTCTACAAGAATTTAATTATTTAAATGCAAAAGTAAATAATTTATTGAATAATTGAATATTTCTCAAAATTCAATTCTCATAAAGAATTTTAGAAACAAATTTTTAAATAATTGAATTCTTTTGTCGTGGTTTATTAAAACTTGCATGAACACAATTACTTTTTTCTAGAAATTCAATTATAATTGTATGAAAAATAATTGAAACGCTGCGATGAGTTTTATGAGGATTTCCAAATTCATTCGTTTACAATTCAAATTTACAAAATTTCAATTATTCGAAAATTCTGCAATTAAATATATATTGAAAAATAAAAATTATTCAATTATGTACAAAAATTGAAAAATATTCTCGTCAAAATTTCAATTATTTTTACAAATATAATAAAATTCTCTAAAATACAATTATTTTCACAAATTTTAATAAAATTCTTGTCAAAATTTCAATTTTTTTTATTAATAATAAAATTCTTCTCCGAAATTCAATTAATTTCAAAAATTTTAAAAAAAATCCTTTACAAGAATTCAATTATTTTTGCAAATAATAAAATTTGTCACAGGAATTCAATTATTCTCGTAAATAATAAAATTTTTCGGAGAATTTCTATTATTTTCAGAAATTTTAATAAAATTTTTTGCAAGAATTCAATTATCATCGCATAAAAAATGCAATTCTTTGGAAGATTTAAATTATTTTCATTATTAATAAAATTCTTTGGAGGATTTCAATTAATTTCAAAAATTTGAAACATATTCTTGTCAAGAATTCATTTTTTTTCAAAAATAATTGAATTCTTTACAAAATTTCAATTATTTTCAAAAAAAATTTTTAATAAATTCTTGTCAAGAAATCCTTTCAAAGTAAAATTCATCGCAAAAATTATTTTAAAAATTATTTTAAAACTTTAAAAAAAATTCTGAGAAGAATTTAATTATTTTCTACAAATTTTAATAAAAATTTCAAATAAATTTTTATTAGTAAATTCTACGAGAATTCAATTATTTTAATACAAAAATAAATAATTTATTAGTTTCATGTTTCTTGAAATTAAATTCTCATAAAAAATGTTATCAACTAATTTTTTAAATCATTAAATTCTTTGGACGAATTTTAATAAAATTTTTTAAGAATAATTACATTTTTCGAGGAATTCGATTAAAATTGCATTAAAAATAATTGAAATCCTGCGATGAATTTTATGATTTATGAAAATAATTGAATTCCTGAAAGAATTTTATTATTTATAAAAATAATTGAATCTCTGTAAACATGTTATTATTTATGAAAATAATTGAATTATTGCGAAGAAATTTTTAAAAAAATTTGTAAATAATTGAATTCCTGTAAAAAGTTTTCTTATTTATGAAAATAATTGAATATTTGCGTAGAATTTTATTCAAATTTTTTTTAATAATGGAATTCTTTTGGAAAATTTTATTGAAATAGTAGATATTGAAAATCATTGAATTGAGGAAAATTACTCAAAATAATTGAAATTTTACCAAGAATTTCATTATAATATTTGAAAAGAAAATTGAAAAGAAGAATTTTGGAGAAGAATTTGATTATTTATAAAGAAAATTGGAATTTTTACGAAAATTTAAAAAAAATTTTGACCTTAATTTGTTGAATACTTGCAAGGAATTTAAAATAACAGAAATTCTGAAAAGAAATTTATATCAAATGTTAATAATAATTGAATTCTTTCGAGAAATTTTTTTAAATAAATATTTTAAATACTGTCAAGAAATTTATAAAAAAATTTGTAAATAATTGAATTCCTGTAAAAATTTTTATTATTTATGAAAATAATTGAATGTTTGCGTAGAATTTTATTCCAATTTTTTTTAATAATGTAATTCTTTTGGAAAATTTTATTGAAATAGTAGATATTGAAAATCATTGAATTTCAGAAAACTTTCGAAAATAATTGAAATTTTGACAAGAATTTCATTAAAATTATTTTGTAAAATAATTGCGAATAACAGAGAAAAATTTTATTACTTATAAAGAGAATTGAAATTTTGACGAAAATTTTTTTTTTAATTTTTGAACACAATTGAATTTAGTAACTATGTTACTAAGTTAGTTAGTAAGTTAGTAACTTACTATTCTCCCTGGAGGAGCTAAATTCGTTGAATTTTTATAAATCGTTGACTTTGGTGTTTTATTTAAAGTAAAATTTTATTCATGGTTAAAAATAAAACCAAAATAGATTATTTTAGTCCTTTTTGGTGTTAATTTATTCCTAGAGGGATTAAACTGTTGCAGATTATTTTAATCCATTCTGGTGTTATTTTAACAACTCACGTTTTACTGTGATTGTTTATGGAATTATTTTGCGGCACTTGGGACTAAAGTTACAAAAAAAAACTTAAGCTCAAGCAACAAAATTGAAAATTAAAGTTGTAAAAATAATTTACATGCGTAAAATAATTTACAATCATGCGAAAAGACACATGTGACTATATCTCGTTGAGCGCATATAAATGTCAGAATTCTCGCTAATGTTATACGCGCGCTTAGAATGAAAAAAAAAGAAAAAGAAAAAAAAAGAAAAATAATTTATCAAGTATCACCCGGAAGCACACAGCAGAAGGGATGAACGATTAATGTCGTTATACACTGGAAATGAAGACGCATACTAATGGCTAACGCGTCAAGTGGATGAACTGCGAGAAATTAAGGGGGCAGTATATAGCAGTAATAAGAAGTAATTAGGAAAGGTAATCAACACAGGTCTTCAAAGCGAAACTTGCATTCAACTTCTCAACTTACTCACAGAGAGTTTATAACAAACTTGAGAGTCTTTAACTTTTCCTGCGCGCTCAGTAAATAAAACGATTCAACTTTCTTCGAGTGTTTGTGTCTGTGTGAAAACTATTTTGTGTTAGTCGCACTTTTTGTAAGAATTAACATTTGGCCCCTCGTGTTATAAACGAAAGTTACTAAAAAAAGGAAAAATTCACAAATTTAATTTTAAATTAAGATGTTTTCAAAGTTTCGAAAAGTTCAAAAGCAGAAAATTTACTCTTTTCTTTTCAATATCAAATGGCAAATGTTACAAACACTATAGCGAGAATGACGAGGGACTCAATTTATTATTATGCAAATTACAAATTTTTTGTTTAAAAGTGTAATAACTTTTAATTTTTCAATTATTTCTGTTTCGAAATTTTTAAAAATTCACTTATTAACTGCTTTGCTAATTATTATTATTATTTTTAAAGGGATGTAATTATTTTCGTAAGAAAAATGAACTTCAATGCTGAACTTTAATTATTTTTAATATAATTTTAATCGAATTCATCGAAAAATGTAATTTTCAAAATTTTATTAAAAATTATCAAAGAAATTCAATTATTTTAAAAAATAAAAACCTTTCCTACAATTTATTTATTAGAATTTAAGTATTATTTTTAATACATTCTTAATTAAATTTCTTTAAAGAAATTACATTATTTTCAAAAATTTTAATCAAATTCTTTGTGTAAAAATTCAATTTTTTTTATTGAAAATAATTTTAATAAAATTCTTTGCAGAAATCCAATTATGTTTAAACGTTTTAAAAAATTCTCGTCAAAATTCCCATTATCTTTATAAATAATAAAATTTTTCTCCCAAATTCAATTATTTTCAAATCTTTTAATAAAATTCTTGGCAGAATTAACAATAATTTCAATTCTTTTTAATACTATTTTTATCAAAGTTAATACATTTAAATCAAGAATTATGTATAGAATTAATTTTTCTTGTCAAAATTTCAATTATCTCTGGGCAAAATTTCCATTATTTTCCAAATTTTTCCTCAATTCAATTATTATCAATATCTACTATTTAAGAATGATTGAATTCTGATATTTTATTAAAATTGTACCGAAAATAATTGAATTATTACAAAGGAATTTAAAATAATTGAAATACTGACAAGAAATTAATTAAAATTTTAAATACAATTAAATTTTTTCCAGAAATTTTATTGAAAATAATTGAATTATTGCGAAGAAATTTATTTACGTTCAAAATTTCACAAAAATCCTACTAAAAATTTAAATTATCTTTATAAATAGAAATAAATAAAAATTTTTTTTCCGAAATTCAATTATTTTCAAAAATTTTGATAACATTCTGGGCAAAATTTCAAATATTTTCAAATTTTTTTTTTAAATTCTTGCCAAAATTTCAATTATCTTCATAAATAATAAAATTTTTCTCCAGAATTCAATTATTTTCAAAAATTTAATAAAATTCTTCCCCAGAATTCAATTACTTTTAAAAATTTAATAAAAATTTTCCCCAGAATTCAATTATTATCAAAAATTTTTCAAAATTCTCGTCAAAATTTCAATTATTTTTATTTTTAAAGATTTTAATATAATTCTTGTCAAAATTTCAATTGTCTTTATAAATAATAAAATTCTTCTCCGAAATTCAATTATTTTCAAAGATTTTAATAAAATTCTCGTCAAAATTTCAATTATTTTTATAAATAAAATTTTTTTTTTTCTGAAATTCAATTATTTTGAAAAATTTTAATAAACATTCGTCTTAGAAATTCAATTATTTTCGTAAATAATAAAATTTTTTTAAGTAATTCAATTATTCTCATAAATAATTAAACTAATTGGAGAATTTCAATTATTTTTCATACAATTTTAATCAAATTTTTCGAAAAATGTAATTATTCTTAAAAAATTTATTAAAAATCGTCGAGAGAATTCAATTCAATTATTAAAAAATGTGATGATAAAAATCTTTATGAGAATTCAATTATAAGAAACAATCAATTATTTAATAAATTATGTTTTTTTTTGTATTTAAAAAATTGAATTCCAGTAGAATTTTCTGAGAAGAATTAATTTAAAATTGTAATTTCAGTTAAAATTTTAGATAATTGAATATTAAAAAAATAGCGTGAATTTTTTTAAAAATAATTGAATTTTGAAAAGATTTTAAATTAAATTCTTTGAAAATCTGAATTTTTCATACTTTTAACTAACTGTTTTGTAGAATTAATTTTGTTTTGAAAAAATTACAGTAACAATATTCTTAGATTCTTATATAATATAAAATAACGATTTTATCATTCTGTCATCTTTAATTATTATAAAACATGAAGACATTGATTGCTCCGAGTCGAAGACTCGGAGTGATCGATATCTTCATGTTTTATAATAATATTCTTATGTTATTGAATTTCAAATTTTTGAATATATCTCAATTTTTACAGGGGAGAAAAATAATTTTTACTATACTTTTATAGTAAAACATTTCTGGTTTGGCATTTCTGGTAACTTTTACTACATTCGCAGTAAATTTTGTTACGTTCGAAGTAAATTTTACTGAATTCAAAGAACATATTTTTGTAAAAAATTAGTAAAATTTGCTTCGAACGTAGCAAAATTTACTCCGAAAGTATAGTAAAAGTTACCAGAAATGCCAAACCAGAAATGTTTTACTATAAAAGTATAGTAAAAGCTACTTTATATTTTTCTCCGTGTATAAAACAAAATAATGATTAAATATTTTCCTAAAAATGTAGTTATTGGTGTTTTGAATAATTTTCGTTTTAAAAACCTGGAAAAAATCCGTTTTTTAATCGGAAAACGTGGAAAAGTCAGGGAATTTGAAAAGAGCAAAAGCGGGCAACCCTGCTTAGGAAAAATGTGAATTTTCATGATATAAAAAATTGAGGACTAATTGATAAGAAAGTGCTAAATTTTTACTATTAATATGATTAATAATAAAATATTGTAAAATTAATCAAGACATTAAAAATGTATTTTTCAGAAGAATCATATAATATATAGTATTTTGAGGGAGAAAAGAAACCTCACTTTATTTTCTTTGTTGCGAACTCAGAAGATCAAGAAGTTATGCAACTTAATATAAAATCCTTTCTGCCTTTCAATTACGATTTTTTTTTTGCAGTCTATATATCGTTCATGGAGAAAATTTCGGTTTTCCGATTACAATTACACGATAAGTTGCATCATTTAAGGTGATGCAAGACTAAATCACTCTTCAGCTATAATCCTGTAAATTCAAATGCCTTCAGTTTTAATCGCGCGGTTTAACTTTCGTTTCCTCTACATTCAAAGAACCTTTATTTCTCCGGTATTCCTTAATTCGAGATTTATATTGTTTCCATAAATAATCGTTCATTCAGAAAAGAAAATCTTTTTTTTTAAAAGAAAAAAAGTCACAGCAGCAGCAGCAGCACCAAATTAGGATTAGTTTAATTATGGAGAGCGACAAAGAATATAAACCATTTTGTCGGGTAATAAAAATATTTCTCGTGGATTTTTAGAATTTTTGTTTTACATTTAAGTGAAACAGAGAGAAGGGATTTGAATTTAAGGACGTGTCTTCTTTTTTTTCTCCTTTGCGCATCGTTGTTGGGTGGTTTCGACACGTCAACAAGGCGCGCTAAGTTTTGCCGAGGACTACTCGTAAAGAAAATGAAGCGAAGGTATTCTGCCGCGATGGTGAACAAAGGGTCTCGTTCATTGGGGATTTATTTATATGTATGTGTATGTATGTGTATGTGTGTGGTAGTAGGCAAACTACTCGGCACTTCATTAATTTCCTGAATCGAATAGAACGACATTCATTTCGCACATCTGATTCACTGCATGCGGCACTTGATCGCTAAAGATACACACACACACACCAAACAACAACGTTAAGAAAATGCCACACACTTGAGAAAGAGTGCAGTATAATGAGGTTTATTATTTCTCAATGCCTTTTATATAGACATATATTTTATAAAGGTACAGTTTCCACACGTCAACTGCACTTTCGTATTACTTTTCTTTTAAATCACATTATTTCATCCTTTTCAGGATCAATAGACACGTTTATCTATTTTATGTCGCGGAAAATAGAACGGAATGGAGAGAATAGTTGAGATTTTGGATTTTTATTTCATTTTATTTCGTTTTTACTTCATTAGTGGTGAATTATGTGGAAAAAGAATTTTTCACCTAATATCGGTACTTTAATGTTAATTGTACAACAATTCGGAGAACTGTTAAACATTATGTCCTTAAAGATTCGTACGTTCAACTGAATGACATTATACTTCTTTTAATTTTAATTTTAATGAAAAATTAAATTTTGAATTATGAAAAGCAATATTCAATAAAAGATAAACTAATAAATTTATTAATTAAATTATTATTAAATCAAATATTTAACTAAATCAAATATTATTAAAAATTTTATTTTTTTAAAAAAATTTAATAAAATTGTACGCAAACCTTTAATTCTTTTCATAAAATAATAAAAATTTCCCAGAAATTCTAACTATACATATTTACAAATTTTTTATAATTTTCTTCGCAATCATTCAATTATTTTCATAAATAATAAAATACTTTTTAGGAATTTAATTATTAATTAATAAAATTATTCTTCGTTGGAATCAATTATTTTTAAAAATTTTATTACTTATAGTTATGAGAATTTCAATTATTTTCATACACATTAAAATTTCTCGAAAAAATTCAATTATTTTCATAAATAATAAATTTCTTCGTCTGAATTCAAATATTTTTAGTAGAATTTTAATAAAATTTCTCGAAGGAATTCAATTATTTTAAAAAATTTAATAAAATTCTTCCCAAGAATTCAATTATTTTCATAAAAAATGAAATTCTTCCCAAGAATTCAATTATTTTCATAAATAATAAAATTCTTCCCCAGAATTCAATTATTTTCAAAAATTTAAGAAAATTCTTCCCCAGAATTCAATTACTTTCAAAAATTAAATAAAATTTTCCTCCAGAATTCAATTACTTTCAAAAATTAAATAAAATTTTCCTCCAGAATTCAATTACTTTTAAAAATTTAATAAAATTCTTTCCAAAATTCAATAAAATTCTTCACAAAATTCAATTATTTTCATAAATAATAAAATTCTTCTCTAGAATTCAATTATTTTCAAAAGTTTAATAAAATCCTTCCCTAGAATTCAATTATTTCAAATATTTAATAAAATTTTTCCCCAGAATCAATTACTTTTAAAAATTTAATAAAATTCTTTCCAAAATTTATTAAAATTCTTCCAAAAAATTCAATTATTTTCATAAATAATAAAATTTCTCGAAAAAATTCAATTATTTTATAATAAATTTCTTCGTCTGAATTAAAATATTTTCAGTAGAATTTTAATAAAATTTCTCAAAGAAATTCAATTATTTTCAAAAATTTAATAAAATTCTTCCCAAGACTTCAATTATTTTCATAAAAAATAAAATTCTTCCCAAGAATTCAATTATTTTCATAAATAATAAAATTCTTCCCCAGAATTCAATTATTTTCAAAAATTTAAGAAAATTTTTCCCCAGAATTCAATTACTTTCAAAAATTCAATAAAATTTTCCCCCTGAATTCAATCACTTTTAAAAAATTAATAAAATTCTTCCAAAAAATTCAATCAGTTTCATAAATAATAAAATTCTTCCCCAGAATTCAATTATTTTCAAACATTTAAGAAAATTCTTCCCCAGAATTCAATTACTTTCAAAAATTAAATAAATTTTTTCCCCTGAATTCAATCACTTTTAAAAATTTAATAAAATTCTTCCCAAAATTCAATTATTTTTATAAATAATAAAATTCTTCTCCAGAATTCAATTATTTTTAAAAGTTTAATAAAATCCTTCCCTAGAATTCAATTATTTTAAAAATTTAATAAAATTTTTTCCCCAGAATTCAATTACTTTTAAAAATTTAATAAAATTTTTTCCAAAATTCAATAAAATTCTTCCAAAAAATTCAATTATTTTCATAAATAATAAAATTTCTCGAAAAAATTTAATTATTTTATAATAAATTTCTTCGTCTGAATTAAAATATTTTCAATAGAATTTTAATAAAATTTCTCAAAGAAATTTAATTATTTTCAAAAATTTAATAAAATTCTTCCAAAAAATTCAATTATTTTCCTAAATAATAAATTTCTTCGTCTGAATTCAAATATTTTCATTAAAATTTTAATAAAAGTTTTCGAAAGAATTCAATTTTTTTTAAAAAAATTAATAAAGTTTTTCTCAAGAATTCAATTATTTTTAAAAATAATAAAATTCTTCTCCCGAATTCAATTATTTTCATAAATAATAAAATTTCTTGAAAAAATTCAATTATTTTTAAAAATTTTCAAAAAATTCTTTATAAGAATTCAATTATTTTCATAAATAATAAATTTCTTCGTCTGAATTCAAATATTTTCAGTAGAATTTCAATAAAATTTGTCGAAGGAATTTTAAAGAAATTTTTAAAATAGTATTGAAAATAATTTATTTATAGAAGCATTTATTTGTAAAAACACGAAAAAAATTAATTTTGGAAAAGTTACAAATTCTTGCAGAAATTCATTATTATTTTCAAAAGTAATAATATTCTTCGCAAAAATTAAATATTGTTCAAAAATAATAAAATTTTTCTAAGGGATTCAATTATTTTCACAAATCAATATTACTAATGATCATATTGCAGTTGGATAAAAAAATGGATCAAAAAAAAAAAATGTTGGACATAGAAAAAAAATTGAGTACAGAATGTATCGGTTTACAAATTTTTAAATTCTTGATGAATTCTAGAAATGCACATAGAGATTTTAAAAACAGTCGTTTAATCATTTAACAGTAACTTTTTTTTATGTCTATAGAATCTTAACGTTCAAGAACATTGCATTTCTGTCTAGGAATTTCTCTCGTTATTAGTTGCATTATCTCAATACTAAAAACAGAAAAATTCACATTCAGAAGTCTTTTAGAAAGAACAATAAAAAAAAAAAAATTTCTCTTGAAAATCATATTTACGGTTAAAATGGCTTAATCACACTAAAAGGTTTTTTTTTTATATTTAAGGAAACTACATTCCCACTCGAACTTTCCTCTTCTTATCTTTTTTTATACATAGGCAACAGTGAAATCTACCTGCTTTGATGGTGAATTTTCAAGATAAGTTTAAAGGGCAACTCTTTATCTTTCCACAATTTAAAAATAATTTTCAATTTTTAGAGAAAAAATAGTTGAATCATAAAAATTCATAAAATCTTCATAAAACGATGCTAAGAAAAAAAAAATTATGAAATAAAAGAAAATGAATTTTAGAAAAAAAAAATGAAAATGAAGTTGGTAATTTTTTGTTGTACTGATTGGAAAAGAGTTGCATTCACAGTATAAATATTTTGTATTACACACAGTATAAATGACGCCGACGAGGGAACTTGGGGCGTTGAATTAAAAGACGAAAAGACCACACAGGTAACTGTGTGCAAAATCGATTCTGACGAGCCTATTAAAATTCACGCGTCTCAAAGCTAGTGCTCTCCACGTTTTAAATCGAACCGCGTGCCGCTCGCTGAATACCTTCGGGGCCCCATATAGATTTCGAAAATATGTGCGAAGAAAAGTATTAAAATGTTAACGAGCTCAAACCGAAAGTTATATGGGGGCAAAGGTTTGCTTTGTGTGTGCATTCTTTTTTTTTCCTTTAAATAAAAATACACATACACACAAGTATAAAACTTTTTTTTTATTGGAGGATTTATGATGTTTCTTTTAAATGTTGCTTTACATCCCAGGTGAGTTTTATCTTTATTCAAATAAGCTCTCAAGTTACAGAAATGAGTATTTGCATTGGAAAATTATTTTAACAACTACGGTCCATGTTTTCTGACCCAAATAAACAGTTCTTCGTTTTCGACAATTGTACACTCGGGCAAAATATTATCGCACGACAAATTGATATAAACGAACAAAAATTTATAGTATTCAAAAATTAGTTTCTAAACCTAATTTTAAAAATTTGTTTCTAAAACTAATTTTGATCGAATCTTATTTAATACATATCCGAGAGGCTATTTCTTAATGAAGTGATTTTGGAATTGATTCAGTTGAGCAGACAATTCACGCATATCAGTAAAATAAATCGGAATCGAACCGTTGAGGAAAAAAATGCCCAAGATCCAATTTCATCGATCGCATCTTCAGAAGCGTATATAGCTTCTTCGCTCATTGAAAGGCAAAGTCTAAGGCAATCACAAAGGACAAGAACGAATCGCTAAATGAGCGAGAAAGCTCTTTATTATTATCATTGAACTTTAAGGCAACCAAGTAACGGGAAGTACATGACATATTCCAGACAAAGAAAAAGAAAACTATACAAGTGTGTCGTGTGCTAAAAAAATATATTCAACAACAAAAAAAAGGATTATTATTATTTCAAGAGATGTATTGTTTACTTGATAAAAAATGTGGCGTAAAAATTGAGGAGAAATAGTTGTTCTGCGCGTTAAAAATTAGAAGTGATAAATTCCACTAATTTTTCTACTGTAGATTTCGTGACTTGATTCAGATTTCTGAAAATTGTCAATTTTCTAAACTTTGTACTTTTAAAATTTCGATTATTGAACAATTGTTATACAAAATTTTAATTTTTCTGATTTCAATCTGTTAATGTCTGTTTAATTAATTATTTAAAATAATTGATTTATAGAAGAATTTTAGTTAAAAACACTTTAAAAATTTGAATTTTGGAGCAGTTACAAATGATTGCAGACATTCAATTATTTTCAAAAGAAATAAAATTCTTCGAAGAAATTCAATGTTTAAAATTTTTTTTAAATTCTCGCCAAAATTTCAATTATCTTTATAAATAATAAAATTCTTGGCAAAATTTCAATTACCTCTATAAATAATAAAATTCTTCTCCAAAATTCAATTATTTTCAAAAACTTTTTAAAAATTCTCGTCAAAATTTCAATTATCTTTACAAATATAATAAAATTCTTCTTCGAAATTCAATTATTTTAAAAAATTTTAATAAAATTCTGGGCAAAATTACAATTATTTTAAAAATTGTTTTCAAATTCAATTATCTTTATGAATAATAAAATTCTTCTCCGATATTCAATTATTTTCAAAAATTTTAATAAAATTCTGGGCAAAATTACAATTGTTATAAAATTTTTTTTAAATTTCTCGTCAAAATTTCAATTATCTTCTATAAATAATAAAATTCTTCCCTGAAATTAAATTATTTTCAAAAATTTTTTTTAATTCTCGTCAAAATTTCAATTATTTTTATAAATAATTAAATAATTCTTCTCCGAAATTCAATTATTTTCAAAAATTCTAATAAAATTCTGAGCAAAATTTCAATTATTTTTATAAATTAAAAAAATTCTTCTCCAAAATTCAATTATTTTCAAAAAATTTTTTTTTAATTCTCGTCAAAATTTCAATTATTTGTATAAATAATCATAATATTCTTTTCCTCAATTCAATTATTTTTATTATTTTCTGGAAAAAATTCAATTATTTTTTGAAATTTTAATTGATTTCTTGTCAGTATTTCAGTTGTTTTAAATTCCTTTGTAATAATCACAAGTATTTTTTGTACAATTTAATAAAATAAAAAATTATTCTTAGAAAATTTGAATTTTTAATAACTTTAATTATAAATTAATATATTTTTTTGTAAAAAACTAAGCTCTTTAAAATTTCTAATTAAAGTCATTCAAAATTCAAATTTTCTAAAATTCAAAATAATATGAATTCTACAATGAAATTTATCAAAATTTTTATAAATAATTGAATTCTGATATTTTATTAAAATTGTACTGAAAATAGTTGAATTATCACAAAGGAATTTAAAATAACTGAAATACTGACAAGAAATTAATTAAAATTTTAAAATCAATTGAATTTTTTTCTGAAATTTTATTTGAAAATAATTGAATTATTGCGAAGAAATTTATTTACGTTCAAAATTTTACAAAAATTCTCGTCAAAATTTCAATTATCTTTATAAATAAAAATTTTTTTTCCGAAATTCAATTATTTTTAAAAATTTTCAAAACATTCTCGTCAAAATTTTAATTATCTTTATAAATAATAAAATTCTTCTCCGAAATTCAATTGTTTTTAAAAATTTTAATACAAATTCTTCTCCGAAATTCAATTATTTTCAAAAATTTTAATAAAATTATGAGCAAAATTTCAATTTTTTTTGTAAATAATAAAATTCATAGCGGGATTTCAATTATTTTTAATATACAATTTTACAGGAATTGCTCAGAAAATGTAACTATTTTAAAAAATTTAATTTCAATTCCTCGAAAAAATCAATTATTTAAATTTTTTTTTAAATTTCTTTGGAAGAATTAAATTATTTTCTAAAATATTAGAATTTTTCACAGGTATTCAACTATTTTGAAATATTTTCTTAAAAAAGATTTTTAGGAATTCAATTATTTAAAAAAAATTTAATAAAATGCCTCACATATCTTCAATTATTCTCAAAAATTGTAATAGAATAATTCTATTAAAATTTTTTTTTTTAAATTATTCTTTGTAAAATTTAATATTTATTTTTAAAACCTTTTCGCAATTCAGTGACTTTCAATAGCTACTATTTTCATAAAATTTCGAAACAGAATTCAATAATTTAAAAAATTTTTTGTAAAAATCTTCGTAAGAATTCAATTCTTTTCATGAATAATAAAAATTTACCAAAAATTTAATTTTTTAAATTGGAATTTGCATAAAATTAGTCGAAAAAAAATCAATTAATTAAAAATTTTTATGAAATTCGTATTCGCGAGAATAAAATTATTTTTACAAATATTGAAATTCTTTCATGAATAATAAAATTCGTTATGCAGAAATTGAATTTATTAGCAGGACAAGAAAGAAGTAAGTATTTTTGATGAAAGTTAGGATAAAATGTCAGGAAAATAAAATATAGAATTGAATTTTTTTCAGTTTTGTAAAGTGTCTAAATTGAGTTTTTTTTATCGTCAAGTATAATTTTTCGATAGCTACTTTTTTACTACTTTTTTCAGTTTTTAAGCCACTTTTTGCTACTTTTTTCAAATTAATTATCGAGTGTAAAGTCTGCTGATCTAAATTGAAAGCATTTCAAAAAAAGAAAAAAAAAAATGTGGAACTTTTCCCACAAAACTGGATAATTTTTTCATTCCTCCACGAACAATTTGTTATGAACTAAAAAGTAAATAGAAATAATAATCTTGACAAATATCATGTCACGAGGAGTTGTATAGAAAAGAAGAGAAAAAAAGATGCGAGGACCAATTTCCATTCATTGGTAATGCGACACTCAACAGTCTTTTGTGCCCAAGGCCTCTCTTTTAAACATGAAGGAATAAATTACACGAATATTCGTCCTTTCAACGTTGAATTTAAAATATAGTTAGAAGATGACTTATTAGACAAACACCTATCCAGAATTTGTGAAATATCGAATCACATTTATAGGTCGGTGACCGTATAAATTAATGAGTTGGATGACCCTCAAAAAGACCCTTCCTTCTCTCTCATCCCTAATTCCCTAGACCAGAAAAATCAATTTCCATCATATTTTTTTTAACGATTCGGTTTTATTCAGTTCATAAACGTGTTCGCCATAAAAATTCGGCCTCTTAAATGCATTCTTGATGGAAAAAAGTCTCTTTATTAGCAAAACTTTTATCTCCATTCCTAGGAGTATAGAAGTATTTCTAGAAGTATTCCTAGAAGTAAGGAATACAATAAAAAAAAAATTTACGAACTCCTTCGTCATAAGTAAAAATAACAGAAAGTCATTAAAAAGATGTTAATTGACTCTTCAATTTAAAATGAACATTGAAACATATTTAGAACACGCTTATGAATAAACATAAGGTGCGCAAAAGCTACTTTCAATTTGCCCAAACATGTTTTAATGGCCGTCGCGAAGTGTGCGTTTCTTTTTTGAAAATATCCTCTCTTTCTCTCTATATGGCGAATGGCGAACCGCACACCACTTGGAGCAAAAAAAAATGGACTTCTCAACAGAATCTTAAATAGATTTTATCTAACATAAAAAAAATGCGGAAGACGATGTTCTCATTTCAATATCTAACAGTTTGAGATCCTTAACTGGAAGAGATCTCACGCAGCAAGTCGAGCCTATTAAAATTCACGTTGGCATACTATGAGTAATATCTGGCGGTTCAACTAACGTGCTTTATGGCATATAAACCCTCTGCTGTGTATATAGTGTATTTGTACGTATATATAGAGAGAGAAAGAAGGTAGTTGATGAGGGCGCGTAGGTGTTCTGCCAGGTGTATTATAATACTAACCCCCATTAACAATGGGCGCTGTGCACTCTTGAAAAAACACCTATGGTGAAAATAACCATACAAGAAATACCAGATTCCCGGTAACTATATATAGAAATGATTCTTTAGCATTAATTTTCAATTGTTGATTTGATACCCTTACGCGACGAGGTCAAGAAATCATTTGAAATTCTAATGTTATTAATGCTATTCAATTGAATGTTTTTTTTTTCTTGAAATCTACACTCAAATACCTAAATTTTGGGTTCAATAGAGGTCAAAACTTACTGTTGATACTGTGGTTAGGAGCAGTAAACACGTGCGATAAAAATAGCAAATGGGAATATTTTGCATTTTGAGAAAGTTGAATGTGTCCTGTGGTTAAGAGGATAATTTCTCGGCTCACGACCTCTTGGATCGTGAGTTCAATTCTCGACGTCTGGGAATTTTTTTTTAAAGATTTAAATGAAGAAACGCTCAAGGGGTTTTTTAGTGCCTGCAAATTAAGGCAAACGAACTTCTAAATCCTAACTTCTAAATTAGGGAAATTTCAATTTGAAATAAATATTTATAAGAATTTTACGAATTTTCCATTTTCTAGTTGAATGAAAGCTTTATATTATGAGAATCTTATCGACGGCTCCCGTTGATATGATCTTGTTTCAATTGTCAATTTAATATAATCTCGCAAAAGTTTCCGTGTAATAAAATCTTAATTCAGAGAAATTTTAAATTCACTTAAAAAATAAAATATTAAATCGTTTTTAATATTATTTCAGGTTTTATAATGATTAAATAATTATTAATAAAATAAAATATAGAAAAATAAATAAAGAAAATTATAAAATAAATAAAAAACGATATAAATAAATTAATTTTTAACAATTAATTTAAGAAATAAAAATTAGAAAAAACATAAAATTATACGAAACTAATTAATAATAAAGATACTAAATAAACTAAAATTAAGTAAAATTTTATTACGTTTTAATTATATTTTATTTTGTCAATAATTATTATTTTAAATTTCTTTGATTTATTTTATTAATTTTACTATTATTGTAGGTTAATTATTCTATTTATAAAAATATTTATTTTTATTATTTATATTACCTACATTATACCTAAAAAAGAATTTCAGTTGAAAAATGTAGTGTAATATAATTCTTAATATATTTTTTAAATATTATAGATAATACCCATTTTATTATACTTTATTCATTTTTTTTTTATTTAATTAATTTTATTATTTTTTGCAATATTATTTCATACTTTTTAATGACTAATGAATTTTATTAATTAAAATTAGTTAGTTTTGTATTTTTATTATTATTTATATTTGTATAATTTTATTATTTATTTTTCCATCTAATTAATTATTAAATTAATTATTGAAGAGTATGAAATAATATTACAAACGAATTAATATTTTATAGTTATTAATTTATTATTTTTCTATATTTTATTTTATTAATAATTATTTAATCATTATAAAACCTAAAATAATATTAAAAACCATTTAATATTTTATTTTTTAAGTGAATTTAAAATTACTCTGAATTAAGATTTTATTACACGGAAACTTTTGCGAGATTATATTAAATTGACAATTGAATAGAGATCATATTGAACTAAGCTCCAAAGACGATTTTATTATTTTGACAATTGAAACAAGATCATATCAACGGGAGCCGTCGTTATTATTAACTATAATAATCATCTTATTCATTTTTTTATTCTGTCCACACCAGAAGTTACTTTTTGTGTATTCTTTTGTTTTTTTTCTTTAAAAAAAAAATTTATTTTGACAAATCGAAAATATGCAGGTATTTTTTCATGATACATAATAAAATAATATTAGAAATTAGAAAATTTAAAAGAAAAAATAATGATTAACAAATGAAAAATTTACGCATTTTGTTTATTATATATAAATATAATAAACAAAATGGGTAAATGGTAAAAAAAAGCATAAGCTTTTTTTATAACTGTTTATAACAAATTTCGTTTGACTGATCTGAATTATGCAAATTTCTCTACTTTATTTATGAAAAATAGAAAATTTGTTTTAAAAAATTATGATTAAGAAATAGTAAATAAATAACCAATTTTATGCATAATTTTGATTTCTTAATAACAATATTGTTCACAAACTCATTCTTTTATTTTTAGGAAAAAAACATTACATATTCCCATTTCTTGATATTTTTGTAGAAAATTTTAAATTTTCATAAGGGAATAATTTACATTATTTTCAGTTTTTTAATTACAATTGCTATAATAAAATTCAGTTTTTTTTAAATAAACGAAACAAATGTTTATAAATTCTATTTGTCAATTACAAATTTTCATTGAAAATGAAAATTTTTGAATTTTTAGAAAATAAGGGAAAAAATTTTACTCAAAAAAAATGTTCCGTTATACATTTTTACGAATTTTGTTAATTGTAAAATTATTCAAAAACATCAATAATTTCCTTTTAAATAACTATTTAATTATTATTATTTTTCCACACGAATTAAGACATTAAAAAATTCCAAATTCTAACCTTTTTGAAATTAAACAACTTATAAAAGTATTTTGCTATAAAACATGAAGAAATTGATTGCTCCGAGTCGAAGACTCGGAGTGATCGATTTCTTTATGTTTTCTAGTAATTTATAATAATTAAAAATTTTCTGAAAATAATTGAATTATTGCGAAAAAATTTATAAAAAATTGTAAATAATTGAATTTTTATGATTTTTAGCAATAATTAAATATTTGTGAACGATTTTATTAATTTTTTTTTAAATTAAATTTTTCTCGGAAAATTTTATTTCAATATAGTAGATATTGAAAATAATTGAAATTAGGACAAGAATTTTATTGTCATTTTTGAAAATAATTGTACTTTGAGGAATAATTTTGTTATTTACAAAGATAATTGGAATTTTGACGAGAGTTTTTTTTTTAATTTTAAACATAATTGAATTTTATGAGAAGAATTTTATTAATTTTGAAAATAATTGAATTTCTGCAATAAATTATTTGCAATTTCTTTAAAATTGAATTATTTTAGTGTTTTAAAAATTAAATGTTTTTTTTTATTTTTAGTGTTTTTTTTAATTTAAAATTTTTAAATTCTATTATTTTTAAAATTGCTAATTTTATTTAAAAAACAAAGTAAAAAGTTAGCCGCGCGCTTTAGAGCGCGCGAATTGTTGCTAGTTTTGAATAATTTAATGCTTGTCGAAAACTTTATTTGTAAAAATAATTGAATTTTTCGATTAATTAATTTAAAAATTTAAAATAGTAATAAAAATAATTGAAATTCTTACAAAAATTTGAATTTAAAATTTTTAAATTTTATTATTTTTAAAATTGCTAATTTTATTAAAAAAAACGAAGCAAAAAGTTAGCCGCGCGCTATAGCGCGCGAATTGTTGCTGGTTTTAAATAATTGAATTCTTGTCGAAAACTTTATTTGTGAAAATAATTGAATTTTTTGATTAATAATTTAAAATAGTATTGAAAATAATTGAAATTCTTCGATGAGTTTTATTATATTTATGAAAATAATTGAATTCTTGCTTAGAATTTTATCATAAAATTTATTTAAAAAATTGAATTTCCATGAAAAATGTTATTATTAGCCAAAGTAATTGAATTATTGTGAAGAATATTATAAGAATTTTGTTAAATTTCGAAATTTGTTTCATTTTTTTCGAAATTTGTTTGAAAATGCGATTCTAAATTAATTGAATTCCTGCATGTGAAAATTTTATTATTTATAAAAGTAATTGAATTTTGGATGAATTTTATACAATTTTACTTTTAAATCATTCAATTCTTTTGCGAAATTTGATGGAAATACTAGATATTGAAAATTACTTTCGAATATTTTTTGTAAATAAAAAAAATTTGAATTGAATCGTTTTAAAGAATTTGATTACAATTTTTAAGAATAGTTTTTTGATTTCTAGTATTAGCGAATTTAAATTAGTGGAAATTCTAAAAAAATACTAATAGTTGCTTTTAATGGCTGAAATCTAAAAAAAGTACCCAAATAGTACCATACCGTAAAAAAAGTATAGGTACTAAATAGTAAGTTTTAGTAAATTAATGCAATGTCTGGATATCAGAAGCACTTTCGTTTCATAAGATTTAATTCATTTTTGGTGTTAAAATAATACCCTATAATTTTCCAAAAGTTGAACACCGAAAAAATAGTAGGAAAAAAGCCGTTATCTAGTATTTATATTCTATTTGATTACATACAAGTAATATATGCACAACATGCGATAAGTATATATAGAAGTCAACGAGCTGGAAAGTTGGAAAAAAAAAACTATTTTAGGATAGGGACAAAAATAATGCTGAGTAGGTATGTGTATCTCTCTTTGCAGGGGTGTCGTTATAATTTATGAAGGTTTAAGTATAAAAAAACACGTAACACAATTTCCATACCGAGTCTGATGTTTAACAGAAAGCGTGCGAGAGGAACTTTATATTTCAAATGAAAATAACTTCCGATGACCTCGTCGTCGTCGTCGTTCATATAGTAGATTAGACTCGAGTGCGTTAAAATAAGGAAGCAGGCTGTACTCCTGAATCTCAGAAAAAATTTCCAGGCAGATGTTTATGTATATTCATATATTGAAAGAGAATAACGTATTTCCTTTTCTGGACTTCATTTTTCATTTCAATTTTTATGACTTTTATTTTTCCGGAAAAATGGGCCTCTTCCTCGCTTTTTATTATGATTGAGTGGTAGCGGAAATGAAATTATTTAAACCGAAAAGAGGGGATTTTTATACAGGGCTAAGACTAGGTTTACTAATTTCGAAGTAAAGTTTAGAAGAAAAAGGAAAAATTTTATTGCTTCGGAAGAAATTTTCGATAATAAATGCTGAAAGATCCTCCGGGTCGGAAGAAATGAATCCAACTAGAACACCTTGAGGGTTAAGGGAAATTTAATATTTATAGAAAATAGTGTTTATAATACCATTGCGGATGAGTAGGAGGTAAGAACCGTTATGGATTATAAGCATATCCTTATAATTAAGGAAGCAACCCTTATGTAGTGTCTTCCATTCGCGCTCTTCCTCTTATTCTCAAAAGTCATAAATCCTCGCATAATTTAAATATATTTATTAAAGATTTTAGAAAATGTTAAATATAATAAATAACATTAATCTGCATCCGCTATCGAAAATATATTCTATTTCAGTGTATCGACGATTGCGTGTATACCCTGCAGGTTAACTTATTTATAATTCTTCTTGAATGCATCGACATATATGTTCGTGACCGATGAATACTGATATAATGTTCATCATTTTCCGCGAACATTCGCATGTACCTTTATATACATACATGCAGAATCGATTGTCAATTATACTGACGCAAAATGGATATTATACAAATAACGATAATATATAAAGTTCCAGACGCATTTTTCAAAAAAAAAAAAAAACTTTCAGACTAATTAGTCTGTCTGATGCTCTTATTTTCGTGAGCGGTCACTTTTTTAAATTCAATTTAATAAATATGCTGATGTGTCATATGCATATTAGCATCAAAAAACATGAATCATTTTTAATAAAAGCTACTGCAATTATAGTTTACTAAGTAAAGAAAATGTCAACTAATTTTTACTAAGGGGCCCCAAGGTGGCCACCCATTTTTGAGGTCTTGATTAATTTTACAAAATCTACTCTCAAATAATAATTATTAACCATTTACATTAAAAGATGTATTTTGGTGTTGACCAGAATAAATTGTAGTGAAAAACGATTAACCATTTACCATTTATCATTAACCTTTAGCATTTACTTATCATGTAAAAAAATTAAACAATTTTAGCCAACTGAAGTTATGCGACACTTAAAATAATTTCATCTCCAAAGCTAGATATTCTATGAGAAAACTATTAGTTTAAGAAAGTTTAAAGAAAAAAAAAGTGTTTAAGAGTTTTAAAACAAATCATGAGAATTTATAAATTCTCATGGTTTTTTTTAAAACTTTTAAACACTTTTTAAAATTAATGCCAGAGAGAAAAATGTTTTTTCTATTATGAATTTTAAAAAAACTTTAGACCTGAGTTTTGTATATATATGATAAACATGTTTAAACTTTGTCTTCATTTTTAGAGGTTAAAATCATTTATGTTTGATGTTTCTGTAGCAAAGTAAAAGTTATGATGAAAATTAATAATAATCTGAAAAATCTCATTTTGATTTTTTTGAGAGAGTGAGACGATTTTAATGGAAATGCAAAGAAGTTATATGCACATTTTGTAATATGGGTATATATAAGAACTTAATAATTTTCTTCCTGGAAACGCGTGATTTTCAGTGCTGCGAACGTACTCACTCACACATACACTGACTTTTTTTTCGAGAAATAATGGTTCATATATCTTTTGTCCTTTTGTCACTTGTTCCCACGTTATAAAAAAAAGGTCTTTTTTATTGTACATGACAAAATTTTTTTTTTTATAGAAAACACATTTTATGGCGAAAGTCATTATATAGAAAAATAATAATTGGAATAATTTACCTGACAATATTAAATGAAACGTATTCTTGTTCCATGTTTTCGAAGCCGGAAGGAATATTTAAAAGGATGTTAAAGTTACTTTTATTGTACAGAATGCAAGAAAACAATTTTTATAAAAGTATTTTTCAATTTAAGGACAAAATGTGGGTTAAAAAGTGAAATTTTAATAGAAGAAATTCTCAGTTGTAAACAAAAGTATACCACAGAGAATTTAATTGTTTTATTACAGTATAAAAGAGTAGAGTAAATTAATAATTCTCAACTGCATTGAAGCTTGCGTTCAATTTCATAATAAAGATTTAGAATTTTTAAACTGAAATTAAATATGATTTTCAACTTTTGATATTTCGTTAAAATTTGAATTTTGTTAGAAAATATTTTTTTGTTAATTCAGAAAATAAATACCTTTCTGTAAATTTTGGAATTATTTTATTCTAAATGTAATCCGATGGTAATTTTTAAAAATGTTTAAATAGAAAAAAATCTTCGTTAATTTGAACGCTCATAACTTTAAGAAAATTATTTTCTCACATAATTACGAAAATAAATTGAGTTCTTCTTAAAACTTCAATGATTAGCAAGAATTTACATGTATAAAATTCTTAACAGTTTAATTATTTTAAAAAATTTTATAACAATTCTTCAATTATTGTTAAAAAATTCAATTATTTTCATAAATAATAAAATTCTTTAGATGAATAAACTCAATAATTTTTACAAATAATAAAATTCTTCAGAGTAATTTTCAATTATTTTCAAAAAATTTTATAAAATTCTTAATAAAAATTAAATTATTTTCAATAGATTTAAACTTTTTTTATCTCTCAAAAGAATTGAAATACTTACAAAAATTTCAATAAAATTCATCCAAAGTAGTTAATTACTTTCAAAAATTTAATAAATTTCTTCCCAAGAATTCATTTATTTTCAAAAATTTAAAACAATTCTTCCCCCGAATTCAATTATTTTCAAAAATTTAATAAAATTCTTCCCCAGAATTCAATTATTTTCAAAAATATTAATGAAATTCCAAAAATTTAATGAAATTCTTCACCAATTTTCAATTATTTCAAAAATTCAAAAAAACTCTTCCCCAGAATTCGATTATTTCGAAAATTCAATAAAATTCTTCCTCAGAATTCAATTATTTTCAAAGATTTAATAAATTTTCTTCCCAAGAATTCAATTAATTTCAAAAATAATAAAATTCTTCCCAAGAATTCAATTATTTTCAAAAATTTAATACAATTCTTCTCCAGAATTCAATTATTTTCATAAATAATAAAATTATTCTCTAGAATTTAATTATTTTTAAAAATTAAAAAAAATTCTTCCCCAGAATTCAATTATTTTCAAAAATATTAATGAAATTCCAAAAATTTAATGAAATTCTTCACCAATTTTCAATTATTTCAAAAATTCAAAAAAACTCTTCCCCAGAATTCGATTATTTCGAAAATTCAATAAAATTCTTCCTCAGAATTCAATTATTTTCAAAAATTTAATAAAATTCTTCCCAAGAATTCAATTAATTTCAAAAATAATAAAATTCTTCCCAAGAATTAAATTATTTTTAAAAATTAAAAAAAATTCTTCCCCAGAATTCAATTATTTTCAAAAATATTAATGAAATTCCAAAAATTTAATGAAATTCTTCACCAATTTTCAATTATTTCAAAAATTCAAAAAAATTCTTCCCCAGAATTCGATTATTTCGAAAATTCAATAAAATTCTTCCTCAGAATTCAATTATTTTCAAAAATTTAATAAAATTCTTCCCAAGAATTCAATTAATTTCAAAAATAATAAAATTCTTCCCAAGAATTAAATTATTTTTAAAAATTTAATACAATTCTTCCCCAGAATTCAATTATTTTCAAAAATATTAATGAAATTCCAAAAATTTAATGAAATTCTTCACCAATTTTCAATTAGTTCAAAAATTCAAAAAAACTCTTCCTCAGAATTCTATTATTTCGAAAATTCAATAAAATTCTTCCTCAGAATTCAATTATTTTCAAAGATTTAATAAATTTCTTCCCAAGAATTCAATTAATTTCAAAAATAATAAAATTCTTCTCGCAGCAATTTGAATTATTTTAATTAACATTTTTATAAAATTTCTATAAAGAATTCAATTGTTTTTCCAAATTGTATTAAAATTCTTTTTAGTTTTTCAATTATTTAAAAAATTTTAATAGAAATTTTTAACTGAAATTCAAATAATTCCAAAGCATTTGATAACATTTTTTATGTAAGAATTCAATTATGTACTTTCATTAAAATTTTCAAAGTTTTTAATAAAATTCTATTCAAGAATTAAATTATTTCAGATTCAAAATTTTTAAAAAGTTTGGAAAAATTACAAAAAGTAATATAAAAAATTCAAAAGGTTTAGAATTGAAGTTCTTAGAAAATTTAAATTTTAATAAATTTCAATTAAAAATTCTGAACAAGTTAGTTTTTCGAAAAAATATTTTTTAACATTTTTTTTTAAATTAGTTGAATTTTTTAAAACAGTTAATTGAAAATTTTTCAAATTGTTCAAATTTCACGAAATTGGTGGATTTCAAAAATAATAATTTAGATGAACTTTTTTTCATTGAATAAGTAATTGAATTATCAAGGAATTTTTCCCAAAAATTATTAAAAATAATTTTATAGAAGAAGTTAGAGTAAAAAAAGCAATTAATTTTTTTGAACAATTTTACAATTAAGAATATTTGAAAATAAATGTATTTTGTCAACATTTTTTTGTCGATATAATTATTTTGAAAGTTAAATAAAATATTATGTTTATTTTATATTATTAATATTTTGATTTTTAACCATTTTATAATATATTTAGAAAATGATATGATTCTATCATACCATCAATTGTAATTGATAGTATTATTATATTATTATCAAATTTTGTTTTCTATCGAATTTAAACAACTGGGTCAGACCCACATTGGTCGCGTGATCCGAAAAACGAAATCGAGTAAATCGAATTTAAACAGAAATTAAAAAATTTATTTTAATTAAAGATGAGAATAAAAAAAAACTATTTGATGATTATCAGAATTTTGAAGCACACTTTAAATTCCTTTTCGCTTTTCGTTTATCCTCTAAACGCAAAAGCAGGTAGCAGCTTAAAATTTGCCGCACTGCACTGAGTGTTAAATATTTGCCAAGGAAAGAGAAAAAATTCATACTAATGGGAGTTTAAAAAAATGTAAACTTTACTCCTTAACCCTTTTACTCTCCGCACTGTTTGGAGAATGCGCGTGTGCTCTCTTCGAGTTGAATTTATGATTTATTTGCGTTGGTCAGACTCTCTTGTACTTCTTCTTGAGGTACAGTCGACGATATAAATTATGGCAGTGCATGCCATTGACGTGCAGTCATCGCCAATGGCCAACCGATACAAGAGCAACCTATACTTAGGAGGATAATCACCGCGATATACTACATTTATTAGCGGATATAATGACTCGAGAATTTCGAGATCCCTACTTTCCTCTAAGCGGAAACTCTTTGCGCGCTCTTTTCTTCTTCTCCTTCTTCTTCTTCTTCTTCTTTTTTTTTTTTTATTATTTGGTATTTTTATTCATTTATCTCTTCTCTTCATTCCAAAATCTCTCTCTATATATACGCACTTGTGAAACTTGTAAAATGCCCAACAATATAGTAGTGTGTATGAAAAAAACTCGAAAACGTGTTTTAGACTTGCTAATATGAATTCAATTTTCGAAATTATTGTAAATTGTAGCCTGGCAGGAAACGGAGCTCATAAATCAAAATTTGAGGAGTCACTTGCTTTGGTACAATCTAAAAGGATAACGAATGATTTTTGTCTGTAGGTATCAAAATGTTATTAACCTCATTGCAAGCTATACATCAATTTTAACAGAGAGGATGAAGTCGGATGAAGTGGATTCAATCTTTTGTTTTTGAATTGTTATAACTGTAAAGAATTACATATATTACTATATGGGATAACCAATTTTTGTTATTAAATCATTTTTTCCTTTTTCAAATTATAACGCTGAAGCGCATTTTTCCAAGAGTGTATATTTGAATTTATAAATATTTTTATTGATGAATTCCCAGAATAGGTTAATTACTTCTATGTATATATATATATATATATATATATATATATATATATATATATATATATATATATAATATATATATATATATATATATATATATATATATATATATATATATATATACTTTAGAAGTATATTAATAGATCACAGAAAAAATTTTTTCTAAAATTAATGATCGTAAAAATAAATGATAATTAATAAATAAAATGGTGGTTTCGGAGTATTTCTTGAGAATTTTTATAATTACTAAGTTAATAAAGAAGATTAAAGTATACTTAACTTATTATGCAATAAGATGAATTTTTTTACTATTTATCAAGACACAATATTGTTACTTATTTTTATTATTATTATTATTATTATTATTTTATTAATAATTATTTTATTATATTACTTTTATTATTTTTTCTTTTTAGAGACCTTGCACAAAGTATGTAAGGATTTTTTCGAAAATTTTAAACCCCCTTCCCCTTGTAAAATAGCCTTCATTTATTTTTTCAGCTGTTCGTGAGAAATAACTAGACCCCCCCCCCCCTTCATTCCTTAAAACCTTATATGTAATTTGTATACGGTCTCTTATTTCTATTTTAATTATTTTTTATTATTGTTTTTATTTTTCGTTTCTATTATTATTTTTGATTTTTATTATTTCCTTTTTGTTAAAACATTTTCTTAATTAGTTTTTGTAATAAAACATAAATACTATATATAACATTTAAAAATAGCCTTTCATTACAAAAAAAAAAAAATTTTTAAATTAAAAAAATAAATAAATAAAAAAAAAATTTTTAAATTAAATTACTGGAATATATATTAATTATTAATTATTATTAATAATAAATATTATATTTATTACTTATTTTTTTTATTGTAATTTTTTGACTTTATCACTCGGTAGTTCTCAATTATAAATAAAACTTTGAGATTAGTGATTTGAGACTTCTCAAAGTTTTATTTATAATATTTTAGTTATTTTTAATATTTTTTAATTAACAGAAGAAGAAAAAAGTATTTTTTTATGAAGATATTAAAAAATAATAATGTAAAGAAATTGAAAAAAAAACATAATTATTAATTTATTATTGAAAAATAATGTATTGGAACAATGAAAAAATTTCAAGGAAATTAAAAAAAAATTGGAGATGCCGGGGATCGAACCCGGGGCCTTTCACATGCAAAGCGAACGCTCTACCACTGAGCTACATCCCCGTTGAAGAGGAGTTGAAAAATTTACTAGGCCATCGGACATGTAATAATTTTTCACTTTTTTTCAATAATTTTTACTTTTTCCTTCATTTTCAACATTAATTTTGTAAAGAAAACTGTAAATAACCACAGACAATTTTACATATTACTAAAAAAGATTGCTTCAATTACTATCATTTTTTTTAAATTTTCTACTAATAATATTAATTAGGAATTAAATATATATTTATTATGCCAAAAAAATTAATAAATGTAATATTAATATTAATTTTAAATAATAAAAATATTTAAGCTTTTTTTTCTCAATTAAAGTTGAATTTCTTTTATTTATTGCTTTTTAAATTTTTTTATTTTTAATTAATTTTTGTTGATTTAATTAAGGTAATTTAATTAATTTAATTATTATTTAACATATTTTTATTATTATTATTATTATACTATTATTATTTAACTAAATTAATTAATTAATTAAATTTCAAATGTATTGAATTTTTTTCTTTTTTTCTAATTATTTATTCGTTTCTTAAAATTTTGCGGTTTTTCTTTGTAAATAATTTTGTTAATATAATATTTAACTAAATTAATTAATTTATTAAATTTCAAATGTTATGTATTAGGTATTGCATTTTTTTAAATTATTTATTCGTTTCTTAAAATTTGGGGTTTTTGTTAGTAAATAATTTGATTAATTTAAGAAATATTTTCGTAAATAATTTTGTTAATTTAAGAATTAATGTTTCTAAATATATAAAAATTTTTAAATGAAAAATTTATTTTAAGAGTAGAATTATATTTTTTCATGATACATACTCTTTAAGTATATGAGTGCGAGTAAAATAAAGTTCAAGTGAAGTGAAGCTACAAAAATGCAAAAAATATATACACTGAGAAAACTGGAGTATTGGACTAAACATCTGGAGGGACAAATCGTTGATATTTGAGAGTTAGCTATTGGATAACAATCTAAATGTTCAAATACACCATTGACAGATATTCGTGCCATTTCTCTAACAGAGGGACAAATTAACCATCTTGAGAAATCCCTTCCTTATCCGGCGCGAAATGAATAAATATGGCAACCTAACCCCTAAATTAAATACATAAAATGTCAGATAAATAATTTCGCGCGCATCAGATCGTACACATTTTCTGCGCAACTTTTAACCCTCAGATATAATGGGAGAGAATATACAAGTAGATTTCTATTATCAATTCAAAATTTATTTTAGAAGGACTATTTAACTCTCTTCATAAGCAAAGGAAACATACACTTTTTGAACCTCTGAATTTGACTCTCCAGTTTTCTCAGTGTAGGGTTGTTAAATATATAAACGATTTTTTCCTGCAAATATAGTAAAATTCAGTATGATTCACAAGTTTTTAACGATGAAACTGAATGAAATATATGCGTTTTATTAAAAATATTTCCATAAATTACTGATTGACATAATAAATTAATTAGTAATTAATTAAAAAAAATTGAAAAAAATAAATTTCACTGTTTGGAAGTTAATTTATTTTTATAAGTAACGTAATGTTGAAATTAATAAATATTATTGTAATAAATTTTTAATTTGAAGAAGAAATAATGCGTTATAATGAATTAAAGAAAAGAAATTTATTATTCGGTATTAATTATATTAAAGGTCAAAAAATCTCCTCAAATAGTAGAATTTTATTTCCAGCAGAGAAAAAATGGCTTTTTCACCCGTACTCCGTTATAATTAATTTTAGAAATAAACATTCGCAAAAATCTCATTAAATAGCAGAATTATTTTATTTCTCTCGTGGAGAAAAAAAGGTTATAAACCATATAAGTAATTCCAGAAGTAAATTCCCACATAACACGTGCGCACTTTGCAAAACGGTCAAATGTGAAAATATAATTCTTCAGTGGTTTTGGTAAATGATATAATAATACGGATATAATGATTCATATGCGTGCCACATGATTCGTGAAAATAGAATTGGTGGCCGGGAAAATACATGTGGGACATGCGCCCAATTTGATCGTATTATATGACGCGAGGACGATTCGATTACGTGCTTATAATTGACAAAAACCAAACACTGAAATTCAATTTCTATATATATGCTTTTATTTTTATAAATATAATCGAAAAAAAGCACACACACACACACAGAAACCACAAAACATTTATATAAATCTGCACTATTAAAATTCCAAAGGAATCTGAAATCGTGGGGTGAATCAAGGACGAGCGAAATATTTTACGAGAATCGCGGATAAAAATTAAAGAAGAAGAGAGAGATTCAATATATACCGTAATGTTTTTATACTGTGGGAATTGTGGTGGAATTTCTCAATGCTCAACTGATTTCATGATCGTTTCGGAATTATTGTCAATCGAAGGTCTTTTCTTTTTGAGAGAGTGTATATCGGGAAAAACAAAAAAAAAATTTCAAATACTTTATATATATTTATACCGCACAAATTTAATATACCACAGAATAAAATGAAAGTCGTGTACATGACATTCATTTTTGAAAAGACGTGTAGGTCTTGGAATTTTTGACACTTTTTTATTCACCTTGTACAACTATTTAGCTGTTGATAAAAAAAATTATAAATCTTATTTTCAAAAAATTTTAATACAATTTTTTGTAAGAATTCAATTATTGTTTTTATAAATAATGAAATTCTTTACCAGATATAAATTATTCTCGTAAATAATAAAAATCTTCTCCAGAATTCAATTATTTTCGAAAATTTAATAAAATTCTTCCCAAGAATTCAATTATTTTCAAAAAATATATAAAAATCTACCCCAGAATTTAATTATTTTCATAAAAATTAAAATTCTTCTCCAGAATTCAATTATTTTCAAAAATTTAATAAAATTCTTCCCCAGAATTCAATTATTGCGAAAATTCAATAAAATCCTTCCCCAGAATTCTATTATTTTCATAAATAATAAAATTCTTCTCCAGAATTAAATTAATTTCGAAAATTTAATAAAATTTTTCCCAAGAATTCAATTATTTTCAAAAATTTCATAAAAATCAACCCCAGAATTTAATTATTTTCATAAAAAATAAAATTCTTCTCCAGAATTCAATTATTTTCAAAAATTAAATAAAATTCTTTCCCAGAATTAAATTATTTCAAATCTACAATAAAATTCTTCTCCAGAATTCGATTATTTTCAAAAAAAAAATAAATTTTTATCTAGAATTCAATTATTTTCAAAAATTTAATAAATTTCTTCCCAAGAATTCAATTAATTTCAAAAATAATAAAATACTTCCCAAGAATTGAATTATTTTCAAAAATTTAATAAAATTCTTCCCCAGAATTCAATTCTTGCAAAAATTTAATAAAATTCTTCCCCAGAATCCAATTATTTCAAAAATTTAATAAAGTTCTTCCCCAAAATTGAATTATTTCAAAAATTCAATAAAAGTCTTTCCACGAATTCAATTATTTTCGAAAATTTAATAAAATTCTTCCCAATAATTCAATTATTTTCGAAAATTTATAAAATTCTTCCCAAGAATTCAATTATTTTCAAAAATTTTAATAAAATTTTTTCCAGGAATTCAATTATTCTCAAAAATAACAAAATTTTTCTTCGCAGCAATTGAATTATTTTTAATTCAATTTTAATAAAATTTTTGGAATTATGGAATTAATTCAATTATTTTTCATAGCTTCATTAAAATTCTTATTAGAAATTTAATAATTTTTTAAAGTTTAATATAATTTTAAGAGAAATTCAATTAATTTTAAAAATTTTAATAACATTTTTCATAAGAATTCAATTACTTTCAATATACAATTTTAAGAAAATTCCCCAAAAAATTCAATTATTAAAAAAATGTCTATTAATATTCTTCTTAAAAATTCAATTATTTTCAAAAATTTTAATAAAACTTCTCTGTCAGCATCTCAATTATTTTCAAAAATTTTAATAAAATTTCTCTGTCTGCAATTCAATTATTTTCAAAATTCTTCGCAAGAATTCAAATATTTTCGTAAATAAAAAAATTCTTTTCAGAAATTTAATTACTCTTAATACAATTTAATGAAAAGAAATTTAATTTTAATTATATTACTTTTTTTCTTTAAAATTAAAGAAATTCAATTTTAATTAAATTTCTCGAAAGAAGTCAATTATTTTCAAAAATTTTATTTTCCAATTCCAAATTCAGTCCAAGGCTTGAACGTATAAAAAAATTCAAAATGTGAAAGTTGAACTATTAAATTAAAAAAATAGTAAAAAAAACAGTAAAACGTTTTAAATTGGTATATAAATTTCAAATTGATGGGATGAGTTTTAATCACAAGAAGCGGAATAATTTTCACGTGCTCGATTTAGAAAGAATATGGCTTTTCACTACATGAGACGCGCGCGATTTACTAGCGATTTAAAATATGTACTTAGAGGATGTTGGTAATTTCAACGATATGGCGAGTTTAATATAGGAATTAATTATACTTTTACTTTATGGAAACTAAACCTGCAATGTCAGAGTAGAGTTTTCGAACTGAATCCTTGACTTAGGGCAATTAGCTTCTTTATATTGAAGTCCGCGGTAACAAGGTCGCGCGGATGAAACTTAATTATTGACTTTCTTGAGTCTTAATTAAATTTCACCTGCGCGATGTTCTTGACCTGAAGAGCTTTGATATTGTAATAAACGCAGCGACTGTTCAATTGCTTTTCATTTGCAATTATCGCTAAAGTGCTTTTGTTAATTTACGCTTTCTTTAGTTAATCTAAAATCTATTTTAATTTACAAAACAATCTCTGAAAATATCGAAAAAATTAACGCTTTCTTAGTTTCTTTAGTTAATAACATCATTATTTTAATTTTCAAAATAATCCCTAAAAATACTCAAAAAATTTATGATTTCTTTAGTTGATGACAACCTTATTTTAATTTGCAAAACAATTCCTAAAAATGACGGAAATAAAATTCTTCCCCAGAATTCAATTATTTCAAAAATTCAATAAAATTCTCCCCCAGAATTCAATTATTTTCAAAAATTTAATAAATTCTTTTTAAGAATTCAATTATTTCCATAAAAAATAAAATTCTAAAAAATTCAATTATTTTCAAAAATTTAATAAAATTCTTCCCAAGAATTCAATTATTTCCATTAAAAATAAAATTCTTCTGCAAAATTCAATTATTTTCAAAAATTTAATAAAATTATTCCCTAGAATTCAATTATTTTCAAAAATTTAATAAAATTCTTCCCCAGAATTCAATTATTTCAAAAATTCAATTAAATTGTTCCCCAGAATTCAATTATTTTCAAAAATTAAATAAAATTCTTCCCAAGAATTCAATTATTTCCATTAAAAATAAAATTCTGCAAAATTCAATTATTTTCAAAAATTTAATAAAATTCTTCCCAAGAATTCAATTATTTCCATTAAAAATAAAATTCTTCTGCAAAATTCAATTATTTTCAAAAATTTAATAAAATTATTCCCTAGAATTCAATTATTTTCAAAAATTTAATAAAATTCTTCCCCAGAATTCATTTATTTCAAAAATTCAATTAAATTGTTCCCCAGAATTCAATTATTTTCAAAAATTAAATAAAATTCTTCCCAAGAATTCAATTATTTCCATAAAAAATAAAATTCTTCTGCAAAATTCAATTATTTTGAAAAATTTAATAAAATTCTTCCCTAGAATTCAATTATTTTCCAAATTTAATAAAATTGCTCCCCAGAATTCAATTATTTTCAAAAATTTAATAAATTTCTTTTCAAGAATTCAATTATTTCCATAAAAAATAAAATTCTTCTGCAAAATTAAATTATTTTCAAAAATTTAATAAAATTCTTCTCCAAAATTAAATTATTTTCAAAAATTTAATAAAATTCTTCCCAAAATTCAATTATTTCAAAAATTCAATAAAATTCTTCCAAAAGATTCAATTATTTTCCAAAATAATAAATTTTTTTTTTGGGAATTTAATTATTTCCATAAAAAATAAAATTCTTCTGCAAAATTCAATTATTTTCAAAAATTTAATAAAATTCTTCCCAAGAATTCAATTATTTTTCTAAATAATAAATTTCTCCTCTGTAATTTAATTATAAAAAATATAATTTTTTTTTAAATTTCGGGAAACAATTTAATTATTTGTAATTTTTCATAAAATTCTATATAAGAATTCGATTATTTTCAATAAAATTTTAAGTAAATTCGTCGAAAAAATTTTAATTACATTCTTGGAGGAATTCAATTTTTCTCCTAAATAACAAAATTATTTTCGCAGTAATTCAATCATTTTTAAAAAAATTTTTATAATATAAAAATTCTATTACTTTTTTTAAACTGTTCTTTTAATTTCGCAAAAAAATTCAATTATTTTAAAAAATTTTAATAAACATTTTACTTAAAATTGAATTATTTAAAAATATTTTATTACAATTCTTCTCAAAAATTTCATTATTATCAAAGATGTTAATCAAATAAAATAAATTAAATTAAAATAAAAAAATTTACAATTTTTTAGTTAATAACAGCACTATTTAAATTTTCAAAACAATTCCTAAAAATACCCCCAGGAAAAATGGAGATAATCTTTTAAAGACTAATTATATTGTTAATATTATAATTAAACACTAAATTAAACTCACATTATAAACTATTTATTAAACAGTATAAGCAGCATAAAATATAAATAATTAAACTTATACTAAATACTAATCATAGTTTTCTATTTCTGTTTCAGGTGAGTTCGCATTTTTGATCTGATTTATCTTTCCTGTACCTACGACTAGAATATGTGTGTAAGTAACATTAACTATGAATTAACAAGTAATTACTTAATTAAGGAAACTTTCTCGCTATTTTATTATGAAAAAAAGTGATTTAATTATTTATTAATTATTAATAATAGTAGTTGCGGATCATTTATTTTTAATTTTTCAAGAAACCTGAACTGTTTAGAATTTCTGCACATTTCTGATAATTTTAACTACTTACGGAGTAAATTTTACTACTTCCGAAATAAATTTTAGACAATCGGATTATTTACAAAATAGAGGAAATTCTAATTATTAATATAGAATTCAGATTTTGTTGGCCTAATAATTCAGCTTTGATTTGATAGCAATATATTTAAACAGATCGACTTTTAGCCACTCCGAACTGTTTTCCATAAAGTCAATTCCTTTTTTGGGCCTAAATTAAAAACAAGATATATATATATTAAAAGATAAAATCAGTTTTTTAACCGAAATAAAGTCAATATTCGTACTAATGTAACTTTTAACTTTAACCGAAACAAGACATAAAATAAGATATATATTTTTCCTTAAACCGCAAACGCATTTAATTGGAAAGTATCAAATTGCAACGAATTGATACAGCAAAAAAAAAAAAAGGATCAAAATCATAAATTAATCCAAATTTTTCGTATCAATTTTTGATCCGCTTTTGTAGAAATTTGATACTTTGGAGAAAACACTGCGTATATAGAAAACTTTACTTCGAAAAAAGTAAAATTTCGCGCAGCTTAATTTCAAACACAGTTTAGACTTTACTTCATAAATATTAAATAGTAAATATTATACATTTGTACCTTATTTTTTCTGTATATTGAATTTAAATTTAATTTTAAAGAAACGGTAAAACGGAATATACTGATAAGCATCGTGAATAAAATGAAATTCAGCACAATAAAAAGAAAGTTTTATTTTAAGGCACAAAGGAAATCTTAATTTAAGATCAAACAATTTTAAAGCAGAGGCCTTTGCTGACTTTTTAGTCAATAAATTCTGCATGCTGATTAGAATAGCGTGAAACCACAAAAAAGTATTTTGAAATTAGATATTGAAGAGCAAAATTAAGTTTGGTTCTTAAACCATTTTTTCTGAAATGCAACATATTTTCGATAATTCAAACAAAAAATTACAAAAATACGTAAATTGTAGGATATAATTTGGATTATTTTAGAAAAATTAGAAGTAATTGCAGAAATTCAATTATTTTTAAAAAGTTAATAAAATTCTTCGCAAAAATATAATTATGTTAAAACATTTAAAAAAGTTCTCGTTGAAATTTCAATTATCTTTATAGAAATAATACAATTTTTATCCGAAATTCAATTATTTAAAAAAATTGAAATACAATTCTTGTCAAAATTTCAATTATGTATTTCAATTCTTTACAAAAATTTTCTTGATTTTCAATATCTACTATTTTAACCAAATTTCCCAAAAGAATTCAATAATGGAAAAAAAATTTTCAAATTCTATGCAAACATTTAATTATTTTCATAAAACAATAAAAATTTCACAGGATTATTTACAAATGTTTTATAAATTTCTTCGCAATAATTCAATTATTTTCATAAACAATAAAATTTTTACAGGCATTCAATTCAATATTAAAATGAATTTGAAAATTCTCAAAAAACTTTTTCAAAAATTATTAAACATAATGGACTTTTAAAAAAAATTTAGTCACAAACATGAAACAAAATTGAATTTTGGATTGAAAAAATTCAATTATTTTTAAATTCTCGTCAAAATTTAAATAATTTTTATAAATACTAAAATTCTTCTCCAAAATTCAATTATTTTCAAAATTTTTTTAAAATTATTCTCAAAATTTCAATTATTTTTATAAATAATGAAATTCTTCTCCGAAATTCAATTATTTTCAAAGATTTTAATAAAATTTTGGGCAAAATTTCAATTATATTCAAAATTTATTTAAAAATTCTCGTCAAAATTTCAATTATTTTTCGTAAATAATAAACTTCTTCTTAGGAATTCAATTATTTTCATAAATCATAAAACTCATCGCAGAATTTCAATTATTTTTAAAACAATTTTAATCGAATTTCTTGGAAAATGTGATTATTTTTAAAAATTTTATTAAAAATCGTAGGAAGAATTCAATTATTTTAAAATTTTGTTGATAAAATTCTTCAAAAGTATTCCATTTTAAAAAACATGAAATTATTGAATAAATTGTGTTTTTAAATTTAAATAATTGAATTCTTGTAAAATTTTTTAATAAAAAATTTATTTAAAAAAATTTCAGATAATAAATTAATAATTGAATATTAAAAGCAATATAACGTGAATTTTTAGAAATAATTAAATTTTGAAATTAATTTTTTTTTATTATTTGAAGTTATTATTTTCTAATATATATTTAATTGAAGAATTTACGAATAATCGATGAAATTTTGTAAAATTGAATATTGTAAACAAATGGATTTGAAAATTGTCAGAGAACTTTTTTGATAATTAATTAATTTGAAAGAAGAATTTTAGTTAAAAATTTTTGAAAATAATAATTGAATTGAAATGATGAAAATAATTTTGAAGAAGTAATATAAACTAATTCTTGTAATATATAAACTAATGATTTTATCAATTTGCCATCATCATTTTTAATGTTTTTAATTTTTTTTAATTTTTAATTTTTATAGTTATGAAAAATTTAATTTATAGTTTTGAGTAAAATGTTTTCTTATTTGAATCGGACTGGTTATATTTTTGTCAGTAATTGGTCCGTAATTTTTAATTTTTGGTCCGTATAGTTCGTATTTTTAAATACTTTTACTGGTTCGAACCCCGATTTTCAAAATGATATTAAAAATTGATTTAAAATAAATAGTAGAAATCAAATCACTAACTTCAATAGCATAATTCAGGTACATCATGGCTTTTTCTCTCTAAACATTTTTTTTCATTAATTCACTGTTAACTTATAAAAATATCAAATTGCAACTAACTGATAACAAACACGTGGATCAAATAAAAAATTAATCCTAATTTTTGGCATCAATATGATCTACTTTAGTATCACTTTGACTAATTTCTGTTATAACACTATAGCAATAAACAATAAAAGTTTGCAATAAACAATAAATAATAAAATATAGATGGTCTACAACATCCACTATAAATAAATAATAAAAGATAAATACAATAAAATATGAATTTAAATTTATAGTGCAATAATCACTGTTGTGTTCACAAATACTATTGGATGTTAAACAAACAGTTTTTACCAACAGTTTTATTGTGACAAACAAATTGATTATAGTAGCATTTTTTTTGACATTTTCTTTCTCAGTGTTTAATAAGAAAAGAACTAAAAGAAGCATTAAAATTAGGGGAATCTGCTAAAACAAAGATTACTTTTTCCCTGGTGTATTAAACATAAAATTGTACTCAAAACAATACATGACTTGTATTATTCGGAAAGAGAAGAATAAAACGAAAAAATGTTTTTCGGATTCAGGGACTTTTTTTAAATTCCAACAACAACAACAACTTCGCGGTTCTTATATTGAATTAAGTATAAAAATGCCAAAAATGCATCAAGGTTCATCTCCGTACATAAGTGGTATGTTGCCATTTATCTTTTATTATGAGGAGAGACCCAAAGTTGTAATAGTGGAATTTGCGGTTGGTCCCAAGGTTTTCCTCATCGCAACACTGCGCGTTTCAATTCATACGTCTGCATCAACAAAACTGCACATAAGTTCATATAAACAATATTCTTTTCTCTCTCACTCTCTCTCACTCTTTATATACATAAAGAATATTGGTTGCCTTAAAAGCTCATGGACCAACCCACGCGCATTGTGTCCCGTAGATTACCTCTCATCGAGTTTAACAAAATCATGGTTCCTGTAATGCGCCATTGTTGAGAAGTCTCAGTATCACTGTCAGCCTGAGTGAAATCTTTATACCTGCTATCATCTCTACGGAATCTCAAAATAATAGCTTTCCAAGGGGGGCGTAACAACTGTTTTTCATTTCGTTCTCTATTCGCAAAAAAGAGATTTTCTTTCTTTTTTTTTGCAATTTTTTATTCTGTCTTTTATTCCCCCTTTTATTCCCCTAATTTATAATAATTAGCTTCTATCTCCCTTATACGACTTGTATAATAAAAACAAGGTTCATTTATAGATAAGTTTTAGTTTGCTATTTTCTATTATGGAAATGAAAAGAAGTTTCCGATAGTAATCGACGTGTCCAAATTTTTCATTCGCGGTATTGTCCGGGTGGCATTGTTTCAAAGGGGAATTATTTTCCAGATTTTGTGAACTGATAACCCTTTACCATTCACTAAATCGACCTCGAAATCATTATCGTTGTGGGTCGGACGAATATTCGCCTCTCTCTCTTTCTCTCTCTAGCGGGCACGCTGTTGAGTACAATCATTCGTTTCGAAGTCACGATGTGCTTCCGTTTGCATTTTCGATTCACATCTTGGGGGGTCGAATCTGAAATGAAAAGTGGTTATTAAGTCGAGGAAGAAGAGATCTTCTCAAATAGAGTTTGCGAAATGTGAATGCTCCAAGTCGGCCTTGATTATAGCATTCTAAATTAAGGGGAATTCGAGTGGAGGGCAATAACTTTTCATATTTCGATGGGAGAGAAAAATATCGATCGCAATAATTTTTTACGAGCTCAACTTTTTTAATTTGTTTGTGCTTCAATGTATGACTTTAGGTTTGAGGTGTTTAGTGATTTTTAGTTGTTGTTGTTGATAATTTTTTACGAACTCAACTTTTTTAATTTGTTTGTGCTTCAATGTATGACTTTAGGTTTGAGATGTTTAGTGATTTTTAGTTGTTGTTGTTGTTGATAATTTTTTACGAACTCAACTTTTTTAATTTGTTTGTGCTTCAATGTATCATTTTAGGTCTGAGATGTTTAGTGATTTTTAGTTGTTGTTGTTGATAATTTTTTACGAACTCAACTTTTTTAATTTGTTTGTGCTTCAATGTATGATTTTAGGTTTGAGGTGTTTAGTGATTTTTAGTTGTTGTTGTTGAAAATGAAGAGAAGAGAAACAAACATATCTTATTATTTTTATTATTTTTATTACTTCATGTGGTCTGTTTTTCCTAAAGGAAAATAGAGCATCTAAAGGATACTTCTGAAACTTGATCGATAACTTTTTTTTTACATTAAGTGTTCTCTGCTTCTGATTGCAAAGTCTATATTATGCGTTAGTTTCACAACGACTTACAGCTGTCGGAACGACCGTTACTTTCAACACTATAAGCTTAAACTCAGCGTCCGGAGCATTTTTTACCAGCTCATGAAATGTTGCTTAATGTTATACTACATGTGCATTATAGATTTTCTTGCCATTGACGAGGAGTGCATTAGTAGCGGCAATTTTCATTGTTCTTACACCAACATACTTATTAATATTTTATGACATTCAGCAGCAGTTGATTTAAATAATTTCCGTTTAGTTTAATTTTTATCCAATTTCACACACCTTTTTTCCTTTTGCTACCAGAATACTATTTTTGTTATTTTTTTTTTTTTGAGAATTCACTTTACTTTAAAATCGCTAATACTAGAAATAAAAAAACTATCCTTAAAAATTATAATCAAATTCTTTAAAACAATTCAATTATTTTCAAAAATAATAAAATTTCCACAGGAATTCAATTAATTTATAATAGCATTATCAAAAAAAATTTCAAAAAATCAATTTATAACAAAATTTTTATACAATTCTTCACAATAATTCAATTGCTTTCACTATTATAACATTTTTCATAAAAATTCAATTCTAAAAAAAATTTTTTTGATTAATTTGATTTTCATAAATAATAAAATTCTTCTCCAGAATTCAATTATTTTCATAAATAATAAAAATCTTCTTCAGAATTCAATTATTTTCAGAAATTCGATAAAATTCTTCCCAAGAATTCAATTATTTTCATAAATAATGAAAATCTTCTTCAGAATTCAATTATTATCAAAAATTCGAAAAAATTCTTCCCAAGAATTCAATTATTTTCAAAAATTTAATAAAACTCTTCCCAAGAATTCAATTATTTTTATAAATAATAAAATTCTTCCCCATAATTCGATTATTTTCATAAATAATAAAATTCTTCACCAGAATTCAATTATTTTCATAAATAATAAAAATCCTCTCCAGAATTCAATTATTTTCAAAAATTTAATAAAATTCTTCTCCAGAATTCATCTAAATTTCAAAAATTTAATAAAATTCTTCCCAAGAATTCAATTATTTTCATAAATAATAAAATTCTTCTCTAGAATTCAGTTATTTTCAAAAATTCAATCAAATTCTTACCCAGAATTCAATTATTTCAAAAAATTTATTTTAGTTCTTCCTAAGAATTCAATTATTATCCTAAAAAATAAATTTTTTTTTAGGAATTCAATTATTTTCATAAATAATAAAATTCTTCTCCAGAATTCAATTATTTTCATAAATAATAAAAATCTTCTTTAGAATTCAATTAGTTTCAAAAATTCGATAAAATTCCTCCCAAGAATTCAATTATTTTCAAAAATTTAATAAAACTCTTCCCAAGAATTCAATTATTTTCATAAATAATAAAATTCTTCTCCAGAATTTAATTTTTTTCATAAATAATAAAATTCTCCTCCAGCATTGAATTATTTTCAAACATTTAATAAAATTCTTCCCCAGAATTCAATTATTTAAAAAATTCAACAAAATACCTTCCAAGAATTCAATTATTTTCAAAAATAACAAAATTTTTCACAAAAATGCAATTATTTTTAAAGATTTTAATAAAATTTTTCGCAATAATTTCATTATTTTCATAAATAATAAATTTCTTCTCAGGAATTCAATTATTTTTGAAAGTTTTAATTCAATTCTTTAAAACTATTAAATTATTTTCAAAAATAACAAATTTTTTTACAGAAAATCAATTCTTTCTCAACATTTTAATAAAATTTTTTGCAATAAAATTCTTTGCAACTATTTCATTATTTTTATATATAATAAAATTCATCAGAGGATTTCAATTGTTTTTAATACAATTTTACGGAAATATTGCTCAAAAAATGTAATTATTTTTAAAAATTTAATTTAAATTCCTGGAAAAAAACAATTATTTAAAAATTGTTTTTTAAAACTCTTTAGAAAAATTACATTTTTTTGAATTAATTCTTAAAATCTTAATAATTCTTTTAGATAAAATTCTTCCTAATAATTCCATTAGGTATGTCGATAAATAACAAAATTATTCCCGAAAATTTAATTATTTTGAGGCATTTTAATAAAATTCTTTGCGAAATTCAATTATTTTCATAAATAATAATATTCATCACAAGAATTCAATTATTTTTAAAAGTAATAAATTTCATCTTGTAAATTCAATTATTTTAAAAAATTCTAATAAAATCGTTTGCAAAAATTCAATTTTATTATTGTCACAAATAATAAAATGCTTTTTAGGAATTTAATTATTTAAAAAAAAATTTAATAAAATGCCACACAAACCCTCAATTATTCTCAAAAATTTTTATAGAATTCTTTGTAAAATTTAATTATTTTTAAAAACTTTTCGCAATTCGATTATTTTCAATATTTACTATTTTCATAAAATTTCCAAACAGAATTCAATTATTTAAAAAATTGTTTGTAAAAATCTGCGTAAGAATTCAATTATTTTTATGAATAATAAAAATTTCTCAGGAATTCATTTATTTAAATTAGAACTTGCATAAAATTAGTCGAAAGAAATTAATTATTTAAAAATCTTTATAAATTTCTTCACAAGAATTAAATTATTTTTATAAATATTTAAATTCTTTCATGAATAATAAAATTCGTTGCAGGAATTCAATTTATTTGCAGGATAAGAAAGAAGTAAATATTTTTCATGAATATTAGGAAAAAGTGAGGAAAATAGAAAATATAGAATGGAATTTTTGTCAGTTTTGTAAAGTGTCTAAAACGAGTTTCTTTGGTCGTCAAGTTTAATTTTTCGTTAGCTACTTTTTTACTACTTTTTTTAGTTTGAAAGCAACTTTTTACTACTTTTTTTTAGTTTGAAAGCAACTTTTTACTACTTTTTTTTTAGTTTGAAAGCAACTTTTTTCTACTTTTTTAAAATTAATTATCGAGTGCAAAGCCTGAATGAAATAATTTTAACCTTTTTAATAAACGAAATAGTTTCCCTTCTAGTTCCTCTACAGAATCTATCTAGCGTGTCAGTATCTATATACTGCATCAGTACATCTATATATTCTGTATCAGTATCTACATCTACTGAAGAAGAAAAAAAAAGTAGAAGGGAAAAAAATGATAAGGCATTGTAAAACTAATACACCTGCGCCTACCATTGATGACTGACTTGACTTCTTTTGAACGCCCCTGCAGGTAGATTCGAAATTAAAGGCCAGGTGGATTCGGAAACATAAGTTTTCGTTTCGTTATGCCCCCCCGGATAAGGGAATGAAATACATTTCTTTTTATTATACTCACGTATGTATGTTTGACGGAAAATATTTTTATCTAATCTTTTCATTTTTTTTTTAGAGGAAAAGAAGAATTTAGCTCGTGTGAATAAATAAGATGGAGTATTATTGTATTTGCACCACTTTGGATTGCCTTTGGAATTTCCTACTTTCACACAGATGGCTCGTGTTGTATAGTTTCTCGTTTCGAAGGGCGCAGGTGAACGACTTTGTAACGCGTGAACGATCTTACAGCCGGAAAGTATATATACATATACTTGAATATACTTTCCCCTGGTAGCAAAACTTATTTTTTTTTTATTATTCACCTTTTCCGTGGGGTATAACGGACCCCACATGAGCTTCAATACTTTTATGGTTTATCTATTTTTTTAAATCATCATCGTAGTTTGTCTTTTATGTTCATATGGTTTTCTATGTTTTACATTTATAAGGACTAAATAGTTTTTGTATTTTGTAGAAAAAAATTCTGATCTGTTGCCGCACAGGTCAGGGAATTCGGGGAAAAATTAAGGAAAGTACAATTTTTAATGTTTAGCAGAATTTTAGAAAACATCGATTTTTAAAAAAAACAGGTGTACAAGACCAGCGGAAATGCTTTTTAAGAAGCAGATGAATACTTTTCCCTCAATAAGAATATTATTGTTCTTAGATTAATCTACTAGAGTATAGTTCAATAATTTTTATCCTCTTAAGAAGAGAAGAAAAGAAATATGAACTCTTAGTTCAATTATAAAATATAATAGAGAATTGTTTTTTGCTGTTAAACCTCTTATTCAAAATAAACTGTCAGTGTGTTTTTCTCCGATTTTTTCCTTTTAATTTCTTTCTCTCTATATATATATTGTGTGTATATACATAAAATCAGCGAGTTGTTTTTCTCCCTGTAAAGATGAGTTTCAATCAATGGTTTTTAAAGCGATGCTGCGGATGTGCGTGAGAATCCGCGAAGGTTCCATTTGTGTTGAGTTCGCGTTTTCCGTTAGTTTTGCAGTTTTGCCAATTACGATACCGGAGGTCGATGCCATCTAACGAGCCGCTTATGATAAAAGCTCTTACATAATACCAATTCTATACAGGATATAACTTCAATATTTATACTCACAATCTAAAAAAAAATAATAAAAATCATTTTCCCTCTAAAAATAACAAACAGAATAAAATTTCATCTTTCAAGAATCAATAGAAATGAAAAGAAAAGGTGTGCGTGTTTCTTAATCTCTTACTTATTTGAAAATAATCGAAAAAAATAAGATTATGATCGAGAAAAATTTCATGGAGTGAAAAAGTTGACAAGGAAAACAAAAAAAGAAAACTTCTTTCTCACCTACTTTTTTCTTTTGTAGAGAAGTATATATACAGATAGAAATTGTAATCTTATGTATCTATAATCCATTGATCCTAACAAAACCATAAAGGTTCGTTGATACCAAGATACCAAGTGTATATAGTCCGATTAGAATCGATACAAAAGAGGGATAAATTGTGCCGTCGCGTCGTCAACGACGAATGCGATCCGTTTCGGTCAAGTAGAGAGGCGAGCAGGTATTAAGGCATTTTATTTCACAGCTGAAACTCACGGGCGCAAAAATTGTCGAGTCACGTGTGATGGAGATACTTGACACGTGATTGACGCATTTATCGATTTTATTTATAAAGAGAAAAATAGTGCCGGTAAAATCGACCCACAAAAACCGAACGGTATAATATGTAGTATGTATGTCGGTATGGTATGGTATCACACATGGTGAGACAGTTACTAAAAGCTTCTACAGCATTAGCCTCGGCATTAGCTAAAAAAAAATTGCCTTAACCGTTAATTCAAAGCCACTAGGAATGAGAGTAGTACAAAAAAAGTATATTAAGAACACTATTTATAACTAATGTCTTCTTTAGAAATAGAAATATTTGCATATCTAAAGAAGAAAATCGATTCTTTTGCAACGGCATAAAAGAAATTCTTTAATGAGTTTTTTGTCAATTAAGGAAGGTGTAAAACAAGCGGTGCACGTTATTTAATCGTAAATCACTCATTGACTTATACGATCTTTTTTTCATGGAGAGAATAAAATATTAAACAGTTATGCAACATATGATCTAATTTTTGCAGTTCGGTATAAACAATTTTATTATAGAATAGATTTATAGTAGAGAGTTTGCCACAAAAATTCCCTAACACTAAAGAATATTTTGGTTCACTATAAAGAATTTTATACAGATTTTTGTAAATAATTGAAAATTTCTCGCAAGAATTTTATTATTTGTGAAAATAATTATGTGAAGAATATTATTTAAAATTGTATTGAAAATAATTCAATTCAATTCAATTCAATTTAAATTGTATTAAAATTTATAAAATAGCTCAATTTTATTTACTATTTATGGAAATAATCCAATTCGTGCAATGATTTTCATAAAAAAATAAATAAAAAAAATAAATAAATAAAATAAATAATAAATATTTGAAAATAATTATTGAATTTTATCCAAGAATTTTATGGACATTTTTTAAATAATTGAATTCTTTTGAATAATTAAATTATGATTGTATTGACAATAATTGAATTCTTATAAAGAATATAAAAGAAATTTTTGAAAATAATTGAAAATTCCTCTGAAGAATTTTATTATTTATGAAAATAATTGAATTCCTCCGCAGAATTTTATTAAAATATTTGAAAATAATTGAATTGTTTTTAAGAATTTTATGGAAATGTTCGAAAATAATTCAATTCTTTCGCGTAATTGAATTATAATTATATTGTTGCAAATATAATTGAATTTTAATAAAAATTTTTAACGGAAATTTTAGAAAATAATTGAAAATTCTTGTGAAGAATTTTATTAAAATATTATTTTATTAAAATAATGAAAATAATTGAATTTGTTTTGAAGAATTTTATGGAAATGTTCGAAAATAATTCAATTCTTTCGCGTAATTGAAATATAATTATATTGTTGCCAATATAATTGAATTTTTATAAAAATTTTTAAAGAAATTTTTGAATATAATCAAAAATTCCTCTGAAGAATTTTATTATGTATGAAAATAATATAATTCCTCCGTAGAATTCTATTAAAATATTTGAAAATAATTTTATTTTCTCGAAGAATTTTATGGAAATTTTTTAAATAATTGAATTCTTTTGAATAATTAAATTATAATTGTATTGACAATAATTGAATTCTTAGAAAGAATTTGATAGAATTTTTTAAAAATAATTGAAAATTCCTCTGAAGAATTTTATTATTTATGAAAAAAAATTAAATTCGTCCGAAGAATTTTATTAAAATATTTAAAAATAATTGAATTTTTTTTTAAAGAATTTTTTGGAAATGTTCGAAAATAATTCAATTCTTTTGCGTAATTGAATTATAATTATATTGTTGCCAATAATTGAATTTTTATAAAAAATTTCACAGAAATTTTTGAAAATAATTGAAAATTCCTCTGAAGAATTTTATTATTTATGAAAATAATTGAATTTATTCATCTAAAGAATTTTTTAATTTAAGAAAATAATTGAATTCTTGCTAAGAATTTTATTAAAATAATTGAAAATAATCGACTTTTAACGAAGAATATGTAAAAATTAAAATAAAATTGAATTCTTTGGAAAAATTCAATTTTAATTAAATTTAAGCAAAGACTTTATAATTATTTCTGCGAAAATAATTGATTTCTTGACAATTTTTTCGATAAATTCAATTAAAATTATGTTGAAAATAATTCAATTCTTAAATAGAATTTTATTAAAATTGTATTTAAAATAATTAAATTTTTGCAAAGACACTAGTTATGAAAATAATGGAATTTGAGCAAACATTTTTATTAAAATTTTTGAAAATAATTGAATATTGTTTTAAAGAATTTTATTGAATTTTATTGAAGTTTCTGAAAATAAAAGGTGTATATAATAATAACTAATTAGTTAATAATTGAATTTTTAAAATTTTGAATGTGTAATTATTTAAAAATTAAAGTTGATATTTGAAAATATATAAATAAATTTATTAATAAATAATAATAATAAGTAATAAGATAATAAGAGTAATAAGATTATGGTATTTCTTTAAATTATTTAAAATCATTTCAATATTAATTCTGTATAGTTTAATTTTTGTTAGAAATTGAAAGAATTTAATTTAAATTGAATATTTTTTTTAAAGGCTCTAGGACAAGAAAATTTAGAATTTTTTTTTTATGAATTCTAGAAATTTAATATGTTGCTAGTATTTTTGATACAATTCCCTGACTTTTTCCTGAGTTTCCTGACCTGTGGTAATTCTGTATTTTTTAAAACAAATTTTTATAAACTTATAAGGATCCACAAATTTTAAATATTCAAATAAATTAAATTTTCTATCGATATAAATATTTTTCCCACTCTCTAAATTTGAATTAGTAAAAATCTTTACTAACTTGAATAAGTGACTGACTTTTTGCTTTTGAATTAGTCAATTTTACTAATAAATAGATATTTTAACTAATTTTATAATTAAATTTACTAATTCAATAGCAAAAAAATCAGTCACTAATTCTAATTAGTAAACTTTTTTACTAATTCAAATTTAACGAGCATGTATTTTCTTAAGCAATTTAATTATTAACTACAGTTAAGTAATTAAGATCTTTATTTTCTAAATTTTTACGTAGGTAAGTTTAAAAATTTTTTTAAATTTAGTCGAAACGTTATGTAACATATAATGTGCAATAAAAAATACCAAATAAAAAATGAAACTAAATTGAAAAACCTTTCTATATAAAATATCAATTTTGGTCAACACACAAAAAAACTAACATAAAAAAAAATTTTTTTTTTAAATCCTTCTTTTTTAAACGGAATTCACTTTTTAAAATTAAAAATCCCTTTTTTCAAGTGAAAAAATCACTTTGTGATGCTAGTTAGTCCAATATAATACGCAATCCTCCTACAGAAATAATAATCATATCGCACGTGCAGTTGTTAAAAAAAAATTCCTATATTAAATATTAAACGATATTGTAATACACATTCGTCAGGATATAAAATAAATTTATTTGCTCACTGAATTGCGAAAGTACTTTTGTCAAGCAAAAAATATATATATTTTATGGTTGTTGAGTTCACCTGTGCTCAGTGTATATATGTGAGTACGCTGTGCATTTATGAAAAGTCGATTATAATCAATTTCAGAACCACAATATACATCCTGTACCTGAAGGAAGTAATTTAATATTGTACAGATGTCAGAAGTGTATATGGTCAGGTTCATGTGTGTACTGTGGAGAAAAGTAACAATTTTTTCATCAAGATATTTTATTTGTATGTTTGTGTGTGTGAGATCAATCTATATAGCCAGAAAAAGAGCATGAAAATACAAACACGAATTTCGTGTGTCTTCGCCCTTCGATAATTCGAAAATTGATTCTAATGATCCGACGATGCAACCGAGAGGGATCCAAAACCATTACTTTGGGCATGTCCGGTGTGTGTGCCCTGCGCTCGTGTGCAAGGGGCACTGCTCAACATATGTTGCGACACGTGTGCATGAAAACATGCACCGACATGCAGGTTCACTCATTTAAAATGACATATATCAAATAAACACGGTGAATTCCTTTGTACACTAGATACCATATATTTAATTGATAGGGGAATTGGAGACAAAATCTTTTAACGATCCACGAGAGTTGGAATTTAAATTCATCAATATGATAATTTTATTCGCACATTCAATTTGATATTTAGGCACGGTTTCACTTTTCTACGCTTATATATAGGTATTATTCGCTGGGAAATTGTGGACTATAATTATTGTTCTCTGCACATTTCTCCGCATTTCATTAATTTTGCTCTAGATTTTATGTTATTAATTAAATTAATGAATGCAATTCGTTAATTTTACTGTGTACATATATACTGTAATCAAAATATCAAATTTATGTTTTAATTACAATTATTAAACGTCAATTACAAGCCTCGTATACGATAATTATTTTTTAAAAGGTAGCAACAATGCAGCAAAATATGGCTTTAAAACTGAAAAAAGTTCAAAAAAAAAGTTTTAAAAATCTTTTTTTTCAACTTTTTTTTCAACTTTTTTTTTAACTACCAAAATTTAAATTCAATGACTAAAAAACTGGTTTTAGACAATTCATAGAAATGACAATAATTTTATTCTGCATCTTATTTCCCTGATTTTTTTCTAATTTTCATATATGTATTTACGTTTTTTCTTATATACTGCTATTAACTTCAATTCTAAATTTTTACAAAATTCAATTCCTATTCTAAACAAATTATTGAATACATAAATATTTCATAACATAGGATTCTTGTTATTTCTTATAAAGAATTTTATCAAAATTTCTTAAAATAATTAAATTATTCCGATGAAATTTGTGAATAATTTTTTGCAATAATTGATTTTGTTCGAAAAGTTTGATGAAAATTACTAATTCACACGAAGAATTTTATTATTCATTATTTTATTACCTAATTTAATTAAAATTTTATTGAAAATAATTTAATTCTTATATAGAATTTAATTAAAATTCATAAAATATAATTCCAATTCTTTCGAGAAATTTTATTAAAATTGTATGTAAAGTAATTGAATTTCCGCGAAAATTTATAGTATTTATGAAAATAATTGAATATTTATAGTGAAGAATTTTATAAAATTTTTTGAAAATAATTACATTTCTACGTCAAAATTGTATTAAGATTTTTGAAAATAACACAGGCACACAAAAAAAAAAAGGTCAAAACCCAGAGGTCACACCCCCCTATCCCCATGTTTTTGGGGTCGCTGAAACCGAATATGACCATGAAAAATGTTTTTCATCGGCCATTTTCCCGCTACCACCCCCTTACACCTGCTCCCGGGGGTTGGAATTTCAGTTTAAAAGAAAGTGGAGTAGGGTGTCTATTCCTATGTTTTTTGGGTCGCTAAAACCAAAAAAGACTACCAAAAACAAATTCTTCCCTCCCTTAACCCCCTACAACCCCCTTAACAACCCCGGGGTGAGGGGTCGAAATTCGAATTTTCACGAAAAGTCGATTACGGTGTCTAAACCTACGTTTTTGGGTCGCTGAAACCAAGAAAGACTACCAAAATCAAATCCTTTCCACCCTCGACCCCCTACAACCCCCTGCAATATTTTTTGATAATTAATATTTAATTTTCAATTTCCCAAAAATCGGTTTGTTTTATTTGAAAAAAATTATTGCAGGAGATTGTAGGGGGTCGGGGATGGAAAGAATTTGATTTTGGTGGTCTTTTTTGGTTTATGCGATCCAAAAAACGTAGGTTTATACACCGTAATCGACTTTTCGTGAAAATTCGAATTTCGACCCCTCACCCCGGGGTTGTTATGGGGGTTGTAGGGGGTTAAGGGAGGGAAGAATTTGTTTTTGGTAGTCTTTTTTAGTTTTAGCGACCCAAAAAACATAGGAATAGACACCCTACTCCACTTTCTTTTAAACTGAAATTCCAACCCCCGGGAGCAGGTGTAAGGGGGTGGTAGCGGGAAAATGGCCGATGAAAAAAAATTTTCATGGTCATATTCGGTTTCAGCGACCCCAAAAACATGGGGATAGGCGGGTGTAACCTCTGGGTTTTGACTTTTTTATTTTTTTGTGTGCCTGTGTAATTGAATTCGTTTGAAAAATTTTAATAAAAATTTTAAGAATTATTGCACTCAAAGAAGTTATTTAAAATTGTCTTAAAAATAATTGAAATTCGTCGATAATTCTTATTGAAAATTATGAAAATAATTAAATTCTTTTACGATAAAATTTATAAAAAACTTTTTGCAATAATTGATTTTGTTCGAAAAATTTTATTAAAACTGTATGTAAAGTAATTGGATTTCTACGAAAAATTATAGTACTTATGAAAAAAATTGAATCTCATGTTAATAATTCTTTAAAATTTTTTTAAAATAATTACATTTCTACGTCAAAATTATATTAAAATTTTTGGAAATAATTGAATTCCAGCGAGAAATTTGATTATTTTTGAGGATAATTGAATTTTTACCATTTTTTCGAGGAATTTAATTTTAATTTAATGAAAAGAAATTCAATTCTTATATGGAATAATTTAATTAAATTTTTTGAAAATAATTGAATTTCTGCGAAGATTTGCATTTGAATTTGTGAAAATAATTGAATTTCATCGAAGAATTTTATAACAATTATTTTACATAATTGTTTTTTTTTTAATTTACTGAAACTTGTATTTTAAATAGTTGAATTCTTGGGAAGAATTTTATTATTTATGAAATTAATTGAATTCTACGGAAGAAATTTATTAAATTTTTGAAAATAATTGAATTCTGGGGGGCAATTTTATTACATTTTTGAAAATAGTGCAATTTTGGAGAAGAATTTTATTATTTATGAAAATAATTGCATTTTTTAAAAGAATTTTATTAAAATCCTTCTAAATAATTGAATTCCTGGGAAAAATTTTATAATTGCGAATTGTTGAGAAAAATTTTATTAATGTGTTGAAAAAGAATTGAATTTCTTTGAAAAATTTTATTATTTTTGAAAATAATTGAATTTTGGAAAAGAATTTTATTATTTATGAAAATAATTGAAATCTTGGGAAGAATTTTATTAAATTTTTAAAAATAATTGAATTCTTGGAAAGAATTTAATTGAATTTTCGAAAATAATTAAATTCTGGGGAAGGATTTTATTGAATTTTAAAATAATTGAATTCTGGGTAAGAATTATATTTTTTATGAAAATAATTGAATTCTGCAGAAGAATTTAAGTATTTTTGAAAATAATTGAAATCTTGGGAAGAATTTTATCGAATTTTTTAAAATAATTGAATTCTGAAGAAGATTTTTGTTATGTATAAAAATAATTGAATTCTGGGGAAGAATTTTATTGAATATTTGAAATATTTGAAATATTTGAATTCTTGGGAAGAATTTTATTAAATTTTTAAAAATAATTGAATTCTTGGAAAGAATTTTATTAAATTTTTAAAAATAATTAAATTCTTGGAAAGAATTTAATTGTATTTTTGAAATAATTGAATTCTGGGTAAGAATTATATTTTTTATGAAAATAATTGAATTCTGCAGAAGAATTTTAATATTTTTTAAAATAATTCAATTCTTAGAAAGAATTTTATCGATTTTGAGAAAATAATTGAATTCTGAAGAAGATTTTTATTATGTATGAAAATAATTGAATTCTGGGGAAGAATTTTATTGAATATTTGAAATAATTGAATTATGGGGAAGAATTTTATTATTTATGAAAATAATTGAATTTTTAGGAAGATTTTTATTATGTATGAAAATAATTTAATTCTGGGGAAGAATATTATTGAATATTTGAAATAATTGAATTATGGGAAAGAATTTTATTATTTTTGATAATAATTGAATTCTTGGGAAGAATTTTATTAAATTTTTAAAAATAATTAAATTCTTGGAAAGAATTTAATTGAATTTTCGAAAATAATTAAATTCTGGGGAAGGATTTTAATATTTTTGAAAATAATTGAATTCTTGGGAAGAATTTTATCGAATTTTTTAAAATAATTGAATTCTGAAGAAGATTTTTATTATGTATGAAAATAATTTAATTGTGGGGAAGAATATTATTGAATATTTAAAATAATTGAATTATGGGAAAGAATTTTATTATTTTTGATAATAATTGAATTCTGGAGAAGAATTTTATTATTTATAAAAATATTTGAATTCTTGAGAAGAATTGTATTAAATTTTTGAAAATAATTGAAATCTTGCGATGTATTTTATTATTTATGAAAATAGTTGAATAGTTGCAAAGAATTTTATTAATATTTTTAAAAGTAATTGAATTCTTGAGAAGAATTTTATTATTTCTGAAAATAATTGAATTGGTGTGAAAAATTTTAATTTTAATAAAGTTTTTGAAAATTTTTTTTTTATTTCAATTTATAGCAAATTTAAAATTGTGCAAATTTAAAAAAAAATATTTGTTAGGGTCACAAATCTAAAATAGTATCTAAATAGTATAAAAAACGTAGAAAAATAGTAAATTGGTGATTTTAGTTTAGATGAGGGTGAAGACTGACATTACTACTACAATATATATTTTTGATTAAAAATTAAAATATTCTTCTCATGTTGCACGAAACAAAATTTTTAATAATTTAGGAAATTTTTTTCCAATTGAAATATCTCTTTTTTACCTTTATTTTACAGCTATTAGAATATAAAGTGTATATACAGGAGGCAACTCTGAAAACTCGTCCTGAAATTCTTTAATTAATGCCAGATGAACGTTATCAGACTCCCACAGGATGAGTTAATCTGGCTTTCTTTAGTTAATTAGGGAAGTACCCTGTCCTCGCGTTAAATCGGCGTTGATGACGATCGATTAGAACTTAATGGATGTCTTTGTGCAGACATTGTATATATGAGCCCACGAGGAGAGAGAGTAAAATAAGCGCCGTTCGCAAGTTAAGAGAGAACGGGTTTCAGAAATAAAAGTACAAAAATCACCCATAAGACTGTTAGGGTTCCAAACGAGGCGAGGGTTCTGAAAACGTGCGTTCAAAGCACGTTTCTTTAGCAACTTTTATTTTTACTTCGTAATAAACACCCAATCGTCTTCTATTGTTAGGAAATGTATTTTTTCAGACACACACTCATTGAGATTTATTGCTTTCTTATTAAACCCGAAGAACAATTTCTAAAGTTAGTTTTAATTCCCTGTGGAGACACAACGAACACCCTTTCCAAATTTAATTCCAATTCCCAGCTGATAAACTTCTATAGAATTTCACTGGAATCATTCTATTAATCATTCATTAAAATTTATTAGAATTCATATAGAAATTCTTTCTACATGAATTCTACTAAATTTTAATGATTTTTAATTAGAAAGAATATAAATTTCGTGAAATAATTTTTTTAACATTATATTATATTATATGGTTACTACAGGGCTCGAACTAGGTCCGTAAATTTGATTCAAGTAAAAGTCCGTTTTTTAAAAAAAAAAGATAGGGGAACATAGTCTAGGTCGGCCACCTTTTTGACTTTTGTTTATAACTTTTTTTTAAAAATGAATTTGGACAATTGAAGTATATGGTTGGAAAGTCCTGTTTAATAGGAACATTTTTTCTGTACAAAGTAAATTGACAGGTTTAAAAATGAAAAAGTTATAAAGATTTAAAAAAAAAAAAATTTGTAGTCCAGGTTGGCCATTACAGTCAAGGTCGGCCATGTTTAAAATTCAAAGGGCATTAATCGTTAAAAAATAAAATGACATGTTTAGAGTTACGGAAAATTGATTCTTTATTGTTTACAGTTTGTAACTTAATGAAATAACAAAATAATAACAATAAACAATATAAAAAAATAAATATAAATAAAAAAAATTTTTGCACTAAAATATTAATAAAATTAAATAAAAATATTAATAAGATGATCAATTATATTATGAGTTATACGGAATTGCAGTTTTTGCAAATGAAGTAGCTCGTCCTCAACTTTGCGCATTTTAAACACATAGTGGCCGACCTTGACAGTAAGTAACATTACCGAATTGTTGTAACCATAAAGAAATACGTTTCGGGATTCGATTTTTTACTTTGTTTTCCTTTCAACCATGAGTCCCACAAATTTTCTGCATACTTGCCTTGACGATTCAATTTGTTTTTTATCTTTTATTAATGGTTTTTCACATTATGCACAAAACTTTTTTTGAGCTTTTTTTGTACCGACGTCACAGAAAACACAATTTTCGATTTTCCGAAAATGTAATTGAACAAAAAGTTAGGTTTCACTAAGACAAGCTTCGACAAAAATGCGCGTAGGTGGCGCTAGTGAACTTGACAAAAAAACGCGAGTGGCCTACCTAGACAGTAGGCCAACCTTGACTACATTCCCCTATTAATTTTTCTATTCAAATAATTGAATTCTAGTAGAATTTTAGAATAGAAATTGATTTAAAAATGAATTTTAGTAAAAAAAAACAAATAAATTTGAAAATTCTCAAAAAACGATTTCAAAAATTAATAAAAATAATAGATTTATAGAAAAATTTTAATTAACACTAAAAAAATTTAATTTTGGCGAAGTTACAAATTATTGCAGAATTTCAATTATTTTTAAAAGTAATAAAATTCTTCACAAAAATTCAATTATGTTAAAAAATTTTTCAATATTCTTGTCAAAATTTCAATTATCTTTATAAATAATAAAATTCTTTTACGAAATTCAATTATTTTCAAAAATTTGAATAAAATTCTTGGGAAAATTTCAATTATTTTTACAAAAATTTTCTTCAATTTAATGATTTTTAATAAAATAAGAAAACTTTCACAGAAATTCAATTATTTACAAATTTTTCATAAATTTCTTCGCAATATAATTCAATTATTTTTATAAATAAAATTATTTTTAGGAATTTAATTCTTTTCATAATTATAGTAAAACTCATCGCAGAATTTTAATTTTTTTAAATAAAATTTTAATCGAATTCCTCGATAAATGTATAATTATTATTCGAAATTTTATTAAAAATCGTCGAAAGAATTCAATTATTTTGAAAAATTTTTTATAAGAATTTTGAATTTTAAGAAACATTCAATATTGTTCAATAAATCATTTATTTTTTTATTTTAATAATTGAATTCTAGTAGAATATTCTAATAAAAATTGATTTTTAAAATAAATTTCAGTTAAAATTTGAGATTGGAGAATTTAAGAAAAATTACAAGTGATTGCAGAAATTCAATTATTTTTTAAAGTTAATAAAATTCTTCGTAAAAATTTAATTCTGTTCAAAAATTTAAAAAAAAATTCTCGTCAAAATTTCAATTCTCTTTAAGAAATATGAATAAATAATTTATTTATTAAAATAACTGAATTGTAGTAGAATTTTCTAATAAAAATTGATTTAAAAATTAATTTAACTGAAAAACAAATGAATTTAAAAATTATCAAAAAACTTTTTCAAATATTTTTGAAAATAATGGTCTTGTAAAAAAATTTTAATTACAAACACTAAAAAATAATTTAATTTTGGAGAAGATACAAATTATTGCTGTAATTCAATTTTTTTTTAAGATTCTTTAAGAATTCAATTATTTTCATAAATCAAAAAACGCATGGTAGAATTTTACTTATTTTTATAACGATTTTAATCGAATTTCCCGGAAAATGTAATGATTCTTTAAAATTTTTTCTAAAATCTTAGAAAAAATTCAATAATTTAAAAATTTTTTTGATAAAAATCGTCATAAGAATTGAATTTTCTTTCGTCGAAAGAATTCAATTACTTAAAAATTTGTTGATGAAATTCTTTATAAAAATTTAATTTTCAGAAACTTTTAATTATTTAATACATTATTTATATTTTTATTTAAATAATAGAATTCTTGTAGAATTTTTCTAAGAAAAATTGATTTCTTAAATTGAATTTCAATTAAAATTTTTGATAACAATTGAATATTAAAAACATTCTAGCGTGAATTTTTAGAAATTAGAAATAATTGAATTTTGAAAATGTTTCAAATTAAAATGTTTGAAAATTTAAATTTTTCATACTTTTAAATAACAATTCTATAGAATTAATTTTTTTGAAAAAATTTAATCGAATTTTTTTTTAAATTCATTTATTTATATATTATGTCACGGGCTTAGGGGGGAGGGGGGGGTTTACAGTTTACGCCCTGTGCAATAATTACCAATTTCTATGTAACATAGTGTGACGTAGGGGGGGAGGGGTTAAAAAATTTCTAAATTTGCGTGACGTAATATATGTGAATGATCCCTTAAATGTATTTGAAAATTCTCAAAGAACTTTTTTAAAAATGATTAAAAATGATTAAAAATAATTAATTTATGGAAGTATTTTAGTTGTGATAGTTCTATAGAACTTTTTCAGCTGAAAAGAAATTTTAATGCTACTTTTTTCTATTATATTTCTCTCAGTAAAAAATTGTCTAATTTTAAAATTTTATCTGACTGGACAAAAGTCCCTCGCATGAAATTGGTATTTCTTTTTTATGGATATTCATGAGAAGTGAAGGAGATGAGAAAAGAAGAAAAAAAGAGTAACAAAGCTATATATGTATAAGATTCTTTAGAGAACTTGGGGAATATTTGAAGTGAATGAAGAAAGTACATGGAACCCAATCAGAAACTAGTTCTAGGGTGAATATATTTCAGCATACCATTAGAATGTTAATGAAGTGTCTTCGCGTTTCTGTTATGCTCCAGCTACTGAAAGTATTTTAAATATAGGCGTTTATTATGTCGCCAATAAGGAGAAACATGATTTTACTGTATGAGTGCGTGCGCGCTTAAAATCTGCCAGCAATTATCATTAATAATTAATATATGTCTGTGGAAACTTGAAATCAAAAGCGATTGCAGATAAATTACTGATTAAAGATCCAATTAGTTTATAAATTGTTCTCGCGATCAAAGAGGGGAATACAGAAATAAGCTTTTAATTCTTTTATATACAATGTGTTTTATACACAAGTTTGTCTCGAGAAATACCTGCGTGGCTGAAATTCTGGATCTAATTAAAATTAACAAACCTGTCGAATACGCTTCTTTCGTCCTTACTTATTTCTTTTTCTTTTTTTTTTGAAATATTTTCGTTTGTTTTTCGCCTTTTATATTTTATGTTCTATATTTGTTTATTTTATTTTGTATTTTACATATTTTATATTTCGTTTTGTGTACACAGTAAAACGTGAGTTGTTAAAATAACACCAGAATGGATTAAAATAATCTGCAACAGTTTAATCCCTCTAGGATTAAATTAACACCAGAAAGGATTAAAATAATCTATTTTGGTGTTATTTTTAACTATGAATGAAATTCAACGAATTTAGCTTCTCCAGGAAGAATAGTAAGTTAGTTAGTTACTAACTTACTAACTAACTTAGTAACATATTTACTAAATTCAATTGTGTTCAAAAGTTTAAAAAAATTCTCGTCAAATTTCAATTCTCTTTATAAATAATAAAATTCTTCTCTGATATTCAATTATTTTACAAAATTTTAATCAAATTCTTGTCAAAATTTCAATTATTTTCAAAAGTTTTCTAAAATTCAATGATTTTCAATATCTACTATTTCAATAAAATTTTCCGAAAGAATTCCATTATTAAAAAAAATTTCTATAAAATTCTACGCAAACATTCAATTATTTTCATAAATAATAAAATTTTTTACAGGGATTCAATTATTTTTATAAATAATAAAATTCTTTTAGGAATTCAATTATTTCCATAAAAAATAAAATTCTTCTCTAGAATTCAATTAATTTTCAAATATTTAATAAATTTCTTCCCAGAATTCAATTATTTCGGTCAAAAATTTAATATAATTCTTCCGCAGAATTCAATTACATATTTCAAAAATTCAATAAAATTCCTCCCAAGAATTCAATTATTTTCAAAAATTAAATAAAATTCTTGTCAAAATTTCAATTCTCTTTATAAATAATAAAATTCTTCTCTGATATTCAATTATTTTACAAAATTTTAATCAAATTCTTCTCTAATATTCAATTATTTTCAAAAGTTTTCTAAAATTCAATGATTTTCAATATCTACTAGTTCAATAAAATTTTCCAAAAAAATTCCATTATTAAAAAAAATTTGAATAAAATTCTACGCAAACATTCAATTATTTTCATAAATAATAAAAATTTTTACAGGAATTCAATTATTTACAAATTTTTTTTTAAATTTCTTCGCAATAATTCAATTATTTTCATAAATAATAACATTTTTACAGGCATTCAATTATTTTTATAAATAATAAAATTCTTTTAGGAATTCAATTATTTTCATAAAAATTAAAAAATAAAACTCATTGCAGAATTTCAATTATTTTTAATGCAATTTTAATGGAATTCCTCGAAAAATGTAATTATTCTTAAAAATTTTATTAAAATTCGTCCAAAGAATTTAATGATTTCAAAAATTTCTTGATAACATTTTTTATTAGAATTTAATTTCAAGAAACATGAAATTAAATAAATGATTTATTTTTGTATTTAAAATAATTGAATTCTTGTAGAATTTACTAATAAAAATTTATTTGAAATGTTTATTAAAATTTGTAGAAAATAATTAAATTCATCTCAGAATTTTTTTTAAAGTTTTAAAATAATTTTTAAAATAATTTTTGCGATGAATTTTACTTTGAAAGAATTTCTCGACAAGAATTTATTAAAAATTTTTTTAAAAATAATAGAAATTTTGTAAAGAATTCAATTATTTTTGAAAAAAATGAATTCTTGACAAGAATATGTTTCAAATTTTTGAAAATAATTGAAATCCTCCAAAGAATTTTATTAATAATAAAAATAATTAAAATCTTCCAAAGAATTGCATTTTTTATGCGATGATAATTGAATTCTTGAGAAAAATTTTATTAAAATTTTTGAAAATAATAGAAATTCTCCGAAGAATGTTATTATTTACGAGAATAATTGAATTCCTGTGACAAATTTTATTATTTGCAAAAATAATTGAATTCTTGGAAAGGATTTTTTTTAAAATTTTTGAAATTAATTGAATTTCGGAGAAGAATTTTATTATTAATAAAAAAAAATTGAAATTTTGACAAGAATTTTATTAAAATTTGTGAAAATAATTGTATTTTAGAGAATTTTATTATATTTGTAAAAATAATTGAAATTTTGACGAGAATATTTTTCAATTTTTGTACATAATTGAATAATTTTTATTTTTCAATATATATTTAATTGGAGAATTTTCGAATAATTGAAATTTTCTAAAATTGAATTGTAAACGAATGAATTTGGAAATTCTCATAAAACTCATCGCAGCGTTTTAATTATTTTTCATACAATTATAATTGAATTCCTTGAAAAAGTAATTATGTTCATACAAGTTTTAATAAAATTCTACAAAAGAATTCAATTATTTTAAAATTTGTTAATAAAATTCTTTATGAGAATTGAATTTTGAGAAACATTCAATTATTCAATAAATTATTTACTTTTGCATTTAAATAATTAAATTCTTGTAGAATTTTCTAATAAAAATTGATTTTCATTTCATAAAAATGAAATTCAGTTAATATTTTAGATTATAATTGAATATTAAAAGCAATATAGCTTGAATTATTAGAAATAATTTAATTTTGAAATTAATTTTCATGAAAAAGTTTAATTGATTTTTTTTTATTATTTGAAGTTTTTATTTTCTAATATGCATTTAATTAAAGAATTTAAGAATAATTGAAATTTCGTGAAATTGAATATTCCCAAGTGCGAAATTAAAAACGGCCCAAAACTGGCCCAGTGACGGCATAGTCAGTGCCTACTCTTGGCAGACAATAGTGGCCCGACTGTCGGGAGGTTAACCGCGGTAGGCCGTCGGCAGCTAATCATCGGCCGATTCTCGGTAAACATTAATGGCCCATTATTGGCTGCCATTACTCCCCAGTGTTAAAAAAATTAAAAAAAAAATATTTTTTATTTAATTAACTAATTAATTCATAATATTTATACAGTTTATTTCCCTAAATTAATCGCAAACTTACAAATATTTGAAAAATTCTTACCGCTCGCGGGGATCGATACCTGAACCTGACGCACCACAGCCTAACACTCTGACCACTCTGCTACTCTGACGTGAAGTCGATAATGCAAAAGGGTTCTTATAAGCTACACTACACTGGCCGATACTGTGCCATTATTGAGCCAAGCTACGCCCCAATTCTGGCAATTACAATTTGTCATCAAAGATACAAAATGTTTGCCATTAAAGTGCCACTAATGTGTCATTAATGGGCCGATCTTCGTCACATCACTGGCAATTGAATTTTTCCTTTAAAGATTTATCAACTTTGCCAATAATGTGCCATTATTGGGCCGAGCTACGTCCCAATATTGGCAATTATAATTTGCCATCATAGATACAAAATGATAGACATTAATGTGCCATTATTGAGCCAAGCTACGCCCCAATTCTAGCAATTACAATTTGTCATCAAAGATACAAAATGTTTGCCATTAAAGTGCCACTAATGTGTCATTAATGGGCCGATCTTCGTCACATCACTGGCAATTGAATTTTTCCTTTAAAGATTTATCAACTTTGCCAATAATGTGCCATTATTGGGCCGAGCTACGTCCCAATATTGGCAATTATAATTTGCCATCATAGATACAAAATGATAGACATTAATGTGCCATTATTGAGCCAAGCTACGCCCCAATTCTGGCAATTACAATTTGTCATCAAAGATACAAAATGTTTGCCATTAAAGTGCCACTAATGTGTCATTAATGGGCCGATCTTCGTCACATCACTGGCAATTGAATTTTTCCTTTAAAGATTTATCAACTTTGCCAATAATGTGCCATTATTGGGCCGAGCTACGTCCCAATATTGGCAATTATAATTTGCCATCATAGATACAAAATGATAGACATTAATGTGCCATTATTGAGCCAAGCTACGCCCCAATTCTAGCAATTACAATTTGTCATCAAAGATACAAAATGTTTGCCATTAAAGTGCCACTAATGTGTCATTAATGGGCCGATCTTCGTCACATCACTGGCAATTGAATTTTTCCTTTAAAGATTTATCAACTTTGCCAATAATGTGCCATTATTGGGCCGAGCTACGTCCCAATATTGGCAATTATAATTTGCCATCATAGATACAAAATGATAGACATTAATGTGCCATTATTGAGCCAAGCTACGCCCCAATTCTAGCAATTACAATTTGTCATCAAAGATACAAAATGTTTGCCATTAAAGTGCCACTAATGTGTCATTAATGGGCCGATCTTCGTCACATCACTGGCAATTGAATTTTTCCTTTAAAGATTTATCAACTTTGCCAATAATGTGCCATTATTGGGCCGAGCTACGTCCCAATATTGGCAATTATAATTTGCCATCATAGATACAAAATGATAGACATTAATGTGCCATTATTGAGCCAAGCTACGCCCCAATTCTGGCAATTACAATTTGTTATCAAAGATACAAAATGTTTGCCATTAAAGTGCCACTAATGTGTCATTAATGGGCCGATCTTCGTCACATCACTGGCAATTGAATTTTTCCTTTAAAGATTTATCAACTTTGCCAATAATGTGCCGTTATTGGGCCAAGCTACGTCCCAATTCTGGCAATTATAATTTGCCATCAAAGACACAAAATGTTTGCCATTAAAGTGCCACTAATGTGCCATTAATGGGCCGATGGTCGGCACATCACTGGCAATTGCTTTTTACCATTAAAGATTGATCAACTTTGCCATGAATGTGCCATTATTGGGCCGAGAGCTGGCCCAGTCTTAAAAAATTTGAAACTCTGACCATCGGCGCCATCATTGGCCCATCAATGGGACGTTTTGAACACCAGTAATGGCCCAGTAACTACTGCCAATTCTCGGCAGACATTACTAGACCAATGATGGGCCGTTTTTGCAGTCTTGGCATTTCGCACTTGGGTTGTAAACAAATGGATTTGAAAATTGCCAAAGAACTTTTTTTGAAAATTATGTATTAAAAATAATTTATCTAAAGTAGAATTTCAGTTAAAAATTTTTGAAAATAATAATTGGATTGAAATAATGAAAATAATTTTGAAGAAGTATATATTCTTATAATATAAAATAATGATTTTATTACTTGGTCATCTTTAATTATTATAAAACATGAAGAAATCGATCCGAGTCTTCGACTCGAAGTTATCGATATCTTCATGTTTTATAGTTATAAAAAAATTTAATGAACTAAAATTTCGTTCATTGTAAAAAATAACATCAAAATTGACTATTGTAATCTTTTTTGGTGTTAATTTAATTTGCAACACTTTTTAATACCTGATGATTTACTGTAATTTTATGCTTTATACTTAATGCATTATCAAGGTTGCCACAGGTCAGGGAAATCAGGGAAAAGAATTAAATTTTCATGGGTCTTTAATATACTTTTATTTTATATTTCATTAATAATAATAATAATAATAATAATAAATTAATTATATACAGTATATAAATGTTTTGTGTTCTCTTCCTTAAAAGAAATGTTCGCCTCTATACAATATTCTACCCCTTTTTCTGACTTCTTGGTCGATTGTATCTTTCTTCATCGAAGTGGAAAACTTGTTTTCTCCGCGCTTCGCTTCATCCCATAACTGAGAAAGACGATACTAAGCTATGGTGTGTGTCCCTGTATAAGGGATTTCAACGGTGCAACTATATAGATAAATATAAATTTTCCCCGACTGCGAATAAACTCCCTTTGCGGCAAATTTTAAACGCATACTCTAAATACCCTTCTTTTATTGCACTAATGACGTTTCACTCGTTTCACCTTAAGACCCTTTTTACACTTTCCCATTTTGCTAAACGCATTTTCAAACTTTTTTTACCCCTCCTTCCTATATTTAAACTGCGATAGAATGTTATTGACGAATTGTTGGCAGATTATTATCAAAAGATTTTTATTTATTGTTTTATTCTTAAAATTGTTGTAATACAAAATTTTTTATTTATTTCCGTATTTTATATTTATAGTGTACTCTTTTTAAAACCAAATTGAGACAGAAAAGCGAATAATTGAATTTCTGCAATTATTTACAACTTCTACAAAATTCAAATTTTTTTAAGTTTTTAACTACAGTTATTCTTAAAGAATTTGAATTATTCAAATTTTTCCAAAAATCTAAATTCCTAAAAAGTTTTAATAATAATTTAAATCTTTAGAGAAATTTTATGAAAAATAATTGAATTCTTGCGAAAAATTCGAAATAATTGAAATTCTGTAAAGAAATTTATCAAGATTTTTAAGAATAATTGAATCTGATATTCACTTAAAATTGTATTAAAAATAATTGAATTATTGAAAAGAATTTTAAATAATTGCAATATTGAGAAGAAATTTAATTCAAAATTTGAATAATAATTGAATTCTTTCGAGAAATTTTATGAAAAATAATTGAATTCTTGCGAAAAATTCAAAATAATTGAAATTCTGTAAAGAAATTTATCAAAATTTTTAAGAATAATTGAATCTGTTATTTAATTAAAATCATATTGAAAATAATTGAATTCTTGCAAAAAATTTAAAATAAATGAAAAACTAACCAGAAATTTATCTAAAAATTTTAAGAACAATTAAATTCTTTCGAGAAATTTTATTAAAAATAATTGAAATGCTAACAAGAAATTTATTCAAAATTTGAATAATAATTGGATTCTTTCGAGAAATTTTATAAAAAATAATTGAATTTTTGCAAAGAATTTAAAATAATTGAAATAGTGTCAAGAAAGTTATCAAAAAATTTTAAGATCAATTGAATTCTTTCGAAAATTTTATTGAAAATAATTAAATTCTTCCGAAAAATTCACAATAATTGAAATTCTGTAAAGAAATTTATCAAAATTTTTAAGAATAATTGAATCTGTTATTTAATTAAAATCATATTGAAAATAATTGAATTCTTGCAAAAAATTTAAAATAAATGAAAAACTAACCAGAAATTTATCTAAAAATTTTAAGAACAATTAAATTCTTTCGAGAAATTTTATTAAAAATAATTGAAATGCTAACAAGAAATTTATTCAAAATTTGAATAATAATTGGATTCTTTCGAGAAATTTTATAAAAAATAATTGAATTTTTGCAAAGAATTTAAAATAATTGAAATAGTGTCAAGAAAGTTATCAAAAAATTTTAAGATCAATTGAATTCTTTCGAAAATTTTATTGAAAATAATTAAATTCTTCCGAAAAATTCACAATAATTGAAATTCTGTAAAGAAATTTATCAAAATTTAAAAAAAATAATTGATCCTGATATTTAATTAAAATTGTAATGAAAATAATTGAATTTTTTCAATGAATTTTAAATAATGGAATTTTTACAACGATTTTAAAACAATTGAAATTCCGACAAGTAATTTATCAAAAATGTTTAAAATTATTTAATTCTATATCGAGAAATGTTATTAAAATTAGTTGAATTACTAAAAAGAACTTTATCCAAAATTTAAATAATAATTGAATTGTTTCGAAAAATGTAATTAAAAATAGTTGGATTTTTGCAAAGAATTTTTAAAAAATTGAAATTTTGCAAAGAAATTTGTCAAAATATTTAAGAATAATTGAATTCTTTCAAGAAATTTTATTAATAATTATTGAATTCTTGCGAAAAATTCTAAATAATTGAAATTTTGAAAAGAAATTCATCAAAATATTTAAGAATAATTGAATTCTTTCGAGAAATTTTATTGATAATAATTTAAGTCTTGCGAAAAATTCAAAATAATAGAAATTGTGCAAAGAAATTTATCAAAATATTTCAGATCAATTGAATTCTTTCGAGAAATTTTATTGATAATAATTGAATTCTTGTGAAAACTTCAAAATAATTGAAATTTTACGAAGAAGTTTTTTAGATATTCAAGAATAATTGAATCTGATATTTTATTAAAATTTGAATGAAAATAATTTAAATTTTACTACGAATTTAAAATAATTGAAATTCTAACAAGAAAAATATCAAAAATTTTAAGAACAATTCAATTATCTTTTGAGAAATTTTACTAAAAATAATTGAAATACTAATTAGAACTTTATCCAAAATTTAAATAGTAATTGAATTCTTTCAAGAAATTTGATTAAAAATAATTGAATTTTTATAAAGAATTTAAAACTATTGAAATTTTGCAAAGAAATTTATCAAAATATTAAGGAATAATTGAATTCTTTCGAGAAATTTTATTGACAACAATTGAATTCTTGCGAAAAATTCAAAATAATTGAAATGGTATTTTATTAATAATTTAAAAATAATTGAATTTTTCCAACAAATTTCAATTAATTCAAATTCTGACAAATAATTTATCAAAAATGATCAGAATTATTTCATTCTTTCGAGATATTTATTATTTACAATTAAAATGAATTAAAGTTTCTGATATTAAATTATATTATTAAATTATATTATTTAATTATATTATTAATTAAAATTTCTGATAAAATTCCTTAAAAATTGAAATTTTCAAAAATTTCAAATCGAAACCTTTTAAAGTTCATTATTCATGAAAATTGTAAACGCAACTTTTGTAAAATTCCATTAATTTTGAAATATTTTTGAGTAAAATTATTCATTAAATAATTTATAAGAAATAATTTCTTGATATTTCTTCTAGAATTAAGTTATTTAACAACAAATTATTTATTATTTGTTACTTCTGTTGTTTTTAAAATTTTTTTTTTATAAACTCCCTAATAAAAGGGTAAAGAGAGGGGGGGGGGGTAAAAAAAGCCATTACCCATTTTTGTCTGGCCCCATATTCATAATTATTTTCCTGCTTTTAGTTTACTATAAGATAGAGTATTAAAAGAAACGTACAATTAAATTCAAATTAATTGAAAGTAATAATTAATAATAATAATGAATATAATTACTAAAAATTGCAAAGAATTAATTAGCAAAAATTAAGTCTCAGGTTCTACAAAAAAAAAAAACAAAAAAAAATTAGTAAAATATATGAGTTAAACGATCGATTAGATAATGAAGACTGAAAGGCTCTTTTCAACGGTTGAGACACTTTAAAGGTCAAATTTGTCTGTGTGTGTGAGCGTGTAGGTGACGGTGCGTGGAAGTTTTCTCGTCTCATAGAACTCTCCGCCATTAATTGGTACCTTTTATTACACTTGGTTTGGTAAGATGAGAGCGAAACCTCACAAGAACAGGATTAATTTTATTCCTGAGTTCGTTTGACTGATCGTTTGGCGCCAGGCCATTCCTTCCTTCCCCCATATTCACTTAATTTTATCCCTTCAGAAAGCGGATAAAATTATTACACATATCTTTCTTCACTTGCTCTGCGAAAACCCATATATACACATATAATATCGCGCACTGCAATTTGTCCGTCATATTGGATTCGCATGTCATGTTTTATTTCTCCCGTAAATTCTTCATTAACAAAAAAAAAAAAATTCAGGCAGAAATTAAATAAAGGGGAGAATTTTTTTTTAGTATTTTTTTAAAGTTTTTTTTAGTCCAATTAATTCAATTAATTTAATTAGTATTTAATTTGTAATGTATTTTAATTATATTTAATTTTATTTACTTTAATTTAATATTATTTAATTTAATATATATTTTCGTTGATTCACGATCATTTTCCCGAATGAAATTAAGAAATTTGAACTTTTTTCGAAGAATTTTTTTTTTGTGGGTCTAATTATTTTTTTAGTTTCGGATGATTATCTTGTAGATGCGAGACTTTGGAAGCGTAAAAAATTTTTGACTTCTGTGTAACATGTTTTGGAAGATGTCAATGATAATAAATACATTCATGCGTCAAGCAACTGTTGTTGAGAGGAAGGTGAAAATTTCATTGAAAAATTTTTGGCTCTGTTTGCGTCCTATAAAAATAATTTGAGTTCCGAAGAGAGCGCACAGCTGTTGAAAATACCAGTTGCAGAACGTTGCCTTTTTGTGCCCCGTCACGCCAATAATCCAAAATGAAATGATTTTCGGTCAAGCGGTGCGATTCTATTGTACAACAAATTTTGACATTTCAAAGAACTGGAATCAAGAGAATTATTGCAGTTGAGGGGTTAAAAGTAAATAATTCGCTCGCAATGCAAAACTCCACATAAAAAACGAGTTTTTCAAAAAAAAAAAAATATTTTATTCAACCTGTAAGTTTTTCAAAAATATTTTAAATAAATATTTTTACGTTTTTTAAAACACAGAATTTTTATTTTTTTATTTTTGGAATTTTTTATTTATATTGAATTACTTTTAATGATTGTAATTGACATATTAAATATTGATTAAATAATGATTGAATATTCACATTTTTTTCATCTATTTTTTTACTTTTAATGAGTTTTAAATTTATAAAATTTAGAGCAGAAATTAATTATTTTTGAAAAATTCAACATTTTATAAAATATTGAAAATATAATAAATAAATATAATAAAAATATAAAATTTTTATAAAAAAAAATTATAAAACATGAAGATATCAATAACTCCGAGTCTTCGACTCGGAGTTATCGATTTCTTCACGTTTTACAATAATTAAAGATGGCTCAATGATAAAATCATTATTTTTTATTATAAGAATATTTTACTGTAACTTTTTCTAAATTATTTTCATCATTTCAATTCATTTATTATTTTCTAGAATTTTTAACTAAAATTCTTCCTTAAATCAATTATTTTTAATAGTTTTTAAAAAAGTTCTTTGAGAATTTTCAAATCCATTTGTTTCAAATTCAATTTTTTACGAAATTTCATCGATTATTCGAAAATTCTTCAATTATAGAAGAAAATAAAAACTTCAAATAATTTCAAAAAAAAATTCCAATTAAATTTTTTCAAAAAAAATTAATTCTACAAAATTGTTATTTAAAAGTATGAAAAATTTAAATTTTCAAAATTCAATTATTTCTAATTTCTAAAAATTCACGCTATATTGTTAATTGTTTTTAATATTCAATTATTATCAAAAATTTTAACTGAAATTCATTTTAGAAATCAAATTTTAGTTGAAAATTCTACGAGAATTCAATTATTTAAATAAAAATATAAATAATTTGTTGAATAATTGAAAGTTTCTTAAAATTAAATTCTCATGAGATTCTCATATCAACCAATTTTTAAGAGACTGAATTTTTTCGACGAATTTTAATAAAATTTTTAAGAATAATTACATTTTTTGAAAAATTTGATTAAAATTTGTATTAAAAATAATTGAAATTCTGCGATGAATTTTATTATTTATGAAAATAATTGAATTCCTAAAAAGAATTTTATTAATTTATGAAAATAATAGAATTACTGCAAAGAAATTTATAAAAAATTTCTAAATAATTGAATTTCTGTGAAATTTTTATTATTTATGAAAATAATTTAATGTTTTTGTAGAATTTTATCAAAATTATTTTTTAAAAAATTCAATTCTTTTGGAAAATTTTATGAAAACAATAGATATTGAAAATCATTGAATTGAGGATAATTTTTGAAAATTATTCAAATTTTTCTAAGAATTTTATTAAAATTTTTGAAAATTTAATTTACAACTTTTAGGAGAATTTTTAAAAAATTTAGAACATAATTGAATTTCTGTAAAGAATTTTGTTACTTTTAGAAATAATCGGATTTCTACAATTATTTGTAACTTCTCCAAAATTCAATTTTTTAAAGTTTTTAACTAAAATTCTTAAAAAATTTGAATTATTAAAAAGTTTTCAAAAAACTTAGTTCTTTAAAATTTTTAATTAAAGTCATTAATAATTCAAATTTTCTATAATTGACAGTGAAAGAAATTATACAATGTTTTAAAGAATAATTTATTCTGATATTTTATTAAAATTGTATTAAAAATAATTGGATTCTTGCAAATAATTTTAAATAATTGAAATACTGCCAAGAAATTTATCAAAAATTTTTTTAATAATTGATTTCTTTCGAGAAATTTTATTAAAAATAATTGAATTCTTGCAAAAAATTCGAAATAATTGAAATTCTGGAAAGAAATTTATCAAAATTTGTAAGAATATTTGAATCTGATATTTTATTAAAATTTTATTGAAAATAATTAAATTTTTGCAACGAATTTAAAATAATTGAAATTTTGACATAAATTTATAAAAAAAAATTAATAATAATTGAATTCTTTCGAGAAATTTTATTAAAAATAATTGAATTCTTGCAAAAAATTCGAAATAATTGAAATTCTGGAAAGAAATTTCTCAAAATTTTAAAGAATAATAGAATCTGATATTTTATATTAAAATTGTATTGAAAATAATTGAATTCTTGAAAATAATTGAAATTCTGACGAGTAATTTATTATAAATTTGTTTTAAATAATTGAATTCTTTTCGAAAATCTTATTAAAATAGTAAATATTTAGAATCATTGAGTTGACGAAAAATTGTTGAAAAATAATTGAAATTTAGCCAAGAATTTTTATGAAAATTTTTCAAAATAATAAATTGATTTTCGAAGAAGAATAATTTTATTACTTTTGAAAATAATTGAATTTCTGCAATAATTTGTAACTTAAATATTTTGAAATATTTAAGTAAAATAATTATTCATTTAATAAATAAGTAATAATTTTATTATATAGTTCTTCAAGAATTAATTTTAAAAAAGAATTTTTAAAAAATTTAAAATTATTGTCAAAAAGAAAACAATTGATGTTTTTGTATTAGAATTAGAAATTCACAAATAAAACATATATCCAAGAATACAAGAAAAAAAGTTTCTCGTTAAAATTCAATAAATTTTTCTTGCCCCGCTACACTGACTTCAAAAATGAAAGAAATCTTTCAACAGAAAGATGAGATTCTAAGAAGAAAACAAATAAAACTTGACAGTAATGAGATATATAAAAGAAGAGTTTATTGGAATAAATTATAAAATAAAAAGCGGAGCAAAAATATTTCGTTTAGCATATAAAATATATAGATGCTTTTTATTGTACCCAAGATAAAATATATATATGTTTTATTTTTTTTGCATTTGGGGTGAATTCATGTATAAATGTAAGAAAATGATTCTCTCCTGGTGATGTTGAGAGAGAAAGAGAGAAGGATTAGAGGAAACAGATGTGCAAGCCTGTAATCGAGAACAAGAAATTTAATGGCTCTTCCCTTTACAGATCTATTGCGAATAAAAAGGAAAACCTTGTCGACTTCCGTTCGATCGGAAGGCTGCAATCACTCTCTCACTATACTTCTTGGTAGGTTATTGTTCACTGCTTCAACTCGTTCGGATCGCTCTCTTTATGAGTGCTTCAAACTATTATGCGAAAAAGTAGTTTGATTCCATTTTCTCGATTTATAAAAATCGCGAAACGATGAAAAAACTTGCAAACTGTAACAGAATGTTCAATAACAATTTCTTGCATTTCTGTCAAGATTTCTTCTCTCCCTCTCTACTTATTGCTGCTTTTATATATAGAAAACTGCGAGAGAATTAAGCATTCTTTTTTTAACGTTTCGCATTTTTTTTCAAATTTTCTTTTATTGAAAATTGCAATTATTTCTGTATCGGAATTTTTTTGCTGGAAATATATTTCTCTTTGATTTTATTTATTACATTTTTATCGAATTTTACATCATGTCAGTTAATAACACTTCATTCAATCTTTTGAAATCATATTAATAATTATTTACTTATTATTTATTATTATGCAACTATCTGGGTACTTTTTTTATATTTCAGCCACTAAAAGCTACAATTAATGATTTTTTTTTTAAATTCCCACTACTTTAAATTTGCTAATGCTAGAAATCAAAAAACTATTCTCAAAACTTATAATCAAATTCTTTAAAACAATGCACAATTATTTTCAAAAAATATTCGAAATTCAATTATTTCCAATATCAGGCACTTTTATAAAATTTCGCAAAAGGATTCCATTATTTAAAAGAAACTTGATAAAATTCATCCAAAATTTAATTATTTTCATAAATAATAAAATTCTTCTTCAGAATTCAATTATTTTCATAAATAATAAAAATCTTCTCCAGAATTCAATTATTTTCAAAATAAAATTCTTCCTCAGAATTCAATTATTTTTAAAAATTCAATAAAATTCTTCCCAAGAATTTAATTATTTTTATTAATAATACAATTCTTCTCCAGAATTCAATTATTTTCCAAAATTCAAAAAATTTATCCCAAGAATTCAATTATTTTCAAAAATTTAATAAAATTCTTCCCAAGACTTCAAATATTTTCATAAATAATAAAACTCTTTGAAGAATTTCAATTATTTTTAATACAATTTTAAATTAATTAATCGAAAAATTCAATTATTTAAAATAAAATTTTCATAATATTTATTATATTTCGAAAAAATTAATTATTTAAAACAATGTTTATAAAATTCTCATGAAGAATAATTCAATTATTTTGAATAATAGCAACAAAATTTTTCACAGAAATTCAATTCTTTCAAAACATTTAAATAAAATTTTTCACGATAATTCAATTATTTTCATATACCTATAATAAAATTCTTTTCAGGAAATCAATTATTTATGAAAATTTTAATAAAATTCCTAGCAATTATTCAATTATTTGCATAAATAATAAAATTCATAGCAGGATTTCAATTATTTTTAATACAATTTTACAGGAATTGCTAAAAAAATGTAATTATTTTTAAAAATTTAATTTCAATTCTTCAAAAAAAAATCAATTATTTATGAAAATGTTTTTTGAAAACTCTTAGGAATTCAATTATTTACAAAAATATAAGAATTTTTCACAGGAATTCAATTATTTTCAAATATTTTAATATAATTGTTCAAAAGAAATCAATTATTTAAATATTTTCAAAAGTAACAAAATTTTTCGCAGAAATTCAATTCTTTCTAAACATTTTAATACAATTTTTCGCAATAATTCAATTATTTTCATAAATAATAAAATTCTTCTCAGGAATTCAATTATTTTTGAATATTTTTTAATAAAATTCTTTGCAACTATTCAATTATTTTCAAAAATAACAAAAATTTTCATAGAAATTCAATTATTTTTAAATATTTTAATAAAATTGTTTGAAAGAAATTAATTATTTTAAATACAATTTTAATTCAATTTTTTTCAAATAATTCAATTATTCTTTTAGATTTTAATAAAATTCTTTCCGAGAATTCAATTATTTATATAAATAATTATTTGAAAGAATTCAATTATTAAAGATAAATAAAAAAATAATTCCTGAAAATTCTATTATTTTAGGCATTTTAATACAATTGTTTGTAAAATTTAATTATTTTTTAAACTTTTTCGCAATTTAATGATTTTCAATATCTACTATTTTCATAAAATATCCAAACAGAATTCAATTATTTCAAAAAAATTTTGTAAAAATCTTTCTTAAGAATTGAATTTTTTTCATGAATAATAAAAATTTCTCAGGAATTCAATTATTTAAATTAGAATTTGCTTAAAACTAAGTCAAAAGAAATCAATTATTTAAAAATTTTTCTGCAAGAATTAAATTATTTTGATAAATATTTAAATTCTTTCATGAATAATAAAATTCGTTGCAGGAATTCCATTTATTAGCAGGATAAGAAAGAAGTAAATATTTTTTATAAAAATTAGGAAAAAGTCAGGAAAATGAAATATAGAATATTTTCAGTATAGTAATAATTTTTAAAAAATATCTGAACAGAAAAAAATTTCGTTCACTTTGAAGTTGTTCAGAACTTTGGGGAATTTTTTCCAGTGGCAATTTTATATTTGGAGAATAAAAGGAGAATTTAAAAGAATAATTACTATTCCGTTAAATGCTATATAACGGCTGTTGAATCGATATTAGAATAAAATTCTGCGTGGTCAGTGTAAATAATAGAATGCCATACACTTTTGGTGTATAGGAATTTTTTTAGAATTGACCCTCTTCTGCTCGCTATCGCTTTTCACCATCTATATCCCCTGTCGCACGACCAAAAACGATTAAGATCGATGCGCCTTTTACAACAAACCGGCAATTCTTATCGCGAAAATCCGGTTCGATTTCAGATATAATGCGATAATTTCGTTCCTCGCGGTTGACCTATTTTCTTACCAATATATATATGTATACGAATTGGCCTCCTTGGAATCTCGATTTTCGATAAGACTTTCGGAAATTTTTTTCTTATTCCCAACCGGCTTATGGAATTTATTGCGTAATTTTTAATTGAGCAATTTTATTTCAACTAATATTATATTAAATTTGCATTTTCGGTCTTAAATTACGATTTTAATATATGTTTTTCTTTATTTTGTAAAATATATCCGACGCGGTTTGTAACGAAAGTAAAAATTGATATTTAAAATCCTGTTTTACAAAAAAAGTAGAATTAGTAGAATTTTTAAGAGAAATAATTGTGGTTGGTAACTATTTTTAAAAATAGTAGCTAAATAGGATTGTTCGAGGTGAAAAAGAAGTGTCAAAAAGTATCAATAGTCGCGTGAGCCCGAGACCTGAATATAGTGAGAGTCATAAACTTGAACTGAAATATAAAAAGTTTCTTTTTCACCAGAGAAATATTTGATACTTTGCCAAAAAGTAAAAAAAAAAATTTCTACACAGGAATTGAATTTATTTTCGTAAAGTTGAATTTTTGACGATGTGGTATATATACGAAAGTATCAACAGGTTGTGGACTTTTAAAAAATTACAAATTCGTGAAATAAAAATACATTTCGAAATAAAAATACATCAGATAATAAATTTTTAGTCCTCTTCTTCTTCTTCTTTTTCTTTTCGCTTAAATTCAAATGTTAGAAGAAAAAATACACTAAAAATTTCGAAAAATTAAAGGAACCAGTTGGTCCCTTTAATTTTTTGAAATTTTTAGTGTATTTTTTTCTTCCATATTGAAAATTTTGAAATCACAGTATTTCTGAGGATGTCAAATTGAGACAAAAAAACGAATCAAAATGTAACATTTTGATTCGTTTTTTTGTCTCAATTTACATCCTCAGAAAAACACGGAGTAAAAATACAAGATAAAGAAATAAATTCTTCTTTTTGCTTAAATTCAAATGTTTCGAAGGAAAAATACACTGAAAGTTCACCAAAAAAAAAAGACAGAAAAAAATTAAAGGGACCAATTACATTGAAGATGCCGATGAGATCTTTTTCTGTCTCGTAGAAGAATGACTGATGAGCAACCGCTTGGAAAGTTCTGATAATCAATCTTCTCTTCGAACGATAGAGCCCTAACAAACTGTTTTAACCTATGTTATAGAGGCATTTCGAGAATTCCCCTCAGACATCGTCGAGGAATCGAAATTCTAAATAAGTTAATTTTGGAAATATAATATTAAAATTTGATTAATTTACTTATAATGTAAATGTAAATCGTTACTCGATACCTCCCGTCGTCTCCTCTCTTAAAGATTCAATCTTTCCGAAATATTATTCAATTATGACGTAAGTGTCGTAACCCTTTTTTTCGTATCAATATTTACAATACATTAATACAAGAATCATTAAGAAAAAGAAATACCTAATTAATCTGAAAATTTTTATTTATGTAGTACCATTACGAAAAAAATACCATTACCATTATTTATTTCTGATGAACAATTATGAAAAATGATTCTCCAAATACTCTGGATATTACCATTACCATTAATTTTTTCGGATGAACAATTATCAGGTTCGCCACGCAACCTGGAAACCTGGAAAATCTGAAAATGTCAGGGAATTTTATAAACCTTGAAAAAACCTGGAAAAGTCAGGGAATTTTGATCGAAATCCTGGAAAATTGTTATTTTCTAAAATTTATTGAAAATCTAATTTTACATAAATATTTCAAAATTAATTCAATTTTAAAAAAGTTGCATTTTCAATTTTCATAAGTACAGATGAATTTCAAAAGATTTTTATTTGAAATTTTGTAAAATTTCAATTTTTAATGAATTTAACTAGAAATCGTCTTAAAGAACATAAATTTTTGAGAAATTTTAATTATTCCAATTCTTCTGAAATCAGTTAAATTTTTTAATATATATTTTTAATTGATTATTAAAAATAATGGATTTATAGAAGAATTTTAATTAAAAACACTAAAAGAAATTGAATTTTGAAGCAATCACAAATGATTGCAGAAATTCAATTATTTTCCAAATTAGTAAAATTCTTCTTAGAAATTCAATTATTTTTATTTATTTCCAACAATTTTAATAAAATTCATGGCAAAATTCCAATTATTTTCAAAAACTTTTTCTCAATTCAATGATTTTTAATAAATCTACTACTTTAATAAAATTTTTCAAAAGAATTCAATTATTTAAAAAAAATTTTTAATTCTACGCAAACATTTCATTATTTTTATAAATAATAAAAATCATCTCAGACATTCAATTATTTTTAATACAATTTTAATAAAATTTCTCGATAAATGAAATTATTCTTAAAAATTAAGTTAAAATTCATCAAAGAAATTCAATTATTTAAAAAAGGACATTTTAATAAAATTCGTCTCAAGAATTCAATTATTTTCAAAAGTAATATAATTCTTCGCAGAAATTTAATTGTGTTCAACAATTAACAAAAATTCTCGTCAAAATTTTAATAATCTTTATAAATTTTTCTCCGAAATTCAAATATTTTCAAAAACTTTAATAAAATTCTTGGCAAAAATTAAAGTATTCTCAATTTCTCATAAATAATAAAACTCATTTCAGAATTTTAATTATTTTTTATAAAATAATCGAATTTTAATCGAATTCTTCAAAAAAAATGTCTGTCTAGAAAAAATTCTGGAAAATTTTATTAAAATTACACGAAATAATTTATTTATTTAAAACTTTGATGATAAAATTCTTTACGAGAATTAAACTTTGAGAAACATTCAATTATTCAATAAATTATTTATTTTTTTATTGAAATAATTGAATTCTCGTAGAATTTTCTAATCAAATTTCATTTAAAAACGAATTTCAGTGAAAATGTTTAAAAATCTGAATTTTTCATACTTTTAACTAACAATTTTGTATAATTGATTTTTTTGAAAAAGTTTAAATGGATTTTTTTAAAATTATTTGAATTTTTTATTTTCCAATAAATATTTAATTGAAATATTTCCGAATAATTGAAATTTCGTAAAATTCAATTGCAAATTCATTAGGAATTGAAAATTTCCAAAGAACTTGCTCAAAAATGATTAAAAATAATTGATAATAATTTTAGTTAAAAATTCTAAAAAATAATAATTGTAATTGAAATGATAAAAATAATTTTGAAGAAGTTAGAGTAACAATATTCTTAGAATATAAAATAATAATTTTATCACTCGGACATTTTTAATTTTTATAAATTATTGAATTTAAAAAAGATTTGAATTTGAAATTTTTGAAAAACTTAATTCCTAAGGAAAAATAATAATGATTAATGTCTGTCTCGAAAAAATTATGGAAAATTTTATTAAAATTCATAGAAAGAATTCAATTATTTAAAAATTTAAGGGAAAGGAATTTATTTAAAAATTTGTTGATAAAATTCTTTATGAGAATTTAATTTCAAGAAACATGAAATTAATAAATTATTTATTTTTGTATTTAAATAATTTTTCTAGTAAATATTTCTAGTAAATATTGATTTAAAAATTAATTTCAGTTAAAATTTTAGATAATAATTGAATATTGACAGCAATATGAACTTTTCATACTTTTAATTAACAATTCAGTAGAATTTATTTTTCAAAAAAGTTTAATTGAATTTTTCTTTAATTCTTCAAGTTTTTAATTTCTAATTTATCTAATTGAAGAATGTCAGAATAATCAAAATTACATAAAAATTAATATTGAAAATAATTGAATATTTACGAAGAATTTTATCATTTTTGAAAATAATTGAATTCTTGCGGAGAATTTTATCAATTTTGAAAATAATTGAATTCTTACGAAGAATTTTGTCAATTTTAAAAATATAATTGAATTATTTCGAAGAATTTTATTCAAATTTTTTTTGAGAATAATTGAATTCCTGCGAATAATTTTTATTATCTATAAAAATAATTAAATTCTTGACAAGATTTTTAAGGAAATTTATAGAATTAATTTTTCTCAAAAAGTTTAATGTAATTTTTTTAATTATTTAAAGTTTTTAATTTCTAATTTATTTAATTGAAGAATGTTAGAATAATCGAAAGTTTAGGGTAAAATTGAATTGTAAACAAATGGATTTAAAAATTCTCAAAGAAGAACTTTTTCAAAAATTATTTAAAAAAATTGTTTTAAAAAAGAATTTTAGTTTAAAATTCTAGAAATGAAGAATTGAATTTAAAATAATTTTGAAGAAATTACAGTAACAATATTTTTATAATATAAAATAATGATAGTATCAAGTTTTAATTATTATAAAATATGAAGAAAGTTTTATTTCTTGTTTTATAATAATATTCCTATAGGTAATTGAATTTAAAATTTTTGAAAAGTCGTTTTTGTCTGGAAATCAGGGAGTTTGGTAAAATTAAGAATAAAATAAAATTAAAATTAAAAATAAATTTTTGTAAATTATTAAATGTAGTTTTAAAAACCTGGAAAAATTACGTTTTATTTTAAGCTGGAAAATCTGGAAAAGTCAGGGAATTTGAAATGAGGAAAAGCGAGGCAACCCTGATTATGAAAAATGATTCTCAAATACTCTGGATATATTTTAAATCTTGAAAATGTTTACAATGTTTAAGATTTTTTTCTAAAGATAGTTTTTTTTTGTTACAAGTAGACACACGTGTGTAATAAATAATATAAAAGGTGATGATGTAAGAGAAGAAATATTGATCAATTTGCAGATCTCTATGAAATCCTTTTCCCATAGATTATTCTGTTATTCTTCCTCGTCCTCTTTCTCACGTTTCAAACAGATTTCTATGCGGATTGAGAACCGCGGAGTTCTGATCATAATTCAATTCGAATCGTGCCTCCACTCAATGCAGAGTCAACAATCTTTGTGGACCGTGCTTCCGCCTTGGATTCATGATTAACCCCTCGTGCGAAAGTGTGTAATTAAACAACAATTAGTCTTATGCAGGAGAGTTATTATCGATGAAAAGAGATATATTTCTGAATTATTGTGAATTTGCATAGGTTAAACCTTTTCATGTGATGGCGCATCTATTTATATATTCATCTTTCTCTCTCTCTCTCTCTCTCTCTCTCTCTCTCTCTCTCTCTCTCTCTCTCTCTCTCTCTCTCTCTCTCTCTCTCTCTCTCTCTCTCTCTCTCTCTCTCTCTCTCTCTCTCTCTCTCTCTCTCTCTCTCTCTCTCTCTCTCTCTCTCTCTCTCTCTCTCTCTCTCTCTCTCTCTCTCTCTCTCTCTCTCTCTCTCTCTCTCTCTCTCTCTCTCTCTCTCTCTCTCTCTCTCTCTCTCTCTCTCTCTCTCTGTGTGTGTGTATTATTGTCTTGCTTATAAGCGGAAAATATTATATATACAAACATAAATTTCGCTCAACTCATCTAGGAATGAAATTTATATGTTAAACAATCGTGTTTTTTGAAATTAAAAATTATTAATCGCGGTATCAACTGTAATTTGTATTCCTTGAGGGAAGATGGATATTTGGCTTTGAGAAATAATTTTTATTGTAGGATTAATCAAAAATTTTCTCCTCTTTTTTTTATTAGAGTTTTTCTAAGGATGTCAAATTGAGACAAAAAAAAAGTATCAAAATTGTTGCGAAGCAACATTTTGATACTTTTTTTTGTCTCAATTTCATATCATTAGAAAAATTGTGTTCTCTCTTTCGAGGCTATAAAGTTCCAAACAAGAAGATACCATAAAACAAACACCATAAATAGATCGAGCAAAAATGATTAAAACACAATTTTTTTTTTCACGCATTTTCTTGATGGTTTTCTTTCATTATCAAATTGATGCCAAATTTAATTTATATTGATACTAAAAATTTCTATCAAATTATGCTTTTTAATCCGTATATTTAGTATCATCGGCAGTAAAATTATCTCTAGAAAATGAAATAGTAAAAGTTGACAAAAAAATTAGCAAAAAGTAATATTTAATTCTTTGTATAAGTTTGATACTTTTAACAAGAAAATCACAGGTTAGGGAATTAAAAAAAAAGTCAAGGAAAGTTGAATTGGTTACAGAAATCAGGGAAAAGTCAGGGATTTTTATTAAAAGTACTGAATAAGAATTAATTTTTCAAAATTCATACGAAAATTCTGAATTTTTGTCTCTTTTTTGTGGTAATTTTGAAATTACCACGAATTCTAATACAAAATCTTCAATTTTTTCTATTTCTAACAATTTAATTTCTATTTAAAAAATCTAATTCTTCAAGAAACTATCATAAAATTATTGTTTATAAATTATTTAATGAATAATTTTACTAGAAAATTGCAAAATTAATTGAATTCTAAAAGAGTTGCGCTTACAATTTTCATCAATAGGTGAACTTCTAAAGGTTTCAATTTAAAATTTTAGAAAATATATCAATGTTGAATGAATTTAATTTTAATTTTTAAAGAACTTTAATTATTTTCAATAAAATTTCTCGAAAGAATTCAATTGTCCTTAAAATTTTTCATAAATTTATTGTCAGTTTTTCAGTTATTTTTAATTCTTTGCAAGAATTCAATTATTTTTCAAAACAATTTTAATTAAACATCAAATTCAATTATTCTTAAAAAGTTTGATAAATTTCTTTGCAGAATTTCAATTATTTTAAACTTTTTCTCAAGAATTCGGATATTTTTAATAAAATTTCTCAGAAGAATTCAATCATTCTTAAATATTTTGATAAATGTTTTTGCAGAATTTCAATTATTTTCAATTTTTCGCATGAATTCAATTATTTTGAATAAAATTTCTGAAAAAGAATTCAAATTGTTCTGAAAATTTTTGATAAATTTCCTTTTAGTATTTCAATTATTTATTCAATAAAATTTCTTGAAAGAATTCAATTATTATTAAAATTTTTTTTAAATTTCTTGGCAGATTTCAGTTATTTTTAATTCTTTGCAAAAATTAAATTATTTTCAATACAATTTTAATAAAATATCGGAATTCAATTTTCTTCAAAAATTTTGATGAATTTCTTTGCAGATTTTCAATTATTTTAAACTTTTTCTCAGGAATTCAATTCTTTTTAATAAAATTTCTCAAAAGAATTCAATTATTCTGAAATATTTTGATAAATTTTTTTGCAGAATTTCAATTATTTAGAATTTTTCGCAAGAATTCAATTATTTTGAATAAAATTTCTAGGAAAGAATTCAATTGTTCTGAAAATTTTTGATAAATTTTTTGTTAGTATATTTAAATTATTCATTCGATAAAATTTCTCGAAAGAATTCAATTATTTTCAAAAGTAATAAAACTCTTCGAACAAATTCAAGTACGTTAAAAAATTTTGAAAAAATCTCTTTATAAAATTTTGATTATCTTTATAAGTAATAAAATTCTTCTTCGAAATTCAATTATTTTCAAAAATTTGTATAAAATTTCAATTATTTTAAAAAATGTTCTTTAATTGAACGATTTTCAATATCTACCCATTTAATAAACTTTTTCAGAAGAATTCAATTATTTAAAAAAGAATTTAAATAAAATTCTACGCAAACATTAATTATTTTTAAAATAATAAATGTTTCATATATGAATTCAATTATTTACAAATTTTTTCTTAAGTTCTTTGCAATAATTCCACTATTTTCATAAATAATAGAACATTCTACAGAGTTTAAATTATTTTCATAAATAATAAAATTATTTTTACGAATTAAATTATTTTCAGAAATAATAAAACTCATCGAAGAATTTCAATTATTTACAATTATTTTTATCGAATTTCTCGAAAAATATTATTATTTTAGAAAATTTTATTTAAATTCCTCGAAAGAATTAAATTATTTAAAAAAATTGTTGATAAAATTCTTTAATAGAGTATTCAATTTTAAGAAACCTTCAATTCTTCAAAAAATTATTTACTTTTGTATTTAAATAATTGAATTCTCGTCGAATTTACTAATAAAAATTGATTTAAAAATTTATTTTAGTTGAATGATTAGATAATAATTAATAATTGAATATTAAAAGCATTACAGCGTGAGTTTTTAGAAATAATTGAATTTTGAAAATGTTTCAAATTAAAATCTTTGAAAATCTGGATTTTTCATAGTTTTAATTAGAAGCTGGAAATAAATTTTAAAGTAAAATATTTTTTTTATCAAACATAAAATTTTGAAAAGTTAAGTATATAGTTACTGATAACTGTGTGAATGTTTCAGCTTGACAAAAATTTTTTCCACTTTAAAATTTAATATCCAAAATTAAATGGGTGTTTCAGCTTAATAATCTTAATCATATTTACTGGTAAAACTAACAAAAAGAAACCAAAACATCTTCTTCTAAAACTTTTGATTTACGGCGACAAATTCTTCTTATAGTGTTAAATTAAAAAAAATTTCGCACATCTGCATTTTTTCGAGAGTCTATTTCCTATCCATTTTAATAAAACTGACATTATCTAAATGGTGCATGCATCATGAAGTGTTATTTAAAGTCTCTCTCTCTCGCGTGAATTTCAGAGAAAAATCTCTATAGACAGTAGACAGCGAATCGAGATGAGCTCCTTATATGAATTCCCTGCACCAGATGCAGCAGCACTTCATAGAACGCAAAAGATTAACGGGTCCTCGACACTTTATTTTTTTTTCACTTTGTCAAAATGATTATTTTTTTTTTTTTTTTTGATAAATTAAATTCAACCTTATAGACATAATCATGCAAAGTATAGTAAGTAGCCTTTCAAAAATGAGCATTTCGCTTTACTTTCAAAACCAGTTTTCATTCATTTTCATTTTAATTAATCCCCAAAGATTGTTCTCTCTCTCTCTTTCTCTCCACCAACAACCTGTCGCCATTTCAGTTCACGGACTGATTTGATCTGACTTTTGAATTTTATATCATCATACAAATGTAAATTATTCCTTGAAAATTGAACATTTCATAATATATTTCTTCTCAATTATTATTATTATTATAGAATTTATAAATCCGTGCACGCGTCTAATTGTTCGCATATTTGTTGGAGTAAAAAAGATTTTTAATAACATTTTTCTGAATATTATTTCCATGTAATTAGTTTTGGGTAAATTATTTTGTTCAATTAAAATAATTTATTGGGGAAATTTTCATGTCGAATAAATGACGTTAATTCTCTTTTTGAGCTAAATCCTCATCGCTAGCAAAAATATTTTCCGTTTTAGCGGATTTCTCTCGCTTCATATGTATGTTGAATTTATGATTTTAATAAAAATTCCTAATGAGGCGCTTTATTTATTTTTAATTTCTTTAAAATCTTTTTAAATTATTTCAATAAATCTTTTTTGATATTCAACTTCTATTTCCCGAAATTCAGTCTTTTTTTTAAGTTTTAAATAAAATTATTCAGAGCCTTAATTATTTTTCCAGATAAAGAATTAATAACTTTTCAAGAAGATATTTTTATCAAAATTCTAAGTGCAATTAAGAAGCAAAAAATTTTGTTGTTCTTCCATGAAATTCGGGAATTTGAAAATCATATAGACATTCTGTTAGTGAAGTAGAGCGAATTTTTACCCAGTTTTATATTTTTATTATCGTTATAACAAGCACAAATATAGAGGAGGAGCATTTCAATTACTCCGCAAAGTTTAATCTGTTAAATAGAGATGTATTCAATTTGAAGTGTTAAAATAATACCAGGTCGTGGCGTTATTTTTATTACCGGGTATATTCTGACACATTCGGTGCTAAAATAACAGTATTTTTTAGATTGATTATAAGTTTGACATTTAGGAGGTAAAAATGTTTTTAATTCAACATGTGATGTATACTGCCCGCTTGAATGGCGAATTGAAGCCGCTCGATAAACTTAACAATTTAAAATAGTCACGGAATTAAAAAGTTTAACAAACATTTTCATTTTCAGATTAATTCAGAGAGCAATTCATATTTATTCATCGTCCACAATATGAATATTAACATTATTTCATGTATACATGTATGCATTTTATAAAATTGCTTCGTGAATAAAAATTTGTTTTTTCTGATTATTTTTCAATATAATATCTTATAAATTTACAAAGTTTCAGATGGTAAATTTTTAAGCACAGTTTATTCATAAGACGTCTTCTTAAATAGACGAAAAAAAAATTCTTAATTTTATAAATATGCTTCGTAAATTAAGAATTACAAATAATTTTCGTTAATAGAGCAGAAAAATATATTGCGGTTTTTTAGAATTCTTTAATTTCTTGGAAATTCAAACCCTATAAAAGTATTTTATGAAAATTGGCCTGCCAACTGATATTCACCGATTACATTAAAGATTGCAGGTGAATCTCATGGGATATCGTATACAGAAAAAAATACTGCCCGAAGCCATTATTATGATTCGCACAGCTATTGCACATAATCGATAGAAGCGATTTCAGTTGTTGGACGAAATAAAGGAAACCATCAAGACATTGATTGACGGACTGGTAAAATTTTCAATCTCGATACACATAAATTTTTTATTCGCATAACCAAGGAACAGTGTAAACACGAACATTTTTTTTATATTCCATTAAAAAAAAAAATCAGTTAGTTTCTTTTGAATAATAAGAAACTAATCAACACAATTTTTCTTCACATCAAGCTTCGCACTCATCTACTAAAACCTACTATTTACTACTTTTTTACGTAAAAAAAAATCTAAAAAAAAAAAAAAACTCAAATAAAAACTACTTTAAATTCACTAATACTAGAAATAAAAAAACTTCTAAAAAATTATAGTCTCAAATTTTTTAAAACGATTCAATTATTTTCAAAAATTATTCGAAATTCAATTATTTTTAAAATCTAGTATTTTCATAAAATTTCGCATAGAAATTCACTTATTAAAAAAATTGACAAAATTAATCCAAAATTCAATTATTTTCATAAAATTTCCACAGAAATTCAATTAATTTAGAATAGCATTTTCAAAAACATTTCAAAAAAATCAATTATTTAACAAAATTTTTATACAATTCTTCACAATAATTCAATTACTTTCGGTAATGATAACATTTTTCATGGAAATTCATTTTTTAAAAAAAATTTTGATAAAATTCTAAGCGAGAATTAAATTATTTTCATAAATAATAAAACTCATAGAAAAAATTGAATTATTTTTAATATTATTTTAAATTAATTGACCGAAAAATTCAATTATTTTCACAAATAAAGTTTTCGACAAGAATTCAATTATTTAAAATAAAATTTTCATAGGTAATATTTATAAATTTATTATTATGTTTGAAAAAAATTACTTATTTAAAAAAATGTTGATAAAATTATTATGAAGAATTCAATTATTTTCACAAAAATAACAACATTTTTCACAGAAATTCAATTCTTTTTAAACATTTTAATAAAATTTTTCACAATAATTCAATTATTTTCAAGTATTTTAATAAAATTATTACAAAAGAATTCAATTATTTTTAAAAAGTTTTGATAATTATCTTTAAAAAAAATTCAATTATGTCGATAAATAACAAAATTATTCCCGAAAATTCAATTATTTTGACTTTTTGAGGCATTTTAATAAAATTCTTTGCAAAATTCAATTATTTTCTTAATGATAACAATATTAATTATTTTTAATAAAATTTCTCGAAAGAATTCAATAATTCCAAAAATTTTTGATAAATATTAATTGTCAGAATTCTAATTATTTTAAATTCTTTGCAAGAATTCAATTATTTTCAATACAAGTTTAATTAAATATCAGATTCAATTATTCTTAAAAATTTTGATAAATTTCTTTGTAGAATTTTAATTATTTTGAATTTTTCGAATGAATTCAGTTATTTTCCATAAAAAATCTCAGAAGAATTCAATTATTTTGAATAAAATTTCTGGAAATACTTCAATTGTTCTTAAAATTTTTGATAATTTTCTTGTAAGTATTTCAATTATTTATTCAATAAAATATTTCTGGAAAGAATTCCATTATTATTAAAAATTGGAATAAATTTTTTGTCAGATTTCAGTTATTTTAAATTCTTTGCAGTAATTCAATTATTTTCAATACAATTTTAATAAAATATCAGATTCACTTATTCTTAAAAATTTTGATATATTTCTTTGCAGATTTTCAATTATTTTAAACTTTTTCTCAAGAATTCAATTATTTTTAATAAAATCTCTCCGAAGAATTCAATTATTCTTACATATTTTGATAAATTTCTTTGCAGAATTTCAATTATTTTGAATTTTTCGCAAAAATTCAAATATTTTTCAATAAAATTTCTGTAAAGAATTTAATTGTTCTAAATTTTTTTTATAAATTTCTTGTCAGTATTTCAATTATTTATTCAATAAAATTTCTCGGAAGAATTCAATTGTTTTCCAAAAGTAATAATATTCTTTGCACAAATTCAAGTACATTCAAAAATGTTTAGGAAATCTCGTTAAAATTTCAATTATTTTCATCAATAATACAATTTTTCTCCGAAATTCAATTATTTTCACAAATAACAATATTCATCACAAGAATTTAATTATTTTTTAAAGTAATAATTTTGTTTTTGGAAATTCAATTATTTTAAAAATTTCTAATAAAATCGTTCGCAAAAATTAAATTATTTTCATAAACAATATAAAATACTTTTTAGGAAATCAAATATTTTCATTAACAAATTAAATGCTTTTTAGGAATTCAATCATTCTCAAAAAAAAAATTAATAAAATACCACACAGACATTCAATTATTGTCAAAAATTTTAATAAAATTCTTTGTAAAATTTAATTATTTTCAAAAACCATTATTGAGTTTAATTTTTCAATTGCTACTTTTTTTTAGTTTAAAAGGTACTTTTTTAAAATTAATTATCGAGTGCGAAGTCTGACAGATATTAAATTGAGACAAAAAACGAATCAAAAGTTGAAAACTTTTGATAACTTTTGATTCGTTTTTTGTCTCAATTTCAGAAGTGAAAAAAGTGTCAAAAAATATCCGAAATCTTTTTTTTCCAACTGTCTCAAAAAAAATTTACCACCCAGAAATACTAAATAAATCTTACAACCTCGTATAATATATATAAAAGTGAAATAAATTCTTACGAATATAAAAATGAAAGTTAACATGAAATAAATGAATTTTTCATGTCCACATATAATTGAGAAATATAGTTCACATATTTCGTTTTTTTTTCTCTTCTTTTTATAAACGAAATTCACGCGAAGGTTGAATTATTTTATACGTGAGTCATATATGAAAGTTTCGGTATATAGAAATATAATGGGGAATGAAGAATCTATAAAAATGCAGGAATGGCCCTAAATGAATCATTTAGAGTGAGATTATCCAATCAATAGTGAATTACAATCATACCGAGAATTTTGATGTTTCACAGAGCAATTATCGTGCTCGAGTCTCGATTCATCAAGAAAATAATAATAATAATAATAACAACTCCGATCGAAAGGCGTCGTCAATATGAATCTCTTTTTAATTTTTTCTTTTTTTTTTTTGTTCCCAGAATCAATTTTTACATGCGACCCATATTTTTCATTCTCAATATTCTATATTTTCTTTTTTCAATTGTCAAATTATTTCTCGTTTATGTCGTATTTTTATTTGTACTTGAAAGTTGTTTGCATTACTAAACTCGTTTTTCCCATTTTTTTTTCACAGTTTTTATTGACAAAAGCAGAATATAACACAGGGACTATACATTTTACTTCTGGCATATAATCTGTAAAATATAATACATATTTCATTTAAATACATTTTTATTTATGTGTGTAATAAAAAAATTCTATTTTCCTTTTAGAGGGACATTAAAAGTTACGAAATTTTTGCTTTTTTTCAATATCCTTCTCTCTTTTTTGAATTTCATTTAAAAAACATTTTATAATAGTTCAAATTAAACGTAAAAATGTCAATTATTTTTTTTTTTTGGCTCTTTTTGGAAAATTATCTTTCGAACGAAATTAAATGCCAAAAAGCTTAAATTTTTTTGGGAAATTGGTACAACTTTTACTTTTTCAGAGAATCAAATTTGTGGAAAAATGAAAACATGAAAATATAAAATATAAAATTTGAAAAATTGAAAAAGAAAATATAAAAAAGATCTATAGAAAAAAGTGATGTTTGATTTTAAAACTTATTGAAATTTTAATAGATTGTAAATAATGTTAAATTCGAGATTAAACACGGTTAGAAATTGAGTTTTATAGGAGTCTCCATATATAATCATAAATTTAAGGACATTAGAGTGAATATACTTTCAAAGCACTTCCTATACACTTTCTCCTTTGAGAAACATAAAATTTCCCATTAAAGGCATCGTCGCATGAAGTAATCAGTGTTCTTGAACGAATCGTAATTTTTTATGAACTCTAATTGATAACAATTAATGAAATTAAAGCGACTTATTTGGGAAAATAATATCCAGCTCAATTAATCGCAGAGCAGAACTACGGTTTTCTAATCGCGATTCTTTATTGATATCCGTGTGTATAAATTATTTCATTGAACAATTTTACTTTAAAATTTCAAAAAATAATTTAATTTCATGAGTTGCGTTTGGAATTTTAACAAATAAATGAATTTCAGAATGGTTTCGATTTGAAATTTGGAAAAATTTCAATTTTGAATGAATTTAAGAGGAAATTTTACGGAACTAATTATTCTCGAACAAAATTTCTCGAAAAAATTTATTAATTATTAAAATCTTTGATAAGTCACTTATCAGAATTTCAATTATTTTCAATTCTTTCCGAGAATTCAATTATTTTTAATACAATTTTAATAAAATATGAGATTCAATTATTTTTAAAAGTTTTGATAAATGTCTTTGTGGAATTTCAATTATTTTGAATTTTTCGCATGAATTCTGTTATTTTCAGTGAAAATTCTCAGAAGAATAAATATTTTGATAAATTGCAGAATTTCTATTATTTTCAATTTTTATTTAAATTAATCAAGAAAATTCAATTATTTTCGCATGAATAGTAAAATTCTCCAGATGAATTCAAATACTTTGAGTATATAATTTCTTTAAAGCTATTTGGAAGAAAATTTTAAATAAAATCTTCACTGAAATTCAATTATTTTCATAGATAATTAAAGTATTATCAGAAATTCAATTATTTTGAATACAATTTTAATTTAAAATTTAACGAAAGAATTAAATTATTTTTAGAAATTTTAATAAAAATCTTTACAGAAATTATTCAATTATTTTTAAAGATTTTAATAAAATTCTTCGAGAGACATTAATTATTTTTTTAAATTTTAATAAATTTCTTTATGAAAATTAAATTATTTTTAATGCAATTTTAATCAAATTCTTACAAAATTTAAAGTATTTTCATGCATAATAAAATACTTCTCAGGAATTCAATTATTTTTAGCACATTTTTAAAGAATTAAAATATTTTCAATGATTTTGATAAAATTCTTCATGAAAATTCAATTATTTTCATAAATAATAAAATTCTTCTGAAAAATTCAATTATTTTCAATAGGTACAATTTTAAACAAATTTTTTAAAAATTCAATTATTTTCAACATTTTTTTTATAAAATTCTTTATAAGAGTTAAATTATTTTCTTAGATTATAAAATTTTTTGCATGAAATCAATTATTTTCAAGCCAATTTTAATAAAATTTTTAGAAGAATTCAATTATTTTTAATACAATTTTAGTAACATTTTTCGAAAGAATTCAATTATTTTTAGAAATTTTAATAAAAATCACAGAAATTCAATTATTTTTACAGATTTTTAAAAAAATTCTTCGTTGGAATTTAATTATTTTCAAAAATTCAATTATTTTCTTAAATAATAAAACTCATCGGAAAATTTTGATTTTTTATCTATTTGTTGATAAAATTCGTTATAAAAATTCAATTTTTAGAAACTTTTAAATATTCAATAAATTATTCATTTATCATTTTTGTATTTAAATTATTGAATTATCGTAAAATTAAAAAAAAAAAATTTCAATAAAAATTGATTTCAAAACGAATTTTAGTTAAAATGTTAGATAATAATTAAGAATTGAATATTAAAAAGGTTTTAAATTACAATCTTTAAAAATTTGAATTTTTCATAATATGTACTTTCAACTAACAATTCTGTAAAATTGAATTTTTTTTTGAAAAAGTTCAATAATTGAATATTTTCTGATATAATTTGAAGTTTTTATTTTCTAATATACAATTGAAGAATTTTCGAATCATGAAATTTCGTAAAATTGAATATCGTAAACAAATGGATTTGAAAATTCCGAAAAGAAGTTTTTCAAAAATTATTAAAAAATAATTGATGTAAAGAAGAATTTTAGTTAAAATTTTTAGAAAACAATTGAATTGAAATAATGATAATAATTTTGAAGAATAAGTTACATAGTAACAATATTCTTATAATATAAAATAATAATTTTTGAAAATCTTAATTCCCATGGAAAAATAATAATGATTAATTGTCTGTCTCGAAAGAATTCTGGAAAATTTTATTATAATTTGTCGAATTCAATAAATGAATATTGAAATGATTAAAATAATGTTTAAGAAGTTAAAGTAAAAATATTCTTATAATATAAAATAACGATTTTATTACTCAGTCATCTTTAATTATTGTAATGGATCATTCCAAGTCGAAGACTCGGAGTGATCTATTTCTTCAAGTTTTATATAATATTTTCATATATATTTATTATAAAAATTATTATGGTATTATTATAAAATTATATATATTTTTATAAGTTGTTAAATTTCAAAAAGATTTTGAATTTAAAATGTTTTTCAAATCTAAATCATTTTTAGAATGAATCAGATCATTCTTTCGGATCTGCAGGGAAAAAGGTGAAATTTTTTCTGGAAAGACAAAATTAAATTTTATGTCAATTCTGTTTATTCTTCGACTTAATTGACCTAATCGCAATAATTCTTGATTTATCCATTAAAGAACTCGAATAAAAATCATTCTTCGAAAACTAGGACATGTGTGTGCAAAACTACAATGCATCATGTCCGCTCTCCGCATATATGCAAAGGGATTGTATATCAGATAAAAGAGTCAGGAACAAAAGCAAATCGAAGCATTGATTAAAAAAAAAAAAGAGTCACTGCATGGGGAGGGGGAAATGGGTTAGATGACAAAAAAAATGTGATTTACTGGACTTGGTTGGCGAAAAAATGGAAATTCAATCTACACCATAAAACATTTGAGATGCAAAAAAAAAAAAAATATAATACACACACGAGGAAGAAAAAAATGAAAAAAATATAGTCAGGAGTTGTTTGAAAAGTGTATTTAAATTTCAAGGGAAAAGATGGATGGTAGATATTTTCGGCGAGAGAGAAGCGCGCATTTGCCGAAGAAATAAAAGGAGGAGAGCGAGGATGTGCAAATACCGACCAAAAGGATTTCAACGAGCGACGACCAGCCGAGTGTCAGAGCTGTTGTTAATTTCTTCCATCTTCGTCATCTTCCTTTTTTTTTGTTCCCTTATACCATCTTCTCTGCGATATTTGCTTCCCGCAATTTTCTCCCATACAGTCTTTTTCTCTCTCTCTCTACTGTTAATCTGAATCCCACCTATGCAAATCAGAAATGCAGGGAGACGAAACGTGAAAATAAATTTTATTACACGACCATAAATCTCGCGTCGCGAAAAAATTAATCTCTTTTCTCTTTGCGCGCTAACAATTTAATTTCCTCACCTTTTTGGTGATACCTTTCGGATGAGACCTTTCGGCGCATTGCGATTCTACAAAAAAAAAATTTATATATTTACCACATTTTTTTTACATCATTAAATGGGTGTAAAAAAACGTTTCATTGTCTTGTGGGGGGAAAAAATATAAATTTCCAGATAAAAGCGCGTCACGGGATATCCTAATGATGGGAGAGAGAAAAATATATGTACAATCCGTCAAGTGGATAATTACAATTGTGCGATTGTTGCGCAAAATCCGTAGAGATTGTTCATACCCTTTGGGAAATTTTTAGTTGCGCGTCCCTGATGCCAATATAACTGCAGTAAAATCTTTCCTTAAGTTTTTCTCGCTAAGAAATTCCTCAACGCAAGCATCGACTCGATTCACTCGTTTCACTCGTTTCACTCGGATCTCAAACGAAGGGAATGTTTGAGAATGAAATTAAACTGTTGATTGGTAGGCATCGTCATGATTGTCGCAATTATCACAACTTGACTCCCGATTGATCCCTTCATTCTGACGTCATCCAACGGGCAGATGACAAAAAAAAATGTATATTATAATGCTTCGTATTAAACATATATATTCATGTGCTCTTTATTTAGAATCTCTCGTCGAGTATTTTTTGTCTTCTCTTAAATCTTTATTGTGCTGCAAATTACTGGATGTATCTTCATTAGAAAATTTCTTTTGATTTATTCATGAGTAAACATTTTTGACGATTTTTTATGACAATCAACATTTTTTTTAAAATAATCAACGATTTAGAAGACAGTGATTTTCAAATTTTTCAAAAATTTTAAAATTCAAACCTTTTTTTGAAGTTCAAAAACTTTTAGGAATATTTTCAATATTTTCTAGAAATATTATCAAAATTTTAAAATTCAAACCTTTTTTGAAATTCAAAAACTTCTAGAAATATTTATTATAAAACATGAAGAAATCGATCACTCCGAGTCTTCGACTCGTAGTGATCGACTTCTTCATGTTTTACAATAATTAAAGATGGCTCAATGATAAAATCATTATTTTATATTATAAGAATATTTTTACCGCAAATTCTTCAAAATTATTTTCATTATTTCAATAATTATTTTATAGAAATTTTATCTAAAATTCTTCCTTAAATAAATTATTTTTAAATCGATGTTTATTAGAAAATTCTATGACACTTTCAATTATTGAATAATATTAATTAATTTATTGAATAAGTGAATGTTTCGTAAAATTAAATTCCTATTAAAGAATGTTATCGATAAATTTTTAAATAATTGAATTCTCTCGATGAATTTTAATAAAATTTTACAGAATTTTTTCGAGACGCAGACATTATTATTTTTTCAATATAGAAATTAAGATTCTCAAAAATTTTTAATTCAAACCTTTTTCAAATTCAAAGCTCATATAATAATTATTAAAGATATCCGAGTGATGAAATTATCATTTTATATTATAAAAATATTGTTACCATAACTTTTTAAAAATTATTTTCATCATTTTAATTCAATTATTATTTTTTAGAAGTTTTAACTCAAATTCTTATCTTCTTATCAATAATTATTTTGAAATTTTTTTTGAAAATTTTCAATTCCAATTGAATTTCTAATTGAATTTTACGAAATTTTGATTTTTCGGAAATTTTTCAATTAAATATATGTTGGAAACTAACAACTTCAAAACAATAATTTTTAAAAAATTCAATTAAACTTTTAAAAAAAATCAATTCTACAGAATTGTTAGTTAAAATAATGAAAAATTCAAATTTTTAAAGATTTTAATTTGAAACCTGTTCAAAATTCAGTTGTTTCTAAAAATTCAGGCCATAATGATTTCAATATTCAATTTTTATCTATCATTTTAATTGAAATTCGTTTTTAAATCAATTTTTATTAGAAAATTCTATGAGAATTCAATTACTTAAATACAAAAATAAATAATTTTTTGAATAATTGAATGTTTCTCAAAATTGAATTCAAAAAATTGAAATCAAAAATTGAATTTTCTATACAAACATTTTTTGAGAAAAAAGATTAAAATTGTATTAAAAATAATTGAGATTCTGAAATGAGTTTTATTAGAGTGAGAATAATTGAATTTCTAAAAAGAATTTTAATATTTTTGAAAATAATTGAATCCCTGAAAAAAATGTTATTATTTACGAAAATAATTAAATTATTGCTTAGAAATTTATAAAAAATTTGTAAATAATTGAATTCCTGTAAAAAATTTTCTTATTTATGAAAATAATTGAATATTTGCGTAGAATTTTACGATATTTTTTTTTAAATTGAAATTTTACCAAGAATTTTATTAAAATTTTAGAAAAGAATTGAATTTTGGAAAAGAATTTTATTATTTATAAAGAAAATTTCAATTTTAACAAGAAGTTTTATTTATTTTTTGACCGCAATGAAATAATTGCAAGGAATTTAAAATAACAGAAATTCTGACAAAAAAATTGATAACAAATTTTACAAATAATTTAATTCTTTCGAGAAATTTTGTTGAATGAATAATTGAAATACTGCCAAGAAATTTATCAAAAATTTTAAGAACAATTGAATTCATTTCAGAAATTTTGTTAAAAATAATTGAATTCTTGCGAAAAATTTAAAATAATTGAAATTCTGTAAAGAAATTTTTCTAAATTTTTAAGAATAATTGAATCTGATATTTAATTAAAATTGTTTTCAAAATAATTTAATTCTTACGAAGAAATTTATAAAAAATTTGTAAATAATTGAATTTTTGTAAAATTTTTATTATTTTAAAAATAATTAAATTTTTGCGTAGAATTTTATTAAAATTGTCTTTAAATAATTGAATTCTTCTGAAAAAGTTTATTAAAAGGGTAGAAAATGATTGAATTAAAGAACATTTTTTAAATAATAATTGAAAATAATTGAAATTTTACAAAGAAATTTATTATTTATAAAGATAATTGAAAATTTAACAAGATTTTAAAAAAATTTTTGAAAGTAATTGAATTTGTGCGAAGAATTTTATTATACTTTTGAAAATAATTGAATTCTTCCGAGAAATTTTATTAAAAATAAATTCGAATTCTTGCGAAAAATTCAAAATAATTGAAATTCTGCAATGAAATTTATCAAAATTTTCAAGAATAATTTAATGTTATATGTAATTTTTATTTTATTATATAAAATTCTATTGAAAATAATTGAATTCTTGCAAAGAATTTAAAATAATTAAAATTTTGTCAAGTAACTTATAAAATATTTTTAGAATCATTTGTTTTTATCCTAAAGAATTGAATTTTGGAGAAAAATTTTATTATTTATAAAAATAATTAAATTTTTGGCAAGATTTTTCAAAAATTTTTTAATACAATTGAATTTTTGCAAAAAAAATTGTATTACTTTTGAAAATAATTGAATTTCTGCAATCATACTTTTTCTTTTTTAATTTGTTAGTCAAGAAAAATGGTAAAAATTTTCGTTCGAATCAAAAAATTGAAAATAACTCAAATAAATTAAATTTGGTTTAAATAAAATTTTTCTCTGGATGAACTTTGAAAAATTTAAACTTTTTAAATTTTTTAAATGTTTTTTTAAATTTAAAATTTAATATTTTTTTAATGTTTTTTTTAATTTAATATTTTTTAAAAATTTTATCCAAGTAGCGACCATTTTTTTTAAATTAACGTATATTTTTGTAAATTCATAGTTTTCCCAAAATATCCCGCTCAGCAAACACCCGGTAATTTTTTTGTGAGTAATAACTAAAACTAATTAGTAATAAAAAGAAAAAAGGGAAAAATAAATTTTCTAATAACATCTTTCTTTTTTAAAAATTACATCTCTTTCAAAAAGAAAATTGCATAGAACGTAAATTATATCATTCCTTTTTATTCCCACTGGTGTGAGCGAGCGGCGTTGAAAGTTTGAATGGTAAAAATGGTGTTGAAAGTGGTCGGTTGAAAATTTCTTGTCGGTTTTCTCCACCCCGTTTATGAAAACAAAAAAAAAAAAAAAAAAAAGAAAAAGGAAAGAATAAAGAAAAAAGATGAAAAATATATCTGATGGAAATCTAGAAACCTGTCTCTGCTAACGAGTCAGGCGCAAATCGTGCGTGCCGATTCATGGTGGATTTCCACCGTCTGATGGTTCTAGACAACCATCGACGACAACCGCGAAGCGGAGAATGCGGTAACATTGGGATTAGCCATTAACCGTGAAGTGGAGTGACAGTCGGTCCGCGACTTAAGCGCCGAGTGGACGCGCGCGCTTTCCATCAGAAAGTTTATTCGATTTCGAAATTTAAATTTGCGGTTTCTTCGCGAATTGACTTGAAATTTTCTTTTTATTATTAAAAAAAAAAAAAAGAAGAAAGAAAAATATGATAATTTACGTTAAACAATTTAGTGAAGTGTTCTGCTTTTGGCTCTGGAATTATTCTTGTGAGTGACAATTTGTTTTTTTCGAGTTTTATTATTTATTGTAATTGTGCAAAAAAAAGTTAGAAGCGAAGGAAAGAGATTTTCTGTGTTTTTAGATTATTTTAGATTTCTGTAGTTTAGATTTCTATATTTTTTATTTATATAATAATTTACTTTCGGAAAAAGTTTATTTCATGGACATAAATAATCTCTTGTATAGGGAAATAAATATTTATTTCTTTCAATTATCTTTTTTTTGGAAATAATTCCCCTAAAGTTCTGAATGTTCAATTAAAGGAAATTTGTTTGTTTCTTTTTTCAAATTTTATTCTACAATAATATTGTGTCCGGTATAAAAAGAGTGAATTTCAAGTTTTCTAATTTTTAATTTCGTTTCGCTTATTTTTATCGTAATTTTTAACAACTGGATGAAAATTTTGACAGAACCAAAAAATTTAAATTCTATTTTTTCAAAAATTTTAGGCTCACAAATAGTGTTAATAATTTCTAAAACAGTGACATTTTCGTTTCCAAAACATAATTTTCGAAGCTGAACGTAAACAATTTTTCAAAATATTTATATCGAAAAAATATAATTTTTTTAAAAAGAAACTTTCAATTGAATGTTCAGAACTTGTGGATTTTTATCAAGTAAGAAATATTTAGTTTAGAATTAAACTTAAAAAAAATATATAAACGACAAAAATTCGTTTGAGTTTTCAAAACTTTTGTCCTTAAAATTTTAGATAAAATATTTAAAAATTGGTAATTAAAATTTTAGTTAAAATAACAAAAAAATGGTAGTTAATATTTTAGTTAAAATAATAAAAATTGCTAGTTAAAATTTTAGTTAAAAATAATAAAAAATTGGTAGTTAAAATTTTAGTTAAAAATAATAAAAAATTTGTAGTTAAAATTTTAGTTACAATAATACAAAATTTAAGTTAAAAAACTAATTTTCAACTGTAAGAAGAAAAGTTTTGTTTCTTAATGAAAATTATTTCATTATAGTGAATTTTATGAAAATATTTAGACAAAAAAATTTTGTTTGTTTGAACTTTGAAAATTTTACGTCTCTGTGAAGTTCACACACAACGGTTTATGATCAACAATTAAAAGAAAGAAATTTTCCACGTGGGAAACATAATAAAAATTTTTTGTCTACAAATATTTCTTTTTAAAATAATACATCAAGTAACTTTTTCAGACATAAATTCTATAAAAATTTGCATAGAAAAACATTTTTTTTTTTTTGCTTTCGTCCCAACGCAAAAACGAAACACTTTCAAATACAAAAATATTCTCTTAAATTCATGAGAAGAATTTTTGTAATTATTTGTAAAAATTCATACTATAACGCTTCTAGAATTCAATTATTTTCAAAAAGTTCACAGAAATTCAATTATTCAAAAAAATTCTTATAAAATTCGTTGTAAGAATTTAATTATTCAAAAACAAAAAATAAAAAATTTGTCAAATAATTTAATATTTCTTAAAATTTTAATTCTTATAAAGAATTTTATCAAATAATTTTAAAAAATAATTGAATTTCTGAAAAAAATTTGATTATTTATGAAAATAATTGAATTTTTGGGAAGAATTTTATTTAAATATTTTTAAATACCTAATTGAATTCCTGAGAAATATTTTATTGTTTATGAGAATAATTGAATTCTTGCGAAAATGTTATTCAATTTTTTTTAATAATTGAATTTACATGAAGAATTTTATTGCTTTTGAAAATAATTGAATTTTTGCGAAGAATTTTTTTCAATTTTTTTTGAAATTATTGAATTTTTGTGAATAATTTTATTGCTCGTGAAAATAATTGAATATTTGCAAAGAAAATTTTATTAAAATTTTTTAATTAATTAATTTTTTTAGAAAAACTTTGTGAAAATTGTTTTTTAAATAATTGAATTCCTGTGAAATGTTTATTATTGTTTAAAATAAATAAATTAAATTTACATTCACAATAATTGAATTCGTTCTGGAAATTTTATTAAAATTGTATAAAATATAATTGAATTCTTATAAAGATTTTTATCAAAATTTAAAAAATTAATTGAATTCCTGAGTAAAATATGATTATTTATGAAAATAATTGAATTTTTGCAAAGAATTTTATTAAAATATTTTTGAATAATTGAATTCCTAAGAAACATTTTATTATTTATGAGAATAATTGAATTCTTGTGAAAAATTTTATTCAATCTTTCTGAATAATTGAATTTTTACGAAACAATTGCTCTTGAAAATAATTGAATTTTTGAAAAGAATTTCATTCAATTTTTTTTAAATTATTGAATTTTTGTAAAAAATTTTATTGCTTGTGAAAATAATTGAATTAAAATTACATTGAAATTGAATTTGTTCTGGAAATTTTATTAAAATTGTATAAAATATAATTGAACTCTTTTAAACAATTTTATCAAACTCCTGAGAAAAAATTGATTATTTATGAAAATAATTGAATTTTTGCGAAGAAATGTAGGTATTTAAATATTTTTAAATAGTTGAATTCCTGAGAAGCGTTTTATTATTTATGAGAAGAATTGAATTCTTGCAAAAAATTGTATTCAATTTTTTTAAAAATAATTTAATTTTCATGAAGAATTTTATTGCTTTTAAAAATAATTGAATTTTTGCGAAAAACTTTTCTAAATTTTTTTTAAATTATTGAAATATGGTGAAAAATTTTATTGCTTCTGAGAATAATTGAATTCTTGCAAAGAATTTTATTAAAATGTTTTAAATAATTGATTTTTTAGAAATACTTCAATGAAAATTGTATTTTAAATACTTGAATTCTCGTGAAAATTTAGTTATTGTTTAAAAGAATTAAAAATAATTGAATTCTTGTGAAAATTTTCATTTTGTGTGAATAATAATTGAATTTTTGCATGAATTTAATTATTTGTGAAAATTTTCATTTTGTGTGAATAATAATTGAATTTTTGCATGAATTTAATTATTTGTGAAAATTTTCATTTTGTGTGAATAATAATTGAATTTTTGCATGAATTTAATTATTTGTGAAAATTTTCATTTTGTGTGAATAATAATTGAATTTTTGCATGAATTTAATTATTTGTGAAAATTTTCATTTTGTGTGAATAATAATTGAATTTTTGCATGAATTTAATTATTTGTGAAAATTTTCATTTTGTGTGAATAATAATTGAATTTTTGCATGAATTTAATTATTTGCGAAAATAATTGAATTCTTACCTGAATTCCCAAAATTAGTAAAAATTTAGAAATTATTCACAAATGAATGTTTATCTATACTTGAAAACAATTTTTGTTTCCTCACTTATGAAAAAAAAATTAATAAAATTTTTGCTATTAAAAATAACAAGCCGTTTGTAAAAAAAATTATCCAAATTCATTTTTTTCTACATTTCAATTTATTTTTATAACACACTGTGACCCGTCTTTAATTTATGCCACGATGCTGATCAGAGAACCCCTATATCTTGAAATAAAATACCTTTGAGTAGAATTTGCCGCTGTTTGGTTTTGGCAATTTCTATACTCGAGTATAATATTAATCATTCAAAAAAAGAAAAAAAAATAGAATTCAACTCTAACGGAGGATGAAAAATAAATATATGCAAACGAAAGTTATTTACGAAAATTAAAATTTCATTTTCTATATAGAAATTAGAAATAAAGACACAAAACAAGTAGAGAAATTATATGCGCTCTTTTTTTCAAGAGAAATAAATGTACACTAACTGTAACAAATTAACGGATTTTTCCTAATGGACGGTAATCAGATAACATCATTTAGTGTATAATTATCACAGATTGAACTGAAGATACTTTAATTATATTCTGGTAATGAGTCTCGCTGCACATATTTGATGTTGAGAAATAGATATAAAAGCTTATATAGTTATATTTCGAGATTAAATGTATTGATAAAAAATTTCTGATTTTCTGATTGACACCAAAGAAAAGGAGAATTTCACTGCGTGTGTGTATTAGTTCAATGTGATTAGCGCGGTCATTGACGATGACACCTGACAACGACACACGCGGTCATTTACAAGGATCAATTTCGAAAAGAAATTGATACCTTTCACTTTTCAATTTCAAGATTTTATTTTTTCTTTTTTCTTTTTTCTTTTTTCTTTTTTTGTCCTTTTGTAAAACGAGTATATTTATGAGAGTTTAATTCTCGTTTCTTTTTTCCTTATTTTAATATGTAATATGGGTATATGTCTTTTGGGTCACATAAGGAAGGACTTTTAATATTTTATCTATTTATTGAGTTGTTTAACGATGATTGATGATCGGAGATCGTTGGACATTACCGGTTTTTGTGAATTCATTATTTTTATATGCTCATCATTTATTGCGAGGAATAATGAAGAATTAACTAATTACGGAATATTTCAATAGAATAAAATTTCATAGAAAGAAATAAAAAATCAAGTGTGTGTAGAAAATTTATGTTTATAATAGTAGAGATGAGAAAAAATAACACCAGGATGTAAAAATCTAGTGAGTCAATTTGAAGAAGTGATTACGTATTTGTGATTCAAGAAAAAATGTTTTTTTAAATTGTGAAGAAATTATTATTGAGAGAAAATGAAAGGTCACTTGTCAGAAATTTAAATTTATATATATTCGTTTTAATCATTTTGGATAAAACTTTTCTATTAACGAAGTATTCTTTTCTTCTTTTGTTGGTCGTAATGCTTTCATAAAAAAAAAAAATTTTCTAGCAAATAATTTATATTTAAGGCAAAAATAAAATATCTTTATTTTTGCCCTTTTCATAGCCACTGATGATGATCTTGTCTTTTTTAAGTTTTTAAAAATTCAGAAAGAAATTTTTGCTATTTAAAAAAAAAATATCTTCTTTAATTATAGAGAAAATTTTCTTAAACTGTAGTTTAAGAAAGTTATAAAAATTTTAAAAAAATTATAAAAATGTCCTTGAAAAAATCTTCTTTGAATAAAAAATATTTTCTTTACCAGACTTCGTATAATCCTCTAATTAGAAAGAATTATTTCATTGAATGTCCCTCAAGTTTTTATAACGATCAAATGTTCAAAAGAATGATGATATTTTTATAGCTTCTTTTAATTTGAATTTTATTACAAAATATTGGTTTTTATAAATAAATAATTAGTTTTTAAGTAAATTAATGATCAATTAGAATATTTCAACTATTTACAAATTTATTATTGCATACCAGCAATTTTTAAAAATATTACAATTGAAAAAAATATTTCATTCATTTGAATGTTCAAAACTTTGGGGAAATTTTCTTTGATTCAAAAAAATTTTGATTAAATCAAGTACATTTTTTTCGAAATTTAATCATTTTTTAAAAAAATAAAAAATTAATACACAATTTTTCAAAACAAAAATTGTTCTCAATTTAAAAATCTGTTAAAATTTAATGAACTCATACGATAACGCTTCTAATATTCAATTATTTTCTAAAAATTTAACTGAAATTCAATTTTAAATCAATTCTTATTAATTATAATAATTGTAATTTTCAAGGAATACATTTAAAATTGTATTAAAAATAATTGAAATCCTTTGAAGAACTGTATTATCTATGAAAATAATTAAATTCTTGCAACGAATTTTATGGAATTTTTTTTATATGTAATTCAATTCTTTCGGAAAATTTTAAAGGAATAGTAAAAATTGAAAATAATGGAACTTTTGACAAATTTTTGAAATAAGCATATGAAATTCAATTTATTTTTTCTAAACACTTTTAATAAATTGAATTATTTTTTAAAGTTTTAGGAGAATTTAATTATTAAAATATAAAAATAAATAATTTATTAAATAATTTAATATTTCTAGAAAATTGAATTCTTATAAAGAATTTTATCAAAATTTTCAAAAATAATTGAATTCCTGAGAAAAATTTGCTTATTTATGAAAGTAATTGAATTGTTGCGAAGACCTTAAAAAAATTTTTAAACATTGCATTTTTCGTGGGATTCATTTAGAAAATATATTAAAAATAATTGAATTCCTGCGAAGAACTTCATAACTTAAGAAAATAATTGAATTCTTTCGAAGGTTTAGATTGAAATTCAATTCTTTCTTGGAAGTTTATTAATATTTATATAAAAATAATTGATTTCTTGCTAAGAGTTTTATTAATTCTTTTTAAATAATTGAATTTTTATAAAAAATTTTATTGCTTTTGAAAATTATTGAATTCTTGTAAAGAATTTCTTTCAATTTTTTTTTTTAATTATTGAATTTTTGTGAAAAATTGTATTAATTGTGAAAATAATTGAATTAAAATTACATTGAAAATAATTGAATTCGTTCTAGAAATTTCATTAAAATTGTTTAAAATATAATTGAATTCTTATAAAGAATTTTATTAAAATTTTAAAAATAATTGAATTCTTGAGAAAAATTTGATTACTTATGAAAATAATTGAAATTTTGCTATGAAATTAAAAAAAATGTTGTAAAATTATTGAATTCCTGAGAACTATTTTATTATTTATGAGAATAATTGAATTCTTGCGAAAATTTTATTCAATTTTTTTAACTAATTGAATTTTCATTAAGAATTTTATTGCTTTTGAAAATAATTGAATTAAAATTACCTACATTGAAAATAATTGAATTCGTTCTGAAAATTTCATTAAAATTGTATAAAATATAATTGAATTCTTATAAAGAATTTTTTAAAAATTTTTAAAAATAATTGAATTCTTGTGAAAATTTTTATTATTTATGAATTGAATTTTTGCATGAATTTAATTATTTTGGAAAATAATTAAATTTTTGCATGAATTTAATTATTTTGGAAAAAAATTGAATTTTTGCATAAATTTAATTATTTTTCAAAATAATTGAATTTTTGCATGAATTTAATTATTTTGGAAAATATTTGAATTTTTCCATGAATTTAATTATTTTTGAAAATATTTGAATTTTTCCATGAATTAAATTATTTTTGAAAATAATTGAATTCCTAAAAAATTAAAAATTTAGAAATTATTCACAAATGAATTTTTATCTACTTGAAAACAAAGTAAAAGCATGAAAAAGAACTTTTTATTTGCAGTAATGATTTCTTTATAGCAAAAAAAATAATTCCTCTAATTAAACATAATAAACTCTCTAAATCTGAATTAGTAAAAATGTTTACTAGTTTGACTGATTTTTTTCTTCTGAATTAGTAAAGTTTACTAAATAAATAGTAATTTTTACTAATTCATTAATGAAATTTACTAATTCAGAAGAAAAAAATCAATCCCTAATTCAAAGTAGTAAACATTTTTACTAATTCAAATTAGAGAGAAAGAAAAGAAAAGAAAAGGGAAACATAACATTTGTTGTTGAAGACAACTTTTCTAAAAACGGAAAAGGGAGTTCTTTGAAACATAAAATTTATTGTTGAATACAACAGCTTTTCTATTGTTGAAGACAACATTTCTAAAAAAAGAAAAGGGAGTTCTTTGAAACATAACATTTGTTGTCTTCAACAACAAATGTTATGTTTCAAACAACTCCCTTTTCTTTTTTTCCCCTTCACGCTCACGATTAATATTCTCTAAAATCAGAGTAACAATTTTCCCACTGCTAAGATTCACGATCGATAAGAAAAGAAATTTTTTTTTTCTCAATCCTTATCCGCACTTTGGAATTTGTTGAACAACAGAAATGATTATCCGAGACATATTCCACACGCGTCTTCCCTGATAGATATTCCAACCACGACATCAGCCGTCAATTCGATAAGATCAATAAAATTCAGAGCCTCTCTTCTCACATCCTATATAGTATATGCATTCTTATACACCACCACCACCACCAGCGTCAGTTAATAAACCTCGATAATATTCATCGCATTCGATGAATCACCAATGATTAAAACTAGCCATGTTTTTGATTACAGATGGAGAACGTTGCCTACTACGAGGATGATCCATCGTGCAAGTTTCACGAGACGCCTCGAGCGCCCCTAACAAAGTTCATCATCCGTCCCCAAGAATTATTTCTTGGCATGGATTCCTCGTCAAATCCCGACTCGCACATCTACGAGGACATCACTTCAAATTCTTCATCGCCATTTCATCGTTCTGCACCTGTACGTCCTGATGAGGAGCAAAAAGAATTCTTTTTGCAAACATCAAATCGTTTGCCAAATTACTACTCGAACTCGGAAATTGATCAGGAATCACTAAATTCGTTTCATCGGAATCTAACACTTCCGCTAAGACGGAATAATCCCTTGAAGGACAGTTTTGAGAATGTGATAAGTTCTTCGGTGAGGGTGACAAGTAGGGAACGGATAAGAGCGGGGAGTTCTTTTCCCAATGATGGAATTGAGGAGAATTATCGTTATTCTTCGGGACCCATACCGGAAGTGCATGGTGACCAACGACATCATCAGGGGCGAAGACGTCGCAAGAAGGACTGTAAGCACTGTAAGAATAGGACAAACTTTTCCACCTCGACAATAGAAGTGCCGGTCGATGTGCCTAATGAGAGATATTACGAGGACAGCAATCGATCGATGATTGATGAAAAATCGATGCTGGGCATTGAGCCAATTTTCACTCTCCCCGATGGTAGACTACCGAGTTTTTGCAATAGTGGTGGTAGTGCTGGTAGTTGTAACAATAATTCGAGGTGTGAAAAAACTTTAAGCAGTGTTTATTGTATTTCGAATAATGTTAATTGTAGTAGTGCAGGTTCGGGTAATGTTAAGACCTTGAACTATGACAAGAACGACATAGAAGCGAGGCTCGCCCACGTTGAGGGCTGTGAGGACAAGGCTCTCATTACTCCTCCGAAGAACAGGGCTGGCATGAAGGTGAACTCTATCTACGCTCAGGAACACTGGCATACCAAGGACGCGCCGCCGATCTTCCTTACCGACGCCAAGGAACAAAGTTCCTTTCAGGTGAGTGAGTTTGAGAAAACGATGCACGATTTCTTTTGTCTGCAGGTGCACGAGTGTTGTATCACCTCTTCTCTCTCTTTCTCTCTTTCCTTCTCTCAGTATATAGAAGCTTGCCCTTGAGAAACCAGAGGGAAGAGGGAAAAAAAGTGGAAGGTGCAGAAAATTTGTAGTACAATTTGGGCCGAACTGCTTATTTTTTATATAATTAAAGATTTACGAGGATAGTATGTACTCTTTTAAAAGTCGTCATTCCTCTTTTCAACATAAACTTTTGCGGGGGGGGAAAAAATATTGGGAATAATCTTTTATACTCCTTGATATTGAAACCATTTAAAAGGGGGAAAAAATTTTATTTCTTTAAATTAAGGGAAAAATTTATTTTATTCAAATAAGGGTTTACTTGCGGTTTATTTCTATTATCAAATTATTTGTTGATCTCTAAATTTAAATTAGTAGTTTTCTACTAAAAAAAACAGTGCGGATTCGTTTACTACTCTCTAAATTTGAATTAGTAAAAATGTTTACTAAAACTAATGTTTACTAAAATGTTTACAAAAGGAATTGTTAAATCTACTAGCGGATTGTTAATATAGAACTAGTAATTCTAATTTGTTGTTGAAATAGCTTTTTGGTTCTCCTAACAACTCGAAATTGTTGTTATAACAATTAATTTGTTTAGAGAACAAAAAAAAAAGGTTGCAACAACAAACCTGATTTGCTAGTTCTATATTAAGAATCCGTTAGTAGATTTAACAACACAGAGAAAAAAGAATTGTTAATATAGAACTAACAAATTTTTTTTTTTTTTTGTTACAAAATTTTTTGTTACCTCAACAGATTTATTGTTATTAGAAAAAATTTGAATTGTTAGGACAACAAAATAAATTTGTTAGTTCTATATTAACAATCTGTTTGTCAACGTAACAATGCTTTTTCTCCGTGAATTCTTTTTTCTCCGTGTAAACTAGTGACTGACTTTTTTGCGTCTGAATTAGTAAATTTCACTAATAAATTAGTAGAAATTACTATTTATTTAGTAAACTTTACTAATTCAAAAGCAAAAAGTCAGTCACTAATTCAAATTAGTAAACATTTTTACTAATTCAGATTTAGAGAGCATTTTGAATTAGTAACACACGGAGAAAAAGGATTGTTACGTTGACAAAAAGATTGTTAATATAGAACTAAGAAATTTATCTTATTGTCTTAACAATTCAAATTTTTTCTAATAACAATAAATCTGTATTGAGGTGAAAAAAAAAATGGTAACAACAAAAGAAAAATTTGTTAGTTCTATATTAATAATTCTTTTTTCTCTGTGGCAGTTTTTACTAATTTTTAGTAGTTTTCTACTAATTGCTACTAGAAAACTACTAATTTATTATAGTAAGCCGTTTATTAATTTGTAATAGTAAAAAATACGTTCTACTAATTATTGAATTAGTAGTTTTCTACTAGCAATTAGTAAAAAAACTACTAAAAATTAGTCAAAACTGTTACTAATTAAAAATGGTAAACGAATCCGCATTATTTCTTTAGTAGAAAAGTACTAATTCGGATTTAGAGAGTATCAAATCATTTTGACTCAAATAGGTTAAAAAAAAATAGGTTAAAAATTATTGATTTGAATTAAGTTTACTTGGTTTAAATAGAAATTACTTTTTAAATATTTATTTAACCTTCGCTTAATCGGAGTTAATACTACTGTATATTAATTTTTTAAGAACAACTAGATTTTCTTTATCTTTAATTATTACTTACAATTAGTTTTTAATATTATAATTGAATTTAATTTCGCGGAATTTAATTTAAATTTCAAAAGAAAATAATTGAATTATTATCCAGAATTTGAATTTTTCAAAATTTTCAAAACATAACTTATTTTTGAAAAATTTCATGAAAATGATGTTGAGAAATATCAAGTGAATTTTTATAAAGAAATCTTATATGCAATTTTTATTAAAATATTTGAAAAATAATATTGAATTCATATTTCATACAAAGAATTTTATCAAAATTTTAAGAAATAATTGTCTTTTTCAGAAGAATTTTATTAAAATTTTTAAAAACAATAGAATTTCAGTGAATTATTTTATTAATATTCCTAAAAATAATTGAATTCTTTTGAGAAAATTTATTAAAATTTTGTATTAAAAATAATTAAATTCACGCAAAGAATTTTACTATTCAAGTAAATAATTGAATTCTTTGAAGGATTTAAATTCAAATTTTATTGAAAATGATTGAATTATAAAACAAAATTTTATCAAATTTTGATAAAATAATTGGACTTTCTTATGTTACTTTTTGTAACATTTTATAATTTTGAATCTGAAATAATTGAATTCTCATGAAGAATTTTATTAAAATTTTTTAAAAAATTGAATTATTTTGAAGAATTTTATGAAAATTTTTGAAAATAATTCTATCCTGTCAAGAAATTGAATTATAATAATTATTTTGTCAATAATTGAATTCTTATAAATAATTTTGTAAAATTTTTTAACTATTTACGAAGAATTTATTAAAATTAAGAAAAAATTGAAATCTTTCGAAAAATTTATTATAATTGAATTCTTGATAAGACTTTTTTTCATTATTTATGAAAATAATTAAATTCTTTCAAACGTTTTCGAAAAATTTAATTAAAATTGTATTGAAAATAATTCAATTCTTATATAGAATTTTTTAAAAAATAATTGACTTTCTGCGATGAATTTTATTATTTAAAGAAATAATTGAATTCTCATAAAGAATTTTTAGAAAATTTTTTTAATTTATTACTTTTTTATAAAGAATTTTATGAAAATCTTTAAAAATAATTGAATTTCAGTGAAGATTTCTATTAAAATTTCTAAAAATAATTGAATTTCAGTTAAAATTTCTATAAAAAATTCTAAAAATAATTGAATATTTTTTCGTGAAATTTTATTAAATTTGTATTAAAAGGATTTAATTTAAATTGCATTAAAAATAATTAAATTATAAGGAATTTTATCAAAACTTGAAAAATAATTGAATTCTTTATAAGTTTTATTAAAATTGTATCCAAAATAATTGAATTTCTTGAAAGAATAATTTTATTATCTATATGAAAATAATTGAATTCTTTAAAGATGTTATTAAAATTTGTATTTAAAATAAATTAATTCCAACGAAGAATTTTTTTATCTACGAAAATAATTGAATTCTTATAAGGGGATTTCATTAAAATTTTTTAAAAATAATTGAATTCCTGCAAATATTTCATTATACATGAAAATAATTGAATTCTTGCGGAGAATTTTATTCTGCATGAAAATAATTGAATTCTTGCGAAGCATTTTATTATAATTTTTTAAAAGTAAAGGGCGCAGAATTTTATTAAAATCTTTCAAAATAATTGAATTTCACTGCAAAATAAAAACTTTTAATTGAACCAAATATAATTTATTTGAAACATATAAAAAGTGTTTAGTTGGCTCTGAGTCAAGAAAAAAGTTAACCGAGGCTTTACTTAAAATTAGTACTTTTTTTAATAATATACAAATACTGATTAACGTGAATCATTAAAAATTATAATATTAAATCTGCAATCCAATTTTAGTGCAACTTACATATGACGATACAAAATAATATAAACTTAACGATTTTTTCCTTTATTTCATATAATCAATACAGAAGTCAATACAGCAAGCAGTATATTTTATTTTGAAACTCTGCCGTATATTCAGAATATTTGCTTAAATTTTTTCTACTCAGTATTTGCGCTTCCATATGTTGACATTTTAATATTACACGCATATAGATATTCCCTTCGATTTTTTCCTAGGTCAATATTCTATAGATATAAAGTCGCAATTTCAACAACAGGAAATTTCTTACGCTCTTTATGATTCATTAAGCAACATCATTATATCCAAGATGTAGTTAACCGTCGAGGGTATACGATTAACTTTGCACTCGCAACAATTTTCTTCAATGCAAAAAAATTCCATTTTTTTCAAAAAAGTATTTACCAACATGGAAAAGCCCTTTTGTATAGCAAAAAGGCTCCTTTCTCCATATAACAAAAGACCTCTTAACTACAAAGATTAACTGACAAGACAAAAAATTCTAGATGCAATTTTACTAAACTTAGACGAACCGAAAATAAAAAAAAAGACAAAATAAGTTTGTGGGAACCTTTAACTATTAGGTCCCTCGAATATATTTTTTAATTTCAATCACAGTTTTCTTTAAAGTAGGTAACAAATTGATACTGAAGTAGTGGATCAAATTGATGCAAAAAATTTCGATCAATTTTTGATTCGATCCAAATTTTTGGGTCAATTTGTTGCAATTTGATACTATTAGGTTCACAACTTTTCTAAGGATTTCAAATTGAGACAACTACTTTGATTTTGACTTTTCTAAGGATATCAAATTGAGACAAAAAATGTATCAAAATAGTTGCGAAACAACGTTTTGATCCACATTTTTTTGTATCAATTTGTTACAATATTTGATACTATTAGGTTCACAGCTTTTCTAAGGACATCAAATTAAGACAAAAAATGTATCAAAATAGTTGCGAAGCAACGTTTTGTTTTTTGTCTCAATTTGATATCCTTAGAAAAGTCAAAATCAAAATAATTGCGAAGCAACGTTTTAATACATTTTTTGTCTCAATTTGATATCATTAGAAAAGTTGTGATAATGAACGGTAAATAAATTTCCACTTAGTTTTTTGTTATTAATTCTTGATACCAGAAATCACTTCCAAAGAGATTTCAAATTATTTATCAGAAAATTTTTATTTTATAGAAGAAAGAAAAAAAAATGCCTAAAAAAGTATAAAAGTTACAAACACTTATTTTTTCTCACCCGAAAGAAGAAACAAAAAAAAAGAATAGAATTAATTTTACAATCTCCACGTTAACGAACTAAACTAAAAATCCGTTTTATTCCTCCAATTAAAATCTAGGTAATCTGCAAAGTATACACGGTCATATCTTTATAGTATTGTCGCGCTGTTTCCTCCTTCTAATTACTCAACACTCGCAATTTTTGAAATATTATTTTTAATTAAAACTAATTACAAGACCCACTCTCTCTCTCTCTCATCCTAAAGCACGAACATACATGCGACTTCCTAGATTCTTTTCCTGAAGAAAAGGACATTAATTTATTTCTTCTTGATCCTTATAACTCGACCCAAAAGAAAGAAAAAAAAAAAAAAAATAATGTTCGTTGCGCCAAAAAATTCTCAACTTTTTTTCCTCGTCAGATAATTCGTACGATATTTCTTGCATTCACATTTCACGAGTACCAAACATGTATGTGTATAGAGGAGAGTGAACCAGTTATTTGTGACTGTTCACTGCGAGTATTTGTATTGGCCTCTGGAGAGCTTGAAATGCCAACAACGCACGTGGCGACATCGACCGTCTCTATAGTTATGAATCTATAGTCGTGAGAGCGATGCGTTCAGTGGTTGGCTGCTAGGTGTCGCATGGGGAGAAATTGTAGTTGAGTTTCGTTCTCCCGTAGGCGAGACGGTCGCTGGTGGGTATATAAGCTGGCGCGAGACGAGCAAAAGCATACTTACCTGGCGTAGAGGTTACCGTGATCACCAAGGCGGTTCCTCCAGGGCGAGGCTCTTCCATTGCACTTTAGGTTGAGCTGACCCTTGCGAATATCCCTAATGTGGATATCTCGGACGTATAATTTTTGTTAGTCGGGACTGCGTACGCGCTGTCCCGGAATAAATTCATTTCAAGCATAATTTTCTTCCCTTTCTCTTTAGGATCTAGATTTTCTTTTTCTTCTTTATTTTCCTCCTCCTTAATTTTTAATCTTTCAAAAATTAAGTTTTAATAAATTAATTTTTTTTAGAATCTAGATTTTCTTCTTCTTTATTTTTTTTCTCCTTCTCACTCCTTCTTCTAATCTTTCAAAAATTAAGTTTCAATAAATTAATTGCTTTTAGAATCTAGATTTTCTTCTTCTTTATTTTCTTCCTCCTTAATTTTTAATCTTTTAAAAATTAATTCTTAATAAATTAATTTCTTTTAGGATCTAGATTTTCTTCTTTCTTTTTTTCTCCTTATTTCTAATCTTTAAAAAATCAAGTTTTAATAAATTTCTTTTAGGATCTAGATTTTCTTCTTCTTTATTTTTTTTTCTCCTCATTCTAATCTTTGAAAAATTAAGTTTTTAATAAAATTACTTTCTTTTAGAAATCTAGATTTTCTTCTTCTTTATTTTTTTCTCCTTATTCTAATCTTTCAAAAATTAAGTTTTAATAATTGTTTCAAGCTAATTAAATTTTAAAAAGTATAATTTAAAAGTTTTTGAATAATAATTGAAATATTAGGGAATTTTCTTTAAAATAATTGATTTTTTAAAAGTATTTTAATATTATTATATTCCTTGGGAAAATTCAATTATTCTAGAAAAATGATTTCCAAACATCAACTACAATTTTTAAATAATTTTAGATTCAAAATATAAAACATTCATTTATTTTCTAATTAATTTATATTATTTTTCAAAATTTTTTTTAAATTCATCAAAAGAATTCAATTATTTTCAAAGATTTCAATAAAAATTTCTACACGAATTCAATTATTTTCATGAACCATAAATTTTTCTTTAAAATATCACTATTTTAAATGTAAATTTAATAAAATTTCTCTAAAGAATTCAATTATTTTTAGAAATTTTAATAAAAATCTTCAATGAAATTAAATTATTTTTGAAGATTTTTATAAAATTCTTCGACAGAATTCAATTATTATTTTTTAATTTTGATAATATTCTTTATAAGAATACAATTATTTTCAATGCAATTTTAATTAAATTCTTCAAAATAATGTAATTATTTTCATGAATTAATTAAAATTAATTAAATCAATTAAAATTATTCTTATTAATTCAATTATTTTCATTACAATTTTAATAAGATTTCTAAAAAAAATTCAATTATTTTTATTGCAATTTTAAATGAATTCTTAAAAAAATTTTATTATTTTTATGCATAATAAAATTTATCTCAAGAATTCCATTTTTTTCAAAACAATTTTAATAAAATTTTTAAAGAATACAATTATTTTTGAAAGTTTTGATTGAATTCTACATAAGAATTCAATTATTTTCATAAATAATAAAACTCATCGCAGAAATTCAATTATTAAAAAAAAAATTGTTAATAATATTCCATATAAGAATTGATTTACTTTCAATACAATTTTAATTACATTCTTCGAAAACGTTTGACTGAATTTAATTATTTCCATAAATAATAAAATTCAATAAGTGAAATTCAATTATTATAAATTTTCTCGAAAGATTTCAATTTCTTTTTAAATTTAAAAAAATCTTTCGTTAAAAGTCAATCATTTTAAAAAATAGTTAAATTTTTTAAATGAATTCTGTATATTGAATATAATTTTAATAAAATTGTTTGCAAGAATTCAAATATTTTTGTAAATAATAAAATTTTTCAGAAAAAATTCAATTTTTTTCAAAAAATTTTTCAAAATTCTTTATAAGAATTCAATATTATTGTCAATATACTTATCATAATTCAATTCCTTGACAGGATTTAATTTTTTTCAAAAATTTCCATAAAATTAATTTTTTTCAGTTTAAAAATTATAAAAAAGTTACAAAAAGTAACATAAAAAATTAAAAACGTATAAAAATTGGAGTTACGGAAAATTTAGATATGAATTTTAATAAATTTCAACTAAAAATTCTAAAGAAGTTAGTTTTTTTTTAAATTCTTATTAACATTTTCTGAAATTAGTCTCAAAAATTATTGAAAATAATTGATTTCGACATGAATTTTAGTTAAAAATTCTAGAAAACAATTAAATTGAAATGTTTTATTCGAATTAAGTAATTAATTGATTTTTTATGTATTTCATAACAATTATTATTGAAAATTAAATTTTTGAAAAATCCCAATTATAAATTTTTATAATTTAATTGCTAATTATAAATTGTCAAAAAGTTTAATAAAAAAACCTTCGTGCTTCAACTAATTCCTAGAATTCTTTTATTATAACATTTCTCAATTAAAATTGCATTGAAAATAGTTGAATTCTTGCACGAAGAACTTTATTAATATTTTTTAAAAAGAATTATTATTTCCCAAATAAAAAACTTGAAGTTGATATTTAAAAATAAAAATCTTTGTAAATTTGCATAATAATAATAAATAAACATTTTAAAAAAAATCCATATAATTACAGCGTATGGAATATTATCATAAAATCCGTAAAAAACGAAATTTTTCATTCTATGTATAATAAGCATGGGAACATAGAATTTATTTATATAAAGTAAACTAAAAATAAAAAAAAATGATTTATTCTCAAAGTAAAAAAAAGAGATTTATTCACAAAAGCAAAAAGAAATTAATTTGCAAATTACTGGATAATTTTTGCTTTTATATATTGAATATGATATCGTTGCCGTGAGTAATTATTAAACGTTTTAATGTCAGAACTGGGACAATTTTTTACATTTTGATCCGAGCATAAATCTATCATTCAATTCCGCAGCATCGCGCAACTCTCGTGAATGAAGTCTTTATATATTGAACCGAAGCTTATTTAGCAAAAATTACGACTCGGTGGGTCTGACCGCGAAAAAAAACACATGAATAATGCATAATATATATATGGGCAATTCCACGGGAAATTTTTCTACGACATTTTAGAATCGGTTAAACATATTTTTTTATCGTTCTTGATAGAAAAATATTAAATACGTATTTTTTTATTTTTCCATATTTGCCAAAATTTTCGAGTTATGAATTTTCGAAATTTTGGATTTTTAAAAGTAGACCTATTTTCAATAGCTTATAACTTTGAAAGTATTGAGTTTGGAAAAAAGTTGTCAAAGGAAGAAAGTTTTGGTTTTTATTCAACTTTTAGAAGATTTAAAAAAATTTTTTTTTTTTCAATTTTTAATAAAAAAAATTTTTTTTTTATAAACAAATTAATTTTTTTTAAATTTGGGCGCGATTTTTTTTTATTTTTTTTTATTTATTTATACCTACTAATATACAGAAAAATTTCCAAAAAGATTCGCGATGGGCCGACTCATAGTTTTCGTTCTATAAATTTTTTAATTAATTTGTTTATAAAAAAAAAAAAAAAATTTTCTTAAAAATTAAAAAAATTTTTTTTTTTTAAATTACATAAAAGTTAAAGAAAAACCAAGATTTTCTTTCTGTGACAAGTTTTTTCTAAACTCAAAACTTTCAAAGTTACAAGCTATTAGACTTATAATTCACAGTTTTCGTTCTATAAAAAATTTATGGAACGAAATCTACGAGTCGGCCCATCTCGAATCTTTTTGGAAATTTTTCTGTATATTAGTAGGTATAAATAAATAAAAAAAAAAATAAAAAAAAATCGCGCCCAAATTTAAAAAAAATTAATTTGTTTATAAAAAAATAATTTTTTTTTTATTAAAAATTGAAAAAAAAAAATTTTTTTTAAATCTTTTAAAAGTTGAAGAAAAACCAAAACTTTCTTCCTTTGACAACTTTTTTCCAAACTCAATACTTTCAAAGTTATAAGCTATTGAAAATAGGTCTACTTTTAAAAATCCAAAATTTCGAAAATTCATAACTCGAAAATTTCGGCAAATATGGAAAAATAAAAAAATACGTATTTAATATTTTTCTATCAAGAACGAGAAAAAAATATGTTTAACCGATTCTAAAATGTCGTAGAAAAATTTCCCGTGGAATTGCCCATATGCATATACTGACGAACGAATATAGAGAAATAAAAGTTTCTTTCTTTATACTTTTTCACGAGAAGTGGGAAATATTTCTTTAATCAAATTTCCGTGATATCATTATCGTTATCAAAATTCTCAAAATTCTCAAAATTCCCCTATTTGAATGTTAATTTTTATATTAGGTTTTGTACAAAGTTGTATTTTTATTTCTCAGGGGTCGAAAATATTTTAATCCAAAATTCGGACTAAATTAATAATTCTGTATTGAAAAAAAAATTCTCTGATTCAAATAATCTTTTACTTAAATATTTCTAAGAAAATATTTATTTGCATCAAATGATTTTTGTTTAAATCAGATTAAATACCATTTGTCCTTAATTGCAAAAATTATTGGTTCAATTACTTTCGATTTAAATCAAATTAAATATTATTTGTTCCAAATTTCAAAAAAAAAAAAATATTGGTTTAATTACATTTGATTTAAATCAAATTAAATGTTATTTGCTCCAAACGGCAAAAATTATTGGTTTAATTACCTTTGATTGAAGTAAAATTATAATATTTCTTGCTGCAAATTGCTAAAATTATCGGTTTAATTATTTTAAGTAAAAATTATCGGTTTAATTACCTTTGACTTAAGTAAAAATTAGTTTCGAATAAATAATTATTTGCTAATAAAATAGTCAAATAATATTAAATATTTAATTTTGATTATTATTATTAATTAATTTTTATTTAAATTTATTAATTATATTTAAATTTAAATTAATTAAGTAACAAGTAAAGGTTGCGAATAAATTTTTTCCAAAATGAATTTAAAATTAGGTTTACATGGGGAAACAATATTTATATTGAGCAACTTATGTGGACATAGATGAACATTGTTTGAAGAAATCAATTTTCTATATCGACATTGTATAAATATAATGATCTTTTTTATAAGCGATGAAATGACAGCTGATCGATCAGAAAATATTTGCCCACTGACAGATGAAATTGACAGTATGAAACTTTATTCGAACAGGTGAAGGTAAACTTATCTTTATAATTCGTTGACATTTACCAGATGACCATTGCATAAATTATTAAATTCCCCGGGCTCACTTTCATCTCGATTATTTCATTCCGAACAATGATTGGAGTTGAAATGTTCTTTTTAAAAATGTCAATTTTTAATTATAGAATAATTTAATCGCAATATAATCGTATTGAATTTTTTATTATAATATATGAATAAATTTTACAGTTGAACTATTTTAAAGAGTCCTTGATGTGTGATTTTATTTGGAGGAAATTTAATTTTCTGTGGTTGAGAAAATTAACATATTTTGTATATTTTTTGATTTTTTTGTAAACACAGTGTTGTCACATCTCAGGGAAATCGGGAAAATTATGTGAAAAGTTAGGAAATTTTATCTAAATTATTGGAAATATATTAAATTTCTAGAATTCATAAGAAAATTCTGAATATTTTGTAAACTAAAATTCTTCGCAAGAATTAAATTTTTTTTAATACAAATTTAAAAAATTTATCGCAAGAATTCAATTTTTTTTCAAATTTTAATTAATTCTTCGAAAAAAATTCAATTATTTTCTAAAAAAAAAAATTCTTTAGATAAATATAATTATTAAAAAAAAAATTTAATAACGTTTTTTCGCTGAAGAATTCAATTATTTTTTACAAATAATAAAATTATTCTCAAAAATTCAATTATTTTTAAAAATTTTAATTAAAATCTTCACTGAAATTCAATTATTTTCAAAGATAATAAAAGTATTTTCAGAAATTCAATTATTTTAATTTAAATACAATTTTAATAAAATTTAACGAAAGAATTCAATTATTGTTAGAAATTTTAATAAAAATCTTTAGAGAAATTCAATTATTTTTAAAGATTCTAATAAAATTGTTCGAGATAGAATTAAATTTTTTTAAAAATTTTTGATAAAATTCTTTATGAGAATACAATTATTTTTAATGCAATTTTTAATTAAATTATTAAACAAATTTAATTATTTTCACGCATAATAAAATACTTCTTAGAAATTCAATTATTTTCAGCGCATTTTTAAAAGAATTGAAATTTTTTTCGATATTTTTGATAAAATTCTTCACAAGAATTCAATTATTTTCATAAATAATAAAATTCTTCTGAAAAATTCAATTATTTTTAATGCAATTTTAAACAAATTTTTGAAGAATTCAATTATTTTCAAAAGTTTTGTTAAATTTCTTTCTAAGATTACAATTATTATCAGAGATAATGAAATTCTTGTCAGAAATTAAATTATTTTCAATACAATTTTAATAAAATTTTTCAAAGAAATTCTATTATTTTCAAAAATGTTTATAAAATTCTTTATAGGAGTTCAATTATTTTCTTAGATTATAAATTTTTTTCCAGAAATTCAATTATTTTGAACACAATTTTAATAAATTTTTTTATAAGTTCAAATATTTTCAAAAGTTTTGATACCAATTTTTATTTAAAAAAGTTCTCAAGATACAGTATAGATATAAGAACAATTGTTAAAAAATAATTTCTTCATAGAATTCAATTTTTTCTTAAGTTTAATAAAATTCTTCGCAGGGTTTCAATTATTTTTTAAAAGAATTAAATTGTTTAGAGGGATTTTCAATTATTTAAAAAAAATGTATAATATGCTTTACAAGAATTCAATTATTGTCAGAACAATTCAATTCCTAGAAAAAATTTATTTAAAAAATTCCCACAAAATTCTTCAAAACAATTCAATTTTTTGACAAATTTAAGTAAAATTTTATGCAAGAATTTAATTATTTCAGATTTAAAATGATAAAAAAGTTTAAAAAAATTACGAAATATAATATATAAAAAATTCAAAGTGTTTAAAATTGAATTTTTAGAAAATATGAATTTTTATAAATGTTAATTAAAACTTATTCTGAAGAAGTTAGATTTTTGAAAATTCTATGTTAAAATTTTTTCTGAAATTAATTGAATTTTTTAATATATATTTAATTGGAAAATTTTCAAATTTCATGTAATTGAATTGTAAGTAAAAGTATTTCAGAAATAATTTAGCTACATTTTTACATTCGCATCACATGAGAAGGTATTTATTATATAAATAATTCAATTTTCAAGGAATTTTTAAAAAAAATTTTTAAAATAATAATTGATTCAGAGGAGAATTTCAGTTAAAAATTCTAGAAAAAAATTGAATTGAAATGTTGTGAATAATTTTTAAGAATTTAGATTAAAAAAAAAATTTTTTTTGAGTTCAGAGAAAAGTCATAATTCTGCCTGGAAATATGAGGGAAAAATCAGGGAAAAATAAAATGAAATTTTTGTCCGGCAACTCTAGTCCAAAAAAAAACTTTGAAAATATTATATTCTTCCTTAAATTTTTTTGCATTTTTAATCTTATAAACTTTGAAATCACCAAAAATTTTAATACAAATCCTAAAATTTTTCCTAATTTTTTACAATAATTGAATTTTACTTTTTTTTTTAATTTTTTAATTTTTTTTTTTTTTAATAATTGAATTTTTTTTTAATTCTTATACTTGAATTTTTAAAGGTTTTAAGTGTATAATTCTATAATTTTATAAAACTATTAATTCCAGGGGAACAATTATAAATAATGATATTAAATACCTTTCACATCTTTTATTAAAATAATGATTAAATATCAGAGAAAAAAATCAAATTTTTGTTGTCGAAAATATACACTATTTGATTTTGAAAAAAGTAATTTGGTGTCAATTTATTTTATTCTTTTTGGAAATTTTTTCCCTCGCCTTTATTTGGATCGTTAAAAATCTGAAGCAAAAAATAAAAGAAAAGTAAAAAAAAAAGTAAAAGCAAGTAAAAGAGGAAAATGACAATCATGTCTGGTTAAGCGATGATCGATGTCGAGTAAAATTTCAAGGGAACGTCTCAGCAATTTAGCATGAATATACACTTTGATCCAAAGTCTTTGATGTTGAAGGCAAAAGAGGGTACAGCCTCCAACTGAATATATATGTTCAACACCAGTGGTCCTTAATTACAGTGAAGCCACCTACTTGGCACGGCTGAAATTTTGTCTAATATACGCCTTTAAGAAATAAGGAAAAAAGAAAAAAAAAAAGAAAAATAAAATAAAATGCACGCATCACTTGTCAATTTTCTGATTTGCGGCTTTCGCAATTTCCAAACGCGTCTTTAAAATCTTTCGCCGATAAAGATGAAAGGAAATGGTAAAAGAAAGAAAAAAAAATCGCATGAATGAAAAAAAAAAAATCGGGTGGAAATGCGTAAATAGCATAGAGAAAAACAAAAAATAGAAATTTACATATGTCCGCAATTGAAATAGAATATCAAGAAAACAGAAGCCCTCGCTCTCGCTCTCTCTAAACTCCTCCACCTGGCATAAGTTACGTTCGTTTAATGACTTTGCGACGGAAATAAGTTTTTAGCCTCACTCAAGAGTTGCTTAAGAAAGTGCTTTCTGGTTCCCTCCTTCGCCTCCTTCCTTCCCTCGTTACTTTGCGGTAATTAACCGACTCAGAGCGCTTCGTTCGTGTAATTCCTTTTAATTACCTACCGTTACGCCGTCGATAACGTAGTAGATACAGAGATGAATCTTTCAAGGCTCCTTTTTTATCCATAGGCTTTTTTTACTCGAAGGGAGGAACTGAATGAGGAAAGGGAAAAAGAGGGCTCGTAAAAAAGAACTCTTCTCATCGCGAAAGAGGGAGTATATGATTATTGCTTCATTTACATTTGAAAATACGTCTTCAAACTATTCTTTTTCTTTTTATTTTTATTTTCACATTTCACTTCTCTCTGCACATAATAACAGTTGGCTCTTTTTATTTCTTTTATTATTTTTCATATTTTGACACGTGTAAAAATGTTAATCAACAGGCGCATAGGCGCATAGTATCAGCATGCGGCTGTTGGGGCCATTTTTTCAACCACTTTTCTCTTAATGGTATTTCATGAATTAATAAGTGAAATTTTGCGAAGAAGTTAAAAAATAAAAATAGATTAGAAAGGATATGTTAGAAATTTTAAATAATTTACAATTTAATTATTATAAAATAATTTTAATAAAATTTCCAAATAATTCAATTATTTTCAATTCACTTTGAATGAAATTCTTCGCAAGAATTCAATAATTTTTATGTAGAATATAATTCTTCGAAGAAATTCAATTATTTTTTAAAATTTTGATAAAATTCCTTATGAGAATTCAATTATTTTCATAGATAATAACAGTTTTTGTAGGAATTGAATTATTTTCAATTCTATTTTAATACAATTCTTTATAAGAATTTAATTATATTCATTAGAATTTTAATCAAATTTCCGACAAAATTCAATTATTTTTTTAAAATTTTGATAAAGTTCTTTATAAAAATTCAATTATTTTTAGAAATTTAAATATAAATCTTCTCCGAAATTCAATTATTTTTAAAGATTTTCATAGATTTCCGACAAAATTCAATTATTTTTTTTAAATTTTGATAAAATTTCTTATGAGAATTCAATTGTTTTTAATTCTATTTTAATACAATTCTTGATAAGAATTTAATTATATTCAATACAATTTTAATTAAATTTCCGACAAAATTCAATTATTTTTTTTAAATTTTGATAAAGTTCTTTATAAGAATTCAATTATTTTCAGAAATTTAAATATAAATCTTCTCCGAAATTCAATTATTTTTAAAGATTTTCATAGATTTCCGACAAAATTCAATTATTTAAAAAAAATTTTAATAAAGTTCTTTATAAAAATTAAATTATTTTCAGAAATTTAAATATAAATCTTCTCTGAAATTCAATTATTTTTAAAGATTTTCATAGATTTCCGACAAAATTCAATTATTTTTTTTTAATTTTGATAAAGTTCTTTATAAGAATTCAATTATTTTCAGAAATTTAAATATAAATCTTCTCTGAAATTCAATTATTTTTAAAGATTTTCATAGATTTCCGACAAAATTCAATTATTTTTTTTAAATTTTGATAAAATTCCTTATGAGAATTCAATTATTTTTAATTCTATTTTAATACAATTCTTGATAAGAATTTAATTATATTCAATACAATTTTAATCAAATTTCCGACAAAATTCAATTATTTTTTTTTAATTTTGATAAAGTTCTTTATAAGAATTCAATTATTTTCAGAAATTTAAATATAAATCTTCTCTAAAATTCAATTATTTTTAAAGATTTTCAAAAAAATTCTTTAAAAGAATTCAATTACTTGTAAAAATTTTTATAAAATTCTTTAGAAGAATTAAATTATTTTCTAAAAAACAAATTCTTTACATGAATTCAATTATTAAAAAATAATTTAATAAAGTTTTTCGCTCAAGAATTCAATTATTTTTTATAAATAATAAAATTCTTCTTAAAAATTCAATTATTTACATCGATAATAAACGTTTTTGCAGAAATTCAATTATAATAAAATTTCTTGAAAAAATTCAATTTTTTTTCGATTTTAAATAAATTTTTCACAAAAATTCAATTATTTTCGCATGAATAATAAAATTCTCTAGATGAATTCAATTACTTTGAGTATAATTTGTTTAACACTATAAGCAGGAATTCAATTATTTTCATAAATTAATTAAAATTCTTCAAAAGAATTTTCAATTATTTAAAAAAATTTTAATAAGTTTCTCCCCAACAATTTAATTATTTTCAATAAATTTGATAAAATTCTTTATAAGCAAATCAACTATTTTCATAAATAATAAAATTCTTCGCAGCAATTCAATTATTTTCAATACAATTTTGATAAAATTCTTTATAAGAAATCAATTATTTTCATGCATAATAAAATTCTTTTAAAAAATTCAATTATTTTTACTACAATTTTAATAAAATTTTTCGAAAGAATTCAATTCTTTTTATAGGAATGTTAATAAAAATGTTTACAGAAATTCAATTATTTTTAAAGATTTTAATAAATTTTTCGTGAAAATTCAATTATTTTGTAAAATTTTAGAAAAATTCTTTATACGAATTGATTTATTTTCATAAATAGTAAAATTCTTCTGAAAAAAATTCAATTATTTTAAATTCAATTTTAATAAAATTTCAATTGATTTCCATTCAATTTTAATAAACTTTTTAATGAATTCCATTATTTTCCAAAAAATTTTAATAAAATTCTTTTATGAGAAATCAATTATTTTCATTGATAACATAGTTCTTCGCGGGAATTTAATTATTTTTACAAAATTTAATAAAATTTAAATATTTTCATGCATAATAAAATTCTTTTCGGGAATTAAATTATTTTCTATACAATTCTAATAAAATTTTTAAACAATTTAATTGTTTTCAAAAGTTTTGATAAAATTCTACTTAGAAATTCAATTATTTTTATAGATAATGAAATTTTTCACAGGAATTCAATTTTATTATTTTTTATACAATTTTGATAAAATTCTTTATGAGAATTCATTTATTTTCATAAATATAGTGAAATTCTTCTCAAAAATTCAATTATTTTAAATACAATTGTAATAGAATTTCTCAAAAGAATTCATTTATTTTCAAAAATTTTGATAAAATTCTTCATAAGAATTCAATTATTTTCTCAGATAATGAAATTTTTTGCAGTAATTCAATGCTTTTCATTACAATTTTAATAAAATTCTTAAAGATTTCAATTATTTAAAAAAATTTTTATAAAATTCTTTATAAAAGTTCAATTATTTTCCTAGATTATAAAAGTTTTTGCAGGAATTTAATTGTTTTCCATTCAATTTTAATAAACTTTTTGAAGAATTTAATTATTTTCTGAAAAATTCTGTTAAAATTCTTTATAAGAAATCAATTATTTTCATAGATAAATAAACTTCTTCCCAGGAATTCAATTATTTCCAATTATTATTATTCAATTATTTAAAATCAATTATTTCAATTATTGTTAAAATTTTTAATAAAATTCAAATATTTTCATGCATAATAAAATTCTTTTCGGGAATTCAACTATTTTCTATACAATTTTAATAAAAATTTTTTAACAATTTAATTATTTTCAAAAATTTTGATAAAATTCTTCTTAGAAATTCAATGGCGGGTTCCATTTCAAATCAGGCAGATTCTCCACTTAACATCACGGAATGCTATGGAAATGAAATATGTTGTTTTTCACAAGAAATTAAGAGATACGTGTTTTCCCGATTTGGAAAAAAAAATTTTCCCTTGAAGTTATCAGTGTTTGAAAGTTATATACTTTTTTTCAAAAATACTCAATATTTTTCTTCAAATCTATATAACTTTTGGCGTAATTAGTCTATTAAGGTTTTCTTTGAGAATTCTAATGTGTATTTTTGAACTCTTTAATAATCCACAAGAATTTTTCAAAAATATTTATTATTAACAAAATGGCGACGATTTTTTAAAAAAACTATAAAGTCGATTTTCTCAAAAACTCCACCTTTATATTTTTTGCTGATTTTTTATTACTATCGTCTTGCTATTAGCAATATAATATGTAAAAATCAGATTCGCTAAACAATTTTTACAGTAGATAAAAATTAAAAAAAAAAAAAAATTTTTTTTTGTATAAAAATCTATGTAAATTAAAAAAAATACAACGAAATTAATTTTAAATCACTATTAAATGTTTCACTTACATTTTAAAAAACAGTATTAAATAATTTCAATTGTTTGCATTCGAATTTACAATAAACAATTCGTCTTTAGCGGTTCTGGACATGTAAGCCGATTTACATCCTTGATCATCAATTTCTAGCTTCCACATGTGACAACCTTGAATTCCAGGAATAGACTCAACACTACTCCACTGTCTAGATTTTAATTTTCGAAAATCATTTATGTCTTTTGATCGCAGTAGAATTAGTTTTATCTTAGGAACACATTTTTGTAATTTGTCCACAAATGATTCGGCGTCAGTTATTGCTTCCAAATGTGAATGCTTTAAATTGTAATCAGTAGCAAAGTGTTTTACGATTCCGCCAATTCCATCGCAGGCACCTAATAGCGATCAAAATTGAAATATTTTATTTATTTATGTATTTATTTATTTATGGATCAATAGTGTTCCTAGGGCTAATCAGTCCTCTGAAGAAAAATTTTGTTAAATGAGTCCTCGAATTAATAAACTTAAATTGCGTTTAAACGGAAGCTTTACAATGAGAAAACATTATATTCAATTCAAGTAAGAAAATAATTTTAAGTGATTTTGTTTAATTGAAATTAGTTTATAAGCTTTATCCTAATATAAAGAAAATATCTACTGCTTTGATTCAAAAATACTATTTGTTTGAATAATTATGTTTAATTCCAACATATTTTCTGTTTTGGTTTAAACAAAAAATATGTGTTTGATTCAAACTTAAAAGTTGATTATAAATAGTTTAAAATCAACCATAAATTATGTTTGAATTAAGTATATTATTTCCATAAATGAACCAAAAAATATGTTTGAATTAAACTTAAATTTGTTTGACTGTACAGCTAAGATATTTTAAGTTTGATTTAAATAAAATTTGTTTGAATCGAATAAATCGTTTTCTTACTGTAGTGATAGCCGAGTGGAAATAGTTTTTAACCCCTTCACAGTCAATTAAAAATAAAGTTTATGTATACCATAAATGTTCAAAATTTTTTTTTTAAAAACATAACATTGTTATATTGTATGTTTTTAGGGTCACTGAATCAAAATCTGTGATCAAAACTTCAAAATTCAAAATGTCGGCTTCAAAATGGCGCCTAGAAATATCCATAAGTTAACGAATTCCTTAACTTTAAAATTTTTTTAGTTGCTATTTTGAAGCTGCCATTTTGACCAGGACCGCTAAATACGAATTGTTTATTGTAAATTCGAATGCAAACAATTGAAATTATTTAATACTGTTTTTTAAAATGTAAGTGAAACATTTAATAGTGATTTAAAATTAATTTCGTTGTATTTTTTTTAATTTACATAGATTTTGATACAAAAAATTTTTTTTTTTTTTTTTTAATTTTTATCTACTGTAAAAATTGTTTAGCGAATCTGATTTTTACATATTATATTGCTAATAGCAAGACGATAGTAATAAAAAATCAGCAAAAAATATAAAGGTGGAGTTTTTGAGAAAATCGACTTTATAGTGTTTTTAAAAAATCGTCGCCATTTTGTTAATAATAAATATTTTTGAAAAATTCTTGTGGATTATTAAAGAGTTCAAAAATACACATTAGAATTCTCAAAGAAAACCTTAATAGACTAATTACGCCAAAAGTTATATAGATTTGAAGAAAAATATTGAGTATTTTTGAAAAAAAGTATATAACTTTCAAACACTGATAACTTCAAGGGAAATTTTTTTTTTCCAAATCGGGAAAACACGTATCTCTTAATTTCTTGTGAAAAACAACATATTTCATTTCCATAGCATTCCGTGATGTTAAGTGGAGAATCTGCCTGATTTGAAATGGAACCCGCCCAATTATTTTTATATAGATAATGAAATTTTTCGCCGTAATTCAATTTCATTACTTTCTATACAATTCTGATAAAATATGTATAAAGAATTTAATTATTTTTAAATATTTTCATAAAATTTTTCAAAACAATTCAAATTGTTTTCATAAATCTTATGAACATTCGCTGCAAGAATTAAATTATTTCCGATTCAAAATTATAAAAAAAGTTTCAAAAATTACAAAAAAGTAATATGAAAGGTTCAAAAAGGTTTAAAATTGAAATGTTGAAAAGAATTTTATAGAAGTTAGAGTAAAAAAAAAGCTATTCAGGTTCAGAATAATTTTACAATCACAAATGTTCGAAAATAATATTGCATACATTTTTTTTGTCTATTCAATTAATTTTTAGAGTGAAATTTAATATTCTTTGAATAATCAAAATTCTATCCGGAAATCAGGAAAAAGTTATTTAGCGGCATTAAAAAGTTAAGTAGCGGTAGAAAAATATTTAAATATGTTTAAACTTTAATTTTTTATAATACAGACTTTAAATAAATTTTGTTTAAAGAAATACAAATTTCAAATATTATTTTCTGAAGAAATTATATTTGCAGTGAAAAATGGTCGAAAAAATTATCATTTGAGGTCTAACAGTCATATATGCTGTTAAAAGAAATGAGCACTTGGTTGGCATATATCTTATTGGCATGGGGAGTAAGAGGAGGCACTTTGGATCTAAAATATTTGAGAGTGAAAATTAGCCTCCTTATAGTGAATTAATTGGATCATTTTTGCATAATGGGGCAGAAGGATTTTAAGTGTTATTTACTGCAAGTATAGAGAAGACTTGTCAAGAGAAATTGCATGAAAAGGGATGAACCTGCGATGACATTCTCCTTGACTTATAATAAATGCGAATGATGACCGCAAAAAAAGTAATAGCACTATACTGATGGAAGAATTTTATTTCCAACATTAAAAAAATGAATAAACAGAAAATCTACATTGAAAGAAAAATTTATTTGATTCAAATAAACAATTACTTGTTTTTTTTTATTTGTATAATGAAAATAAATATATTAACAAATATTAAATATAAATTATATTAAATATAAATTATATTAAATATAAATTATACATTAAATATAAATAAATATTACTTGACGCAAAAAAAAAATTATCTGATAATATTTATTTTAAATATTTATTTATTTTATTTTTATTATTTATTTATTTTTTTTATTTATTTTATTTAAATATTTATTTTAAATGAAATAAATTTTTGCTTCGCTAAATAAGGAGGTAGATAAGAAAATCGCGATTATAATAATTTTATCTAGAGAATAAGTGGTAAATTAAAATTGAATTTGTTTATTATATCAGTGAATTGTTATGGAGTAATGAATAATAGGAAAACAAAATGATGTTTTGCTTGTTTTACTGTATCATAAAGGGCGAAGAATAAAGAGAGCCCAAGAGAGAAATCTGCACATACAAAATGCGTGGGCGAATACATTTCCGCGCCGTTATTCATTCCTCATATATTTATGAAGACTTCTATTTATTTCGGTCTTAAAAGTAATAAGATGCGTTGAATGAAGCGGTAAATCGAAGGTGGAAATGGCTTGTGGAAACGAAATTTATACTGTTTTTAATAAAATTCGACCTCTTTTCATTTTTATTATTTTTCTCATTTCTTATGAAATCAGATTATAATTCTTCTTTTCTTTTCTTTCTGTTTTTTTTTCATTTTCAATATTGCGTTTATAGGCGTTTATCAAGAGAGGCAAAAATTATTTAACTATCAGTCTGACTGTGTCTTACTTTTACTACTTGAAACAATACTTTATTTTATTTTATTCTAATTTGTAACTCGATTAATAATTCTTATCGTATACAATTTTTAAAAGAATTACAAATTTTCTCTACTTAACTCGAACTTTTAGTACAAATAAAAAATATAATAATAGAAAATAGAAAAATAATTTTAAGTGATTTTGTTTATAATTGAAATTAGTTTGTAAACTTAATCCTAGTATATAGAAAATATTTACTGCTTTTACTCAAAAATATTATTTGATTGAATAATTGTGTTTAATTCAAACATTTTTTTTTTGTTTTGATTTAATCAAAAAAATATGTTTGATTTAAACTTAAAAGTTGATTATAAAATAATTTAAAATTAACCACAACTTATGTTTGAATTAAATATATTATTTCTTCAAATGAACCAAAAAATAAATGTTTCAATTAAACTTAAATATGTTTGACTGTATGACAAAGACATTTTTAGTTTGATTTAAACAAAATTTTCTTGAACCAAATAAATCGTTTTCTCAGTGCGTAAAATTTGTATTTAAAAATTTTTGTCTGATCAAAACTCTCATTTACTATTTACTGATAACAACTTTAACAAACTTGAATATATTTTTCTTAAAGTAGATTTTACTACTGATTCAAAATTATAGGAATTTACTAATCTCTTTTTGTCTGACTATAACTGCATATTTACTACTTAAAAATTACTATTTATGGTAATTTAAAACTTCCTGCCTGGCGGAAACTTTTTTTCACAACTTTTAACTTCTTTCATTGATTTTGAACTTTTTATTTTTACTTTCAAATCTAAAAGCAAATAAAAACAAACAAATTGTTTAGATAAGGCAGAACGCTCTTTTTTTTGTCGGACCAAAACGCTTTTTAGTACTGAAAATAAAATTATACTATGTAAATTTTAAAGTTCTATCCAACATTGAATGTGCCTTTTACTACTTGCTCTATAAAAATATAAAAGAAGTTACTCCTTTGCCTGACTAAAAGCATTTTTACTACTTATAATTGAATTAGAACAAATAAAAATGTTTGTTTAACTAGAACAGTTTTTTATTGTTTACCATAAAGAATTTTTAATACTTTTGAAAAAAATTCGAATTTTTTAATATTTTGCAACCGAGTTAGAGAATAATTGAAATTTTGCGATGAATTTGACTGTAGTTTTGAAAATAATTGAATTTTTAAAGAGAATTTTATTAACAATTTTTGAAAATAATTGAAAATTCCTTTTGAAGAATTTTATTATTTATGATAATAATTGAATTGTTGCGAACAATTTTAAGGAAATTATATTCAAAATAATTAAATTCATTTAGAGAATTTTATCATTTATATAAAAATAATTGAATTTTTGCAAAAAATTTATTTAAAATCGAAAAAAATTGAATATTTTCGAGAAATTTTCTTACAATTAATTTCCTGAAATAACTTTTATTATGTATGGAAATAATTGATTTCTTTCAAACGTTTTTAACTAATGTAATTAAAATTAAATTGAAAATAATTCAATTCTTAAATAGAATTTCATTAAAAATTATTAAAAATAATTGAAATCATTCGATAAATTTTTTTAAAATTGTAATTAAAATAATTTAATTAAAATCAAATTAAAATAATTCAATTGTTTTATAGAATTTTATTAAAAATTAAAAATAATTGAATTCGTTCGAGTAATTTTTTTAAATTGTAATTAAAATAATTAATTATCTACGGGAAATTTTATTATTTATTAAAATTATTTGAATTCATGCAGAGATTTTTATTAATATTTTTGTAAATAATTGAATTGCTTGAAACAATTTTATTGAAATTTTTAAAAGTAATTGAATAATTTATTTTAAAATTTAATTAAGAAATAAAATTGAATATTTTCAAGAAATTCTATTATAATTAAATTTCTTGCAAAGACTTTTATTATTTATGAAAATAATTGGTTTATTTGAAATGTTTTCGACTAATTTATATTATTAAAATTGAATTAAAATAATTCAATTGTTTTATAGAATTTTATTAAAAATTAAAAATAATTGAATTCGTTCGAGAAATTTTTCAAAATTGTAATTAAAATAATTAAATATCCACAATGAATTTTATTATTTATTTAAATAATTGAATTCGTGCAAAGATTTATATTAATAGTTTTGAAGAGAATTGAATTGCTTGGACAAATTTTATTGAAATAAAATAAAATAAAATTTTAATTGAAAATTCCTCTGAAGATTTTTATTATTAATGAAAATAATTGAATTTCTGGGAACAATTTGAAGAAATTTATACTCAAAATAGTTGAATTGATCTAGAGAATTATATTATTTATATGAAAATAATTGAATTTTTGCAAAGAATTTATTTTAAATCGAAAAAAAATTCAATACTTTAGAAAATTTTTTTTTAATTAAATTCTTTGCAAAGATTTTTATTATTTATAGAAAAAAATTTTTTTTTTTTCAAAAGTTTTCGACAAAATTTTAAAGAAACTGTATTGACAAAAAAATTCAATTCTTATATAGAATTTCATTAAAATTTATTAAAAATAATTGCGAATTCTTTCGAGAAATTTTATTAAAATTGTACTTAAAATAATTGAATTTCTGTGAACAATTTTATTATTTATGAAAATAATTAAATGCATGCAAAGATGTTTATTAAACTTTTTGAAAATTTGATATTGATACCTTTTTCTCTCAATTTCATATCCTTAAAAAAAACTACGAAATTATTGAAATAAAAATTTTGATTTGAAGATGAAAGGAATATATTTCTTTGTTCATTTGAACGCGGTCAAAACTTTAGGATCATCTTTTTATTACAAAATACGCATACATCACTGCATTAAAGTTTTTTCCATTATTATAAAATTTAAGAGCATTCACAAATATCATTGTCTGGCGAAAACCGTTTTTACTACTTATTAATTAGTTTTAAAATATGTCAACTCGATGTCTGACCAAAATTGTCTTTTACTACTGAAGAACATAAACAATCAAAAACTTTTCCTCTGGGCCTAAATACAAATTTCTGTTACTACTAAAATAATAAAAACTGTTTAATCTTCTGCCTTTTTCTACTGCTACAAAAAAATAATAGAATGAATTTTTCTAATTTATTTAATCGATATAGTCTGACTATAACTTTACTTTACTACTAAAAAAAATACTTTCTAATTTACTACTTATTAGTTGGTTAAAAAATATGTCAACCTTACATCTGACCAAACTTGTCTTTTTCTACTGAAGAACATAAAAATGAAAAACTTTTCCTCTGGGTCTGAATACAAATTTCTGTTTCTACTAAAATATAATAAAAACTGTTTAATCTTCTGTTTTTTCGAGGGTGCCTTTTTCTACTGCTTCAAAAAAATAAGAGAATGAATTCTCTTAATTTTTTTAAATTGATATAGTCTGACTTTACTACTGACTTTACTACTGACTATAACTTTACTTTACTACTTACAAAAATAATTTCTAAACTCTAAAAACAGTTGTCTGGCTATAAACAGTCTTTCACTACTAATACCAAAATTAGAATTGTTGACAAATCGTCATGTCTGACTAAAACCGTCTTTTACTACTTAGAGAGCTTTAAACTTTTTTCTCGCGTTTCTAACAAAATTACGATCTCAAACTGAACGAATTTTTTTCGAAAAAATTGACCAATTTTCTCGCAATAATATAAAACGTGTGTGGCAACGAAATAGAAAATACAAGATTACATTCCAAGAGCTTTTTCTCCCCACACAGTCAATCGTCTTTCGCTTATGTCATCCCATGTGTCAGAGCGTTGCGAGCGTATATTTCTCAACAATAATTTATTTTCTCTCCCATATTTTTCGCTTTGATCCATTTTTAAAAACTAAAGAATATAAATTCCGCAAAAAAGAAACACTACACACATATTCCCCACGGACTCAATAGATTTATTGCAATAAAATGATATTTGTTTTGCAATTGAATCGTTTGGCGATCAATGAAATATGCATTATAATCCCATTGATTTTGCCGAGAGAGTGAATTTTTCGATTCTTATATTTTATACACTCCGCAAATGTGTGTGTGTATGTGTGTGCTTAGCAACTATATTTTCTAAACTCATGTTTTCAAGCAAATACATTGAGAATCTGGCTTTTGATCGTGAACATGAGAGCAAATAATGAAAGAGAGAGAGAAAGAGAGAGAAGGAGAGAGAGACTCCTGTCGTGACTCCGTGTCTTTCGTGCACAATAGACTCTCAGTGGATAATATCTGTTCGATGTCGGGAATTATGTCACTTGAAAACACGTGCAACTTGCCAAGACACACGAGTTTCTTGTATTTGTGCCGGCTATATAGAATGGAATTGTATAGTTGGTGTATAGTTGCTCTCCGCGGATTTCGCAGTTGCCTCGCGAAGCTGCGTCGAGTTCGATGCGCTCCCTCTCAAACATTTCACGAGAGAGCTTTTTCCCATTTTTCTCTTCACAAATATCACCAAATATAGTACTCTTCACTTTTCAGTATTTAATTTTCGGAAAATTTTCCATTTTACTTTTTTTTTTTGTTATCCTCAAGTGGACACGTGTCACGTGGTTCTTGGGAAAATAATAATGTGAAAGCTAAAAGTGATGATGATTCTTATTGTGTATAATATATGAACAATAATTAATTGTAGGCATTCTTTAAATCTGAATTAGTAGTTTTTTTACTCATTAGACATAATCTACTCGTTGAAGTGTTTGTAGTCATTAAAACGATACTTAAACTAATTATTAGTAACTCTCTAGATTTGAATTAGTAAAAATGTTTACTAATTTGAATTAGTGACTGACTTTTTGCTTTTGAATTAGTAAATTTAACTAATAAATAAAATAGAAGAAATTGCTATTTTACTATTTTTCCTATTTTTACTACTTTACTATTTTTACTATTTCTATTATTTTTACTATTTTTACTATTTTTACTATTTTTCCTATTTTTACTACTTTACTATTTTTACTATTTCTATTATTTTTACTATTTTTACTATTTCACTATTTTTTCTATTTTTACTACTTTACTATTTTTACTATTTCTATTATTTTTACTATATTTACTATTTCACTATTTTTTCTGTTTTTACTACTTTACTATTTTTACTATTTCTATTATTTTTACTATTTTTACTATTTCACTATTTTTTCTATTTTTACTATTTTTATTATTTTACTATTTTTACTGTTTTTACCATTTTTACTGTTTAATTTGAATTAGTAAGAGACTTTTTGCTTTTAAATTAGTAAATTTTACTAATACATAGTAATGTCTACTTATTTATTAGTGAAATTTCCTAATTGAAAAGCAAAAAGTTAGTCACTAATTCAAATAAAATAGTAAAAATAGTAAATAGTAAAAATAGTAAAAATAGTAAAGATAGTAAAAATAGTAAAAATGGTAAAAATAGTAAAAATAGTAAAATAGTAAAAAATAGTGAAAATAGTAAAAATAGTAAAATAGTAGAAATAGTAAAAATAATAAAGTAAAAAGTCAGACACTAATTCAAATTAGTAAACATTTTTACTATCATTCAAATTTAAAAAGAAGGATTTTACTTTTAGTAGAAAACTACTAGCTTTACAGTAAAATATCTATATTCATTGAAATAGTAAAGTTTTACTATTTTAATTAATAGGTATTTCACTATAAATTAGTAATTTTTGCTAAAAATTTGTAAAATCTCTATTATTTACTCTGTAAATTTGAATTAAATATAATTTGAATAATTAATAATCAAATAATTAATTTGAATGAATTTGAATTAATTTAAATTAAAAGAAATAAAATTTTATAGTAAAAAATCAGTCACTGATTAAAATAGTAATAATTCTACTAATTAAATAGTCAATTATGACTATTTATTAATTAAATTTACTTTTAAGTTTTGTCAAAATAACTAAAATTTTCAGCAATTAATTCAATTAGTCCGAATTAGTCAACTTTTACTATTTTCTTATCTCTAAATTTAAATGAGTAAAAAGTTTTACTAATTCGAATCAGTGACCTTTTGTTTTCTTATTTTCTAATTAGTAAATTTCACTAATAAAGCAGGAATTACTATTTTACTATATAATTGGAATTATTGACTGAATTATTGCTTCTGAATTAGCAAATTTTACTAATAAATAGTAAATTCTACTAATTTTTTAGTAAAATTTACTATTTAAAAAACAAAAAGTGAGTCACTGACTCAAATTAATAAACATTGTTACTAAATTAAATTTAGAGAGAAGAAGATTATTAATTTTAAGTAGTAATTATTTTAAATAATAAAGTTTTACCATTTTAATAAATTAATAATTAATTTTAATTTAGGTGGTTCACAATAAAAATAGTAGATTTTTACTGAAAATTTGTAAAATCTCTATTTTTTACTCTCTAAATTTGAATTAAATAATTTGAATAATTAATAATCAAATAATTAATTTGAATAAATTTGAATTAATTTAAATTAAAAGAAATAAAATTTTATAGTAAAAAATCAGTCACTGATTGAAATATTAATAATTCTATTAATCAAATAGTCAATAATAACTAAATACTAATTAAAATTTTTGAGTTATGCTAAAGTAAATTCAAATTGGCATCTTATTCAAGTAGTCAACTTTTCCTATTTTTTCTCTCTAAATTTGAATTAGTAAAAATGTTTACTGATAAATAGTAATTTCTTCTAATTATTAGTAAAATTTACTAATTCATAAGTAAAGATTACTAGAAATTACTATTTCTTGTAGTATTTACTAATTCAAAAGCAAAAATACTAATTTTCACTCATTTATTAGTAAAATTAACTAATTCAAAAGTAAAAATGACTAGAAATTACTGTTTATTAGCAAAATTTACTAATTCAAATGCAAAACGTCAGTCACTAATTCAAATCAATAAACACTTTTACTAATTTAATTACTAATTTAATTTACTAATAAATTTAGAGAGTTAGTAATTTTTTTACCAATATTTAGTTTTAGAGTAATTTTTACTAATTCCGAGGTAAATTTTAGCAAAAATTAGTAAAATAAGTAGAAATTTGAACGTATAGTAAAATTTATAAATTTCATCCGAACAAGAATTGAATAAAAAATAAATAAAATAGGTACAACACAATTCGTGATAAATCGTGAATGATTATTTTTTGTTTTCTGCACAGTCAGGACATTGAATCAAAGCCAGAATAGAAAGCATTGAAGTGCCGTGTATACAAAATTCTCTATATTTAAAAAAAGAATTCGTTTTCAAGAAAAATATACTGTTTAAAAATATTTTCGAATCTTTAAATTAAAAAAATTTTTTGTATTTATAGTTTTTATTCGTAATTCTTTTTTTACTTTCTTCCATTATTTTGCAATTATTTTCATTTTTTCGTCATAAGTACTAATAAAATTATTATTTTTTATATACCGCCATATTGACATTCATTTATTATTCGCATTGTTAATTGTTATTTATTAAAATTAAAATAGTACTTAAGTACATATATTTAAATAATTATTAATTATTATTATAATATTTCAAATCTTCTCGGAATTATTCATTATGAAAAATTCAAAAGTCACATTGCTGAATGTCAGGGGATTATTTTATTTTCTTGTAGATTTAATTTTCCTAATTATTATTTTTTAATAAAATGAATTCTTAAATATTTTTTAAAAATGTATACAAAATAATATTATTTATTAATAATATTAATAATAATAATTATAAAAATGTATTTACATTATCTATTATCCTAAGTAAATAGCGTATTTTACGAGAAAAAGAAAGTCAGTTCTTCTGCAGATATTAAATTGAGACAAAAAACGTATTAAAATGTTGCGAAGCAACGTTTTGATCCGTTTTTTGTCTCAATTTGATATCCTTACAAAAAATGTGAATGGAAAAAAAGAAATAGAAAAAGAAAAAAATAGAAATTAAAAAATAGAAAAAGAAACAAAAAGAAGAAATAAAAAAGATAAGAGAAAAAGAAAAAAAAATAGAAAGAAAAAGAAAAGAAGAAAAATTAGAAAGGGAAAGAGAAAGAAAAGTAGAAGGAGAAATAGAGAGGGGAGGAGAGAGAGAGGGAGGGGGAAATTAATCCTCAATCATATCTAAAAAGACGGTTTGTTTATTTTTAGTGCTTCGAATCGCGTTAGCACATAGAAGTCATTAAAATCTGCAATAAGTTTAGCCAAGTTGTGAGGTGTTCTGGTTAGATGCGAAGTGTTACTTTCGCCGACAAAATAAAACGATCGGAAGTGGAGGATGTCTATGTATAGCCGCCGGAAGTCTGCCGACCCTTAGACGTCTTCGACGCCGTCGAGTCTCGTTTTTCGCGGAAACTTTATATGCACTTGACGTTTTATTTTCTCTTTCGCAACTCGGGCCAACGTACTCGCTTTTACGATTGTTTTCAATATTCAAAAAATTTTTTTATTATTTTCTATTTTATTTATTACAATTTAACCGATAACTCGTTAACTTTTAATAAATAATACCCTAAGTTACATAAAAAATGGAAAAACAACAAAGAATTAAATAACTATTATATTTCAAAAATTTGTAAAAGTTTTATTATTTAAAATTATCATTTGGAAAAAATTAGATAATTATAATTGAAGCAAAATTAATATGATTAATTATTATTAATTAAAATATTAATATTTAAATTATGATTTTGAAAAGTTAAGTTATTATAATTGACGCAAAATTAATATGATTAATTATTATTAATTAAAAATTTAAAATAATAATATTTAAATGATGGTTTTGGAAAAATTAAGTAATAATTGAAGCAGAATTAATATGATTAATTATTATTAATTAAAATATTAATTCTTATTGTTTTATATTCTTATCTATTTTCAATTTCACATTGTAGTTGGATTTTTCTCAGTTACCTTGATCTGATAAGATCATTATCTTGATAATGATTTAGTTCATTAAATGATGATGATGTCACGTTTGGTATAGAATGTTATAAGGTTTCAGACCAATTTGGACGATTGGAGGAAAATAAAAAGTTAAATAGAAATTAAAGATCAGTTTTTTAAGTTATTTTTCTTTTCACTCTATTATAGGACAATATTAATTGTCTTTTCTAGAAACTTGAGTGAGAATTGAGTTAAGAAAAAATTTGTTAATTTTGAAACCATGATTTGGTGTTTTTCGGTGTCAGAAACGACACATCAAGAAGAATGCAGTATCAATGGCTGAAGAACTCCAGGTAAAAATAATAAACCGATTTGTCTATAATGGAAAATACTAATTAATAATTATTAAGTATTACACGAAAATTTCTGCCTTGTCATGAAAAATTTTACTTCATTCTACATTTCAATTCAAATTCGACACTCGAAAATTAGTTCAGCTTCTGTCTAAAAATAAATTACTGTTTTCATTGCAAAAGAAGAATAAATTTTGTTTATTTTTATATTAATGAGGAGACAAAAGAAAAATAAAGAAATAAATAAAGTGTTGAAATAAAAATTCCAAGCTTCACACTCATCTACTGGAATCAACTATTTATTATTTTTTTACGATTTGCTACTACATATTTACATTTAGATACTTTTTTTTAGATTTATGATAGTAAAAGCTACTTTTTTCTACTCTTTTTTGAGAATTTTCACTACTTTAAATTCGTTAAAAGTTAAAATAAAAAACCTTATTTTTAAAAATTATAATAAAATTCTTAGAAACGATTCAATTATTTTCAAAAATTTTTAGAAATTCAATTATTTTCAATGTTTTCTATTTTAACAAAATTTTCCAAAATAATTTAATTATTAAAAAAAAATTGTAAGAAAATTCTTTACAAACATTCAATTACTTTTATGGATAATAACATTCTTTTAAAAAATTCAATTATTTTCATAAATAATAAAATTTTTACTGAAATTCAATTATTTAAAATATAATTTTCGGTAAATTTAAAAAAATCAATAACTTAAAACAATTTTCATAAAGTTCTTTGCGGAAATTCAATTATTTTCAAAAATTAAAAAATTTTTACTGGAATTCAATTATTTAAAATACAATTTTCAGTACATTTAAAAGTAACCAATTATTTAAAACAATTTTCATAAAATTCTTCGCGGGAATTCAATTATTTTCAAAAATTATAAAATATTTTTATTGGAATTCAATTATTTAAAATACAATTTTCAGTAAATTAAAAAAAAAAACCAATTATTTAAACTAATTTTTATAAAATTCTTCGCGAGAATTCAATTATTTTCACCGCAACTTCAATGCAATTCTTCGCAGAAATTCAATTGTATTAGAAAATTTTTTAATAAAATTCTATATGAGAATTAAATTACTTTCCATAAAATTTTAATTAAATTCTTCAAAAAAAATAGTAAAAGTTCAATTATCCTCATAAATAATAAAATTCATCACTGGAAATCAATTATTTTCATAAATAATAAAATACTTTATTAGATAAATTCAATTATTTTGAATATAATTTCAATATAATTCTTTGTAAAAATACTTTAAACAAATTCAATGTCTTTGGATATAATTTTAATAAAATTCTTTGTAGAAATTCAATTATTAAAAAATTGAAAAAAAATCCTCGTCAAACTTTCAATTATCTTCATAAATAATAAAATTCTTCTCCGATAATCAATTTTTTCGAAAATTTTAATAAACTTCTTGGCAAAATTTCTATTATTTTCAAAAAATTTCCTCAATTAAATGATTTTCAATATTCGAATATTTTAATCAAATTTTCCTAAAGAATTCAATTATTTAAAAAAAATTTTAATAAAATTGAATGCAAAGATTTAATTATTTTCATAAATAATATAAAAATTTCATAGGAATTCAATTATTTACAAATTTTTTTCTAAATTTCTTCTCAACTATTCAATTATTTTCATAAATAATAACATTTCTTCGAGCATTTTTTACAGGGATTCAATTATTTTCGTAAATAATAAAATTCTCTTTAGGAATTAAATTATTTTCGTAAATAATAAAATTCTCTTTAGAAATTCAATTATTTTCGAAAATAATAAAATTACCTTTAGAAATTCAATTATTTTCATAAATAATAAGATTTTTTATCAGGGATTCAATTATTTTCGTAAATAATAAAATTCTCTATAGAAATTCAATTAATTTTCATAAATAATAAAACTCATCGCAGGATTTCAATTATTTTTAATAAAATTTTAATAGAAGTCCTCGAAAAATGTATAATTATTCTTAAAAATGTTACTAAAATTCGTCAAAAGAAGTCAATTATTTAAAATTTTATTATTAAAATTCTTCATAAGAATTAAATTTTAAGAAATATTCAATTATTTAATAAATTATTCATTTTTGTATTAAAATAATTGAATTCTCGTAGAATTTTCTAATTAAAATTGATTTAAAATTGAATTTTAGTTAAAATTCTAGATAATAATTGAATTTTTCTAGTATTATAGCGTGAATTTTTAGAAATAATTGAATTTTGTAAAGGTTTCAAATTAAAATCTTTGAAAATCTGAATTTTTCATACTAATAATTTTGTAGAATTATTAATTTTTTCGAAAAAGTTTATTTGATTTTTTTTTAAACTTATTTGAAGTTTTTATTTTCTAATATACGATTGAAGAATTTTCGAATAATTGATGAAATTTTGTAAAAAATTGAATTCGAAACAAATGGATTTGAAGATTCTCAAAGAACTTTTTCAAAAATTATTAAAAATAATAGAATTTAAAGAAGAATTTTAGTTAAAAATTCTAATAAATAGTAATTGAATTGAAATGATGAAAATAATTTTGAACAAATTACTGTAAGAATATTCTTATAATAAAAAATAATTATTTTTATTACTCGGTCATCTTTAATTATTATAAAACAAGAAAAATTATTTTGGATAATTGATGTTTGGAAAGGTTTCAAATTAAAAATCTGAATTTTTCATACTAATAATTCTGTAGAATTAATTTTTTTGAAAAAGTTAAATTGATTTTTTTTAAAAATTATTTAAAGTTTTTATTTTCTAATATATAATCGAATTTTCTAATTTATAATTGAATTTTCGAATAATCTATGAAATTTTGTAAAATTGTATTGTAATCAAATAGATTTGAAAATTCTCAAAGATTTTTTTCAAAAATCATTAAAAATAATAGAATTTCAAGAAGAATTTTAGTTAAAAATTCTAATAAATAGTAATTGAATTGAAATGATGAAAATAATTTTGAATAAATTACTGTAAGAATATTCTTATAATAAAAAATAATGATTTTATCACTCGGTCATCTTTAATTCTTATAAAACATGAAGAAATCGATTACTCCGAGTCGAAAACTCGGAGTGATTGATTTTTTTTGTTTTATAAAAAAAAATTCTTACAAGTTGTTGAATTTCAAAAAGATTTGAATTTGAATTTTTTGAAAAATTTTAATTCCTATGGAATGATAATAACTAAAACCAAGTTTGGACTTAAATCAAAAATATGAATTCCTATCATTAAAATTCCCCACAATGTATCTTTTCTACTCTTTACATTGTGTAAGATTATAATCGAATTAAAATTCTGACACTTTGCGAGAGGTCAGTAGCGCAGGTCTGAGAAACAGTAAAAGTACATATGACTGCATTGCAGAGGCCTGCGGAAGAAATTGCTCCATCTCATCCTCTTAATGAAACTGGAATATGTGAGTTTACCCCGAAACTCCCCTTCTTGATTATGTCATTAACTCCCACGCATGAAACAAATGTCGACGTCTTTCTCGCTATAAGTAACCAGATTCCAATTTGCATGCGCGTGTGAAAAATTTTATGTCTTTTCCGCTCGCGCTCATAACACAAAAACTTATAATATGATCTTATCAGTTAATGTCGTCTTTTGTAATTGCGCTTTCATATGTACACACACACAAATTTATATTTACCTCCGAGGAATATTTATATGTAAATTGATATGTGTACCTTTCTATGTTTTTCATGAAAACAACTGTTAACATATTTCTAAATAGATTCAGTCTTGTGCTAATGAGATGAAACATTAATTTTATGCTTTATGAGGCTTAGAAGTAAATTAATAATTAACGCAAATTTTTCTTTTCGTTTTGAATTTAAATTTTGTATTTAAAATTCTCTTTTGTGTTGGTATTTATCTAGTTTTCCGATCTGAATCAGTGGATGTTTCACTCAATGGAAATTTAGGCCAGTCGGTGAGTGCAAAAACTGCCCAAAAATCCGAACAGCAAAGTCTAAACGGTTTCTGGTAGTTTGGGGGCTCCTTATAAGAGCCCCACAGTTTGCTCTCGATTTCCGGGTGCGAAAAAGAGTGTAAACAATCGCCAAAGTTTGGAAAACATGGTTTTTCGATGCTCGTTGCTTCCGGTTAAGTTTTAGGGGAAAAAGTTGTTATTGAAAGTTATAGAGCTTGGAAATACCTTTCAAATGATGGATCATACGTTAAAAAAGGTTAATTAGTTTAGTTGCAAATGAATTTAAACCACTAAAAATAGCACTTCTTTAATTGTTTATTAACTTTGTTAATAATTATCGAATTTGTTCATAACTTACCAGGAATGTTCTCCTTGCGTAGCTGAATAAATCCCAAAAAAAATTAACTAGATCGGAGAAATAGTTTATGCATAATTCCATTTGTTAACTAAAAACATGTAATTTTTCAACGGAATTTCCCCACTTTTGGTCCATCGAATTTCGATTTTTTTTTTGGAAAGTACACTTAAGAAGTCAAACTTTCATCCTATTTAAATGGCCAATTGATTTTTTTTATCTAAGTGCATAATAAGAAGGGTTAAAAAAGGGTGTGTTTTTTTTACATAAACAAATGGAATAACTCAGTCAATTTTCACTTTATCAATTTAGTGTAAACGGCATTTAATTTTATTTGTTTTCACAAAACTTTTTCAAAAAAAAAATCCAACCTAGTTTCAAGGGGGGGAGAGTTAGTTTTTATTTTTCAAAAAATTCCTGACTAGATAATAATTAATATTTTTAATTGAAAATTGTGCCACTTATAGTTCAATACATGTATTTTACGAAAAAAAATTGAACATAAGGTTTTGTGCATTTATTTTTCATTTACATCAAGTAAAAGTAAATACATCCTTTTTTCAACCTCTAAACGTCGGAGTGGGGGTACTCGGAGGAGCGTGATTCTCGCCGCCACAACTCAATTCAGCCGTTCAAATTTGCAAAAATTGTCATAACTTCGTTAATTATTTACCGATTAATATTAATACAATACTATTAATACAACGATGCTACACACTTATATAAAAATAATTTGAATTTTTTTATGTCATAATATTATTCTGAATGCAATGAAATTATATGTACGAAAAGAATTTTTTGTCAAATGTTATAAATAATAATTAAAAATTTTTTGTTAAAAAAATTTTCTCTTTTATTTTTAAAAATATTGTATTTTGAAAAAATATAAAATCATTTTTGGATTCAGCGTAAAAAAATACATCAAATTAAAAAAAGAATGATTAAAATCGGTAAATAATTAACGAAGTTATGACAATTTTTGCAAATTTGAACGGCTGAATTGAGTTGTGGCGGCGAGAATCACGCTCCTCCGAGTACCCCCACTCCGACGTTTAGAGGTTGAAAAAAGGATGTATTTACTTTTACTTGATGTAAATGAAAAATAAATGCACAAAACCTTATGTTCAATTTTTTTTCGTAAAATACATGTATTGAACTATAAGTGGCACAATTTTCAATTAAAAATATTAATTATTATCTAGTCAGGAATTTTTTGAAAAATAAAAACTAACTCTCCCCCCCTTGAAACTAGGTTGGATTTTTTTTTTGAAAAAGTTTTGTGAAAACAAATAAAATTAAATGCCGTTTACACTAAATTGATAAAGTGAAAATTGACTGAGTTATTCCATTTGTTTATGTAAAAAAAACACACCCTTTTTTAACCCTTCTTATTATGCACTTAGATAAAAAAAATCAATTGGCCATTTAAATAGGATGAAAGTTTGACTTCTTAAGTGTACTTTCCAAAAAAAAAATCGAAATTCGATGGACCAAAAGTGGGGAAATTCCGTTGAAAAATTACATGTTTTTAGTTAACAAATGGAATTATGCATAAACTATTTCTCCGATCTAGTTAATTTTTTTTGGGATTTATTCAGCTACGCAAGGAGAACATTCCTGGTAAGTTATGAACAAATTCGATAATTATTAACAAAGTTAATAAACAATTAAAGAAGTGCTATTTTTAGTGGTTTAAATTCATTTGCAACTAAACTAATTAACCTTTTTTAACGTATGATCCATCATTTGAAAGGTATTTCCAAGCTCTATAACTTTCAATAACAACTTTTTCCCCTAAAACTTAACCGGAAGCAACGAGCATCGAAAAACCATGTTTTCCAAACTTTGGCGATTGTTTACACTCTTTTTCGCACCCGGAAATCGAGAGCAAACTGTGGGGCTCTTATAAGGAGCCCCCAAACTACCAGAAACCGTTTAGACTTTGCTGTTCGGATTTTTGGGCAGTTTTTGCACTCACCGACTGGCCTAATTAGTAATTTTTCTCATTTTCTGTGAATACGAATTAGGAATTAATTTCTGGCTACTTGAATCTGTCTAAATTTTAATTAGTTAAGAGTTTATTTATTATTATTATAATAGTTTTATTTTATATTTTAAAAGATATTTTGTTTACTACTTTGGAGAATTTGCACAACTTTAAATTCATTAAGAGTTGAATTAAAAAAATTATTCTCAAAAATTATAATAAAATTCTTAGACACGATTCAGTTAAATTAAAAAATTTTTAGAAATTCAACTATTTTCTATATCTTCTATTTTAATCAAATTTCCCAAAAGAATTCAATTATTTTAAAGAATTTTAATAAAATTCTTTGCAAACATTCAATTACTTTCATGGATAATAAAATACTTTTCAAAAATTCAATTATTTTCATAAATAATAAAATTTTTACTGAAATTCAATTATTTAAAATATAATTTTCAGTAAATTTAAAAAAAAACAATTATTTAAAACAATTTTTATAAAATTCTTCGCTGGAAATAAATTATTTACAAAAATTATAAAATTTTTACTGGAATTCAATTATTTAAAATACAATTTTCAGTAAATTTAAAAATAACCAATTATTTAAAACAATTTTCATAAAATTCTTCGCGGGAATTCAATTATTTTCAAGAATTATAAAATTTTTACCGAAATTTAATTAATAAAAATACAATTTTCAATAAATTGAAGAAAAATCAATTATTTAAACTAATTTTTATAAAATTCTTCGCGGGAATTCAATTATTTTCACAAATTTCAATACAATTCTTCGCAGAAATTCAATTATTTCAAAAAACGTTAATAAAATTATTCTACATAAGAATTGAATTACTTTCCATAAAATTTTAATTAAAAATCGGCGAAAAAAGTGTTAAAAATTCTATTATCCTCATAAACAATTAAAATTCATCGCTGGAATTCAATTATTTTTAAAAATAATAAAATATTTTAGATAAATTCAATTATTTTGAAATTTGAATATAATTTTAATAAAGTTCGTCATCACGGAATTTTAATTATGTTCAAAAATTTTTAAAATTCTTGTCAAAATTTCAATAATCTTTACAAATAATAAAATTTTTCTCCAAAAATCAATTATTTTCGAAGATGTTAATAAACTTCTTGGCAAAATTTCAATTATTTTCAAAAATTTTCCTCAAATAAATGATTTTCAATATTCTACTATTTTAATCAAATTTTCCAAAAGAATTCAATTGTTTAAAGAAAATTTTTTAAAAATTCTAAGCAAACATTTAATTATTTTCATAAATAATAAAAATTTTACAGGAATTCAATTGTTTACAAAGTATTTGTAAATATATATTATTCAATTATTTTCGTAAATAATAAAATTATAAACTTTCTCGAAAGAATTCAATAACTTTTAATAAATGTTAATAAAAGTGTTCACTGAAATTCAATTATTTTTAAAGATTTTAATAAAATTCTTCGATAGAATTCAATTATTTTTTTAAATTTTGATAAAATTGTCTATAAGAATTCAATTATTTTTAATGCAATTTTAATTAAATTCTTTAAAGAAAATAAATTACTCTTATGCATAATAAAATTCTTCTCCAGAAATTCAATTGTTTTCAATATAATTTTAATAAAATTTTCAAAAAATTCAATTATTTTCGAAATTTTAAATAAAATTCTTCATTAGAATTCAATTATTTCAAATTCTTAGCAAAATTTAAATTATTTTCAAAAATTTTCCTTAATTCAATGATTTTTAATATCTACCTTTTTAATAAAATTTTCCAAAAAAATTCAATTATTTAAAAAAAATTGTACGAAAATTCTTTACAAACATTCAATTACTTTCATAGATAATAAAATTCTTTTCAAAAATTCAATTATTTTCATAAATAATAAAATTTTTACTGAAATTCAATTATTTAAAATATAATTTTCAGTAAATTTAAAAAAAAACTATTAGATAAAACAATTTTTATAAAATTCTTCGCGGGAATTCAATTATTTTCAAAAATTATAAAATTTTTACTGGAATTCAATTATTTAAAATACAATTTTCAATAAATTGAAAAAAATCAATTATTTAAACTAATTTTTGATAAAATTCTTCGCGGGAATTCAATTATTTTCAAAAATTATAAAATTTTTACTGGAATTCAATTATTTAAAATACAATTTTCAATAAATTGAAAAAAATCAATTATTTAAACTAATTTTTGATAAAATTCTTCGCGGGAATTCAATTATTTTCACAATTATTATCAACCCTATTGATAGTTATAAAAACTTTTTTTTTTCAATAAAAACTAATTATTTTTTGCCTTTTTTCGAAATATAATTTTTCAAAAACACGTATTTTAAAACAATTTTTAAATAGTAATAAAATTGAATTCTTTCAAATAAAAAATTTATTTTAATGAAATTTCACAAAACTTCTATATTAATAATATTTTTGTAATTTATTTATTTACTAGTAATTATTTCCTATTTATATCGATTTTTATAAATATTATTTTAAATTTAGAAATATTAACTATTATTATTATTCATTATTATTATTTTTAACTAATTGCTGAAGCAAAAAGTTAGAGAACATTTTAGTAATAATTAGTTATTTTTTACTAATTTAGTTTCAGAGAGATATCAATAGTGAATTTTTACTAATTTGAAGTGAAATAATTACTGAAAGTAAAAATTTCTCACTAACTTTAGAATAACCTAATCCTAATTACTAAAACAATAAACTAAATTGGAACAGAAAAAAATTATAATATAATTTATAATTATAATTACACTGAAAAAATAATTTATTTCATTCAAATAACCGATTATTTGACTATTATCAATTAAATATTTACTCGAACCAAATAATATTTATTGGAGTCAATTAAATGGTTCAATTCATATTTGAACCAATAATTTCAGTATTTGAAGCAAAATAAGAATTGAATTATTTAATAAATATTATTATTAAATCCAATAAATATTTTTTAATTCAATTAAATATTTAATTAATATAATAATGAATTAAAATCGATTATTTGAATCAAATAAATTTTTTTTTCAGTGTATAAAAAATTAATTAAAAATATCGTTAAGTGTTGCATAAATGTTACCATATTCGATGTGGTACGTGTGACACAATTAGCAAAGTGTCTGTTTGGCAAGTTTCCAAAATAATAATTCTCGAAACTCAAACTGAAAAGGGTACAACTTTCATTTCTTTTTCTTTTTTAGGGAACATTTATAGAGAAAATATTATTCTTGAAAATGTACATTATTTTCAAAAGAAGAAATAAAAGAGTAAAAAGAAGAAATAAAATAAAAGAGTAAAAGAAGAAATAAAAATTTACAGTTTATATAATAGAATTGAAAATAAATGTATTTTTGATTGTTTGTGTTGCAGAGGGCGAATTCCCTCCCGGTACGGACACACACGCCAACGTCTGAAAATCGAGTTAATTTGCGTAGAAGCGTAAGGGGCGAACCACCCCCTCATCCGGCTCGACTTCGAAAGCATCCTCATGGCTGGACTCTTCATTTCGCCCGTCCCCTCACCGGCCCCTCTGGTTGCACCAGATCCATTGTCCTCTTACTCATCGTGATATTAGCTCTTCTTGGAATTGGAGGAATCGCTCTCTACATAGTGTTCGGTGAGTTCAATCAATTATTCATTGTAACAAATTTGTCAAATTTATCAAGAAATTATATTTTTCATTAAAAAATTCTGGGAAAATTGAAAATATTTTTCTCTTTTTTATACGATAGACTCTATAGAATTTTAATTTTAAATAAATTAGTATATATTACGTGATATTCAATTTATTATTAGGTATGCAAATTACAAAATTTTTTATTTTCAAATATGAATTTTTGAATAATTACAGATTCAAACTTCAAAAAAAACTCAATTATTAACTAATTTACTGATTAATTCTTCTTGTTTATTAATTTCAAAAAAATGTTAATAAAATTCTTCGTAAGAATTCAATTATTTTCATAAATTATGTTTATAAATAGTAAAATTTTTTGCAAAAATTAAATTATTTTTAAACAAAATTTTAATAAAATTTCACGAACGAATAAAATTATTTTCGAAAGTTTTAATAAATCCTTGGGAACAATTCAATTATTTTTCGAAATATTAAAATCTTTGCAACAATTCAATTATTTTAAAAAAAAAATTTCACGAAAGAATTCAATTTTTTTCTTAATTCGTTAAAAAATATTTCAAAAGTATTCAAATATTTTCTAAATTTTTTTTAAATCCTTCGAAGCAATTCGGTACAATGTACAAAATAGTAAAATTCTTTGCAAAAATTCAATTATATTTAAAACAATTTCACGAAAGAATTCAAATTTTTTCTTAATTCATTGTAAAATCTTTGCAAAAATGTAATTGTTAAAAAAAAATTTCATGAAAAAATATCATTTTTTTTCTTAATTCGTTATAAAATTTTTCAAAAGAATTAAATTATTTTCTGAAAGTTTAATATAATTCAATAATTAAAAGTTTAATTTCAATTACCTGTTAACAAAACACGAGTAGGTATATGTATTTCAAAAACTTGAAAGAAATTGTTCATAAAATTGAGTTATTTAACCAATTTTTAAAGAAACTCTGTATTATTTAAAAAAAAATACAAAGAAATTCTTCAAAGAGAATTTAATTTAATTATCAAAAATTTTAACATAATTCTTCACGAGAATTCAATTGTTTTTCTAAATAAAAAAAATCTTCGAAAGAATTCTATTATAATCAAATTTTTTGATAAAATTCTTTGCAACAATTCGATGATTTTCAATAGAATTAATTTTAAAATTCAAAATATTTAAAAATAAAAATTATTAAAAAAGTTGGGAAACAAAATAGCAAACAGCAACTAACCCCCATTCAATTTAGAACAGTTTTTTTTAAATTATTTTTTTCTTTCATCATTTAGATTATTTAAATTAAATTATTTTCAACAAAGGAAAAATACAGAAAATGAGAAAATTATATTTTGTCGGATTTATAATTTAAATAGAGTGAAAATCCTCTTGGTATTATTATGTAGTGTACAAAATGGAGAAATTGCGCATTAAAATGAAATTAATTTGCTAAAATGGAGATTAACCTTTTTCTTCTATTACAAAATGGAGCACGAGAGATAGAGAGACTGTGTATTGAGTAATCAACTATAATTGAGCTTCAATAAGTTTATAAATTAAGAACCATTTAGCGGTGAGAAAGAGGTAATTTTTCAAATAGATTGAAATTATAGATTTCAAATATACACCCATCGGAGGAATATGGTTTAATATTCTCAGAGGCAAATAAATATTTGTTTCAAATCAATTTCATTTCGTTCAAATAAATTCTGTTTGGTTCAAATAAATTTTATTTGGTCTAAATAAATTTTATTTAGTTTCATAATCACACTGGTTCTGACAAATTATTTTTGGGAATTCAATTACCTCGAAGGAATTTCAATTATTTTTCAAAAAAGTAATTTTTTTTTTATTTGCAACTAAAATTTTTCTCTAAATTAAATTTAATAAATTCACATTTGCGTTGATGTATTTTTATTTTTACTTTCATTTTTAATTTCACTTAAATTTTAAAAAGTTTTTAAATTGAAATCATTTTAACATCTTAATAACTGTAAAACAATAACAATATATTTAAATGTTTATTGTAAAAAATAATTAATATATTATTTTTCTATAAAAATTATTAAATTTTTGAAAAATTTTATTCGAAAATTTAAAAAAATTATCAACTTTTAAAATTACAGTTGTAATTTTTAAAAATAATAAAAATAATAAAGTATTTATCAAAAAATTTGAAAATAATTGAATTCATTTCAAGAACTTAATCAACATTTTTTTTCAATAATTCTTATATTGAAAAAAGTTAAATTCTTGGCAAGATTTTTATTAAAATTCTATATAATAATTGAATTTTTTTGAAGAATTTATTTCAATTTTCTTGAAAATAATGGAGTTTTTTAAAAGTTTAATTTTTACTGATAATTTCGAAAGTAATTGAATTTTATGAAGGTTTTTTTTAAGTTTTTAAAATAATTGCGTTTTATATTAATTGTAATTAATAATTTTCCTATTAAATTATATTAAAATTATTTATAAAAAATTAAATGCTTTTAAGGGCATTTGAACCATGATGACGTCACAGATTTAAAACTAATGCTTTGCACAAACTGTGACGTCATCAAGGTTCAAATCCCCTTAAACAATTTTACTAGAGTTTTTGTAAATAATCCCTTTTTTTAAATTTCATTAAATTTCGTAGAAATAATGAAATTCTTAAAAATAATTCTAATTGAAAATTTTGAAAATAATTGAAATTTACAAAGAATTTTATTAAAAACTTTTGAGAACAATTGATTTGATTAGAAAAATTTTATTAAAATTTTTAAATATAAATATTGAAACTGTTAGAGAAATTTTATTAAAATTGAATTTCTCAGAAGAATTTTATTATTTACAAAAATAATTGAATTCTTGCCTAGAATGTTACAATTTATAAAAATTGAAAATAATTGAATTGTTTTGAAGAATTTTATCAGAATTGTTGAAAATAATTTGAATTTAAATAATATTTTTAAAAATATTATTATATATTCTTTCGAGAAATTTTTTATTAACATTGTATAGGAAATAATTGAATTGTTCTAAAAATTTTATTATATTTATGAAAATAATTGAATTCCTTTGAAGAATTTTCCTATTTATGAAAATATTTTTATTCTGTTGTAATAAATTTTTTTTTTTATTTTTTTTTATTTTTTTTTTTTTTTTATATTTATGAAAATAATTGAATTGTTGAGGAGGATTTTATAATTCATAAAAATAATTGAATTGTTTCGAAGTATTTTTATCTGAATTTTTGAATAGAATGGAATTTTTTGAAGGAATTATATTAAAAATTTTGAAAATAATGATTTTTTAAAAAGAATTTCATTAAAATTGTCAAAAATAATTGAATTTATATTAAAATTCTTGAAAATAATCGAATTTAATTATTATTTTTAAAAATAATTGTATTTTTTCGAAAAAATTTTATTAAAATTGTATTGAAAATAATTGAATTGCTTTAAAAAAATATTATAATTTATGAGAATAATGAAATTCTTGCTAAAAATTTTATTAAAATTTTTGAATAATAATAAACAAGAATAATTAATATTATGTACTTAATAAGGGAATTCTTTAAATTGTGAATCTGTAATCATTTAAAAATTGAATTCTTGAAAATATAAAATTTTTCAATTTATTAAATAATAATAAATGGAATAATTATTATATAATAATAATAATTATTATTTGCTTCTATATTTATTTTTGACACACAAGTAAATCAAAGCAATAATATTGACGTAAGTATCGAGAAAATAGAAGCAACAAAATCAGAGGAAATGTCACATAAATTTCCCCCATTTTTTATGACAATTTAAAATTTTTCCTCACAGGAAAGAATAAAAAAAAATTTATTATTTTCTTCCCAATTCCCTTCTTACGGTATAAACATTATAAAAGTCGGTGCGTAATTACATTCGTTTTTTTACGTACATACACATTTATTTTTACCCATATTACCACACTTGCGCCATAGCCTTGATTTGGGTTATAATTCAATATTGAAAGTAACTGACACACTGTATAAATTCTTATGCACATTTGATATACCTACGTTTTGAGTATTGTAGCGAGAGTAATAAAAAAACGAAGCCTTCAATACGCTCGACTAAACATTTCTCTCCGTAGGATCAGTCTCGGGTCACGTGGAGTATTTATAAGCCTGATCTCATGTCAGAAGAAAATGCTACTAGAATTGTAAATCATGACATTTGGGATCATATAAAACCAATTTTGAAATACGATTAATTAAAACAAGGACTTGTCTCATTTGAAATGAAAAAAAAGAGCGCGCGCGCGCGGGGGAAAAAACAGAGGATGTGTTTGTTTATAGTGAAATATAAATACCGACAATTTTTCTACGCATAATAAAATTTCGAGTTAATTAATGAGAGGATAAATTTTATTTTTTTATTGTAATTAAGATTATAATTATAAAAATAATAAATAATAAATAATTTATATTTAGAAACATGACGGGAATAATAAATGACAAATAATAAGTAACAAATAATGAATAACAAGTAAATAATAATAATAATAATAATAATAAATTCATCAATTAGGATAATAATAATAAAAACTTCTTTTATTACTTTTCTATCGTATTTTAGAAATTTTCGACTTACAATTAGAAGATACCGAATAGCAGTTTTGTCCGTTGTTGTAAAATTTAATTTGCGGCGCTCATTTCGTTAAACGTAAAAAAATAAATAAGTTATAGAAAACTTTCACTTTTTTTCTCTGAAAAATTGAGTGAATATTTAAAATTTAGGGAAATTTCTAAAGTATTTTAGAAAACGAATTTTCGCGTGCTACATTATATTGCTAGAATCAAGATTTTATAAATCGAATCTCGACTTTGAATGCTACTACTAGACTTGTAAATCACGACATTTAGGGGCATGAGAATGTATCCGCGGTTCGATCTTGCGGTCATGTGCAAGTCGTTGATTTATAATCTGCCGTGAAATCGTTGCGCACCCGACTTTCAACGATGATTTGCGTTTGATATATAGTATGCCGACTATTTCTCCTGGCAAAACTTGAATATTATCATTATTATTATTATTTCTATTTTTATTATTTTTATTATTTTTATCATTAGTACTATTATTATTTTTATCATTACAACTATTATTATTTTTATCATTACAACTATTATTATTTTTATCATTAGAACTATTATTATTTTTATCACTATTAGTACTATTATTATATTTATCATTAGAAGTATTATTACTACAATTATTAATACTATTATTATTATTTTTTTTTCTCTTAATATTTTCTATTCTAAAGATAATCACGAATTATAATTAGTTGTAAATCAAATAAATTATTCTTAATATTCTTTTCATTTTTAGCAAAAAAAAAAAAAAAACGTAAAGGTTGTTTCTTCTTTTTTGACATACATAATAATTTTCAATTTTCGTTCAAAATATTAATCATATTAAGGAATTAATGAATTATATTAATTAATCATTAATCGTTCTCAATTAAGAATTAATTTTAAATATAATTGTATTTTTCAACAATTGTAACTTAAAATTTATAAAATAATTGAATTTTGCAAAAATTATTCTCGGAGTTGAATTCTTGCGAAGGATTTTTTATTTAAACTTTTATAAACAATTGAATTTTCATGGGAAATTTTATTATTCATCCGAAAATAATTGAATTTTTATGAAGAATTTTATTCAATTTTTTTTACATAATTTAATTCTAGTTCAATTATTTGGGGAAATAAATGAATTCTTGTGAAGAAATTTATTAAAATTTTTAAAATTAATTGAATTCTTAAGAAGTATTTTATTATTTATGAAAATAACTGAATTATTGCGAGAAATTTTATTCAAATTTTTATAAATAAATAAATTTACATGAAACAATTTATTGCGTGTGAAAATAATTGAATTCTTGCAAAGAGTTTTATGAAAGGTTTTTAAAAAATTGAATTCTTGGATAAGAATTTTATTAATTATAAAAATTATTGAATTTTTGCGAAGAATTTTATTCAATTTTTTTTTAAATAATTGAATTCTCTTTGAAAAATTTCATTATTCAGGAAAATAATTGAATTGTTGTGGAGAATTTTATTCAATTTTTTTCATAATTGAATCCTCGAGAAAAATTTTAGTATTTGGAGAAATAATTGAATTCTTGTAAAGAAATTTATTGAATTTTTTTTTAAATAATTGAATTCTCGTGGAAAATTTTATTATTTGGGAAAATAATTGACTTCTTTTAATGAATATTATTAAACTAGTAGATATTAAAAATTATTGAATTAATGGAAAAATTTAGAAAATGATTGAGATTTTGCTAAGAATGTTATTTAAATTTTTTTAAATAATTGAATTCCTGCAAAAACTTTTATTGTCTATGAAAATAATTGAATTTTTTTAACGAATTTTATCAAAATTGTTTAAAATAAATAATTCTTATGAAGAATTTTAACCAAAATTTTGAAGATACTTTAATTCTATAAAAATTTTATTAAAATTCTATTGAAAATAATTGAATTCTTGCGAAGAATTTTATTCAATTCTTTTTTAAATAATTGAATTCTCGAGAAGCATTTTATTATTTGGAAAATAATTGAAAAAAAACTTTGACAATTAATTTCTAAATAGACCGATTAGTTTTTTTTTGAAATTTTCAAAAATAGTCTTGTCTTCAAAGAAAAAATATTAAAAAATAGAAAACAATTATTTGAAAATCATTAAATATTTCATTTCAACTCTCAAAGCCAGAAAATAAAATCACAAAAATGACTAATTTTAGGTGTGGACAGAATAAATGAATGAAGAAATGTTATTATTATTCTATGTCTTTTTCTATTAAAAAAAATAATCACGAATTATAATTAGTAGTAAAATGCAATATAGGTATAGGTATATATTTATAAATATATAATTGAAAGTAAAATTCTTTTATATGGGGTTGCGTGCAAATATTGTACACTTATTGTACAATAATTACATATTATTTTTGGTACCGAGACCTTATTTGCGCGATTAAGTTGCAATTATCCATTTCCTTAACCGACATATTCATTGAGACAAAAACACATATTTTGTAAATAAGAAAATTGTTTTATGAACTGCAATTTTTATTTTCGAGAAAGTGAATATACTTATTAAAAAGTTCAATCGTCTCAAGGGATAGGATAGGGTTTTTTTTATTTAATTTGTTCAATAAAAAGGAAAAAAACTCATTTTCCTTGAAGAAACGTACAATTAATGGAGAATTTTTTCTTTTTTGCGATAAAAATTTTCTCAACGAGACTTTTACGAATTTACTGAGAAATCAATTTTTCACATCGTCACACTCATAAAAAAGGGTAATTGAAGTGTTTTTTTTTTAATTTAACAAACTTATAAGAATATTTTTATAAAACATGAAGATATCGATCACTCCGAGTCTTCAACTCCGAGTGATCGATTTCTTCATGTTTTATAAAAATTAATAATGACCGAGTCATAAAATCATTATTTTATATTATAAGAATATTCTTCCTGAAAATTTTTTCAAAATTTGAAACCTTTTTAAAAATTCAATTATTTTTAAAAATTCACTCTAAAATGCTTTTAATATTCAATTATTATTTTTTAAATTTTTAACTGAAATTAATTTTTAAATAAATTTTAACTATAAAATTCTATGAGAAATCAATTATTTAACTACAAAAATGAATATATTAAATAATTGAATACTTAAAATTTAATTCTTACAAAGATTTTATCAATTTTTAAAAAAATAATTGAATTTCGGAGAAAATTTTTTATTATTTATGAAATTAATTGAATTTTGCGAAGAATTTTATTTAATTTTTTTTTAAATAACTGAATTCTCTTGAAAGTTTTTATTACAAAATAAATAATTGAATTTTGCGAATAATTTTATTTATTTTTTTTTTTTAAATAATTGAATTCTTGTGAAGAATTTTATTAAAATTCTTAAAAGTTATTTAATTCTTGAGAAACAATTTATTATTTATGAAAATAATTGAATTATTCCAAAGAGATTTATAAAAAATTTGTAAATAATTAAATTTCTGGGAAATTTTTTTTATTTATGAAAATAATTAAATGTTTGCGTACAATTTTATTAGAATTTTTTTTCAAAAATTGAATTCTTTTGGAAAATTTTATTAAAATGATAGATATTAAAAATCATTGAATTAAGGGAAATTTTTTAAAATAATTGAAATTTTGATATAAGAAATTTAAAAAAAATTTTTGAAAATAATTGAATTCCTGCAAAAACTTTTATTATCTATGCAAATAATTGAATTCTTATAAACAATTTTATCAAAATTTTTTTAATTAATTGAATTTCTGCGAAGAATTTCATTATCTATGAAAATAATTGAATTCTAATGGAGAATTTTATCAAAAATTTTGAAAATAAATAAATATAATTGAATTCTTTAAAAAAATTTATTAAAATTGTATTGGAAACAATTGAATTCCTAAGAAGAATTTTATTATGCATTAGAGTAATTTATTTTCTTTCAAGAATTTAATTAAAATTTCATTGGAAATAATTAAATTCTCATAGAGAATTTTATAAAAATGTTAAAAAATAATTGAATGTCAGTGAACACTTTTATTAACATTTATTAAAAATTATTGAATTGTTTCAAGAAAGTTTATCAAAATTGTATTTAAATTTGAATTTTTGAGAAGAATTTTTGCTATTTATGAAAATAATGAAATTCGTGCGAAGATTTTTATTAGAATTTCTGAAAATAATTGAATTCTTTAGAAGAATTTTCTTATGCATCAGAGAAATTTATTTTTTTTTGAGAATTGAATTGAAATTACCTACATTGAAAATAATTGAATTCTTATAGAGAATTTTATCAAAATTTAAAAAAATAATTGAATTCTTTCGAAGAATTTTAGTAAAATCGGTAAAATCTTTAAAAATAATTGAATTTCAGTGAAGATTTTTATTAAAATTTATTAAAAATAATTCCATTCTTTGTAGAAAGTTTATCAAAATTGTATTTAAATTTAAATTTTGGAGAAGAATTTTACTATTTACGAAAATAATGAAATTTGTGCAAAGATATTTATTAAAATTTCTGAAAATAATTGAATTCTTATGAAGAATGTTATAAAAACCTTTGAAAATAATTGAATTCTTTTGGGAATTGAATTATAATTTTATTTATAATAATTGAATTTAAAAAAAATGTTATAAAAATTTAAGAGAAAATAATTGAATTTTGCGAAGAATTTATTAAAACTTTTTTAAAAAAATTGAATTTTCTTAAGAAATTGTATTAAAATTATATTGAAAATAATTTAATTTCTGCTAATATTTTTAATACAATTTTTTAAAATATTTAAATTCTTATAAAAAATGTTCAGAAAATTTTTGCAAATAATTGAATTATTTAAAAATTTTATTAAAATTGTATTGGAAACAATTGAATTCCTCCGAAGAATTTAATTATCTTATGAAAATAATTGAATTCTCTTGGGGAATTTGATTAAAATTGTATTTAAAATAATTGAATTTCCGCGAAGAATTTTACTATTCATGGAAATAATTGAATTTGTGCAATGATTTTTTTTAAGTTTTCAAAATAATTGGATTATTTTGAAGAATTTTATTACATTTTTTGAAATTTTTTTAATTACTCCCTAAATTTGAATTAGTAAAAAACTAAAAATGTTTTCTAATTTGAAATAGTGACTGTTATTTTTGCTTTTCAATTATATTAAATTTTACTAATCAATACTAATTTCTACTAATTTATTAGTCAAATTTACTAATTCAAAAGTAAAAAGTCTACTCAAAAGAAGACCAGATCTAAAATATTTTCTCTCTTAATTTGAATTAGTAAATTTTACTTATAAATAGTAATTTCTACTAATTTATTAGCAAAATTTACTAATTTATTGGTAAAATTTACTAATTCAAGAGCAAAAAGTCAGTCACTTATTGTAATTGGCAAACATTTTTATTAATTTATAAATTTAGCAAGAACTCTATAGACTATAAATTACAAAAATGATAAAGAACTGTATTTCTACAACAATTTCCACTTTTTATTATTTTCCACTTGAAAATTAATTTATTAGTGCCATTTTAATGAAAAAATTCATTGAATAGGTGATAATTTTTCGAAACAAGAACATACATTTCTCTTTTTTTTTGTTTTATATCAGAACATTGTTGTCTTTTGTTCGAAAGTATACATACACTTAGCAAGAAAATTATGAATGTCCGAAGGACATTTTATACGAGCAATGATTAAAATGTTTATATAGCACTTTATCTTATGATATAGAATTTTTTCTCAAAGTAGTTATTTAAGTGACCAGCCTGAGTATAGTCACATACTTTTGATTTTAATTGGAGCAAGGGTTCGTAAGCTTTAATAATATATTGAAAGTATTTCGTCTAATTTTAATTTTTTTCTTCATTTTACAGTCTATATTTTACAACTCATTTGCATGCTCGCAATAAAATGTAAAATTTTCTTTCTTCTTTTGACATATTTTATTTTTACTTTAAACTTTAAATTTTATTTTTATTTTAAACTTTAAACTTTAAATTTTATTTTCTTATTAAAAAATTGAAAAACGATTTCACAAATTTTTTTAAACATCATTTATTATTTAGGACATTTGAAATCAAACTAATAAACAAATCAGATATATACGAGTACTTCATTTCAAGCAACAAACATTTTCCATTTGTCAACATATTCGTACAGTTTGACATGAATCAATGCTTGTTAGATGTTTTTTTTTCTTTTTAAAAAAATGCATTCAAACGTCAAAGTAAATAATGTTTTATTTGACCCTTACAGTCGCGTATTTCTCTTTATTTTTTCGCAATGATTTGACCACCGCAAGTGCTTATTGATGAAAGAAGTTTTTTCTTCATCTTCTCAAGTTGATATAATAAATGAATCGTTAAACAAAAGCGAGTGCTTGAGAAGAAATGATATTCTAATTTAAGAATGTATTTTCGGTTCTTTTTATTTTTATTTCTTATTTATATTTGTTTTTAATAATAAGTAAACGAAAAATTTAAAATCGAATACAAAATATTTAAAATCTGGTAAAAAAATTAAAAATCTAATAAAAAATATTTAAAATCTGGTAAAAAAATTAAAAATCTACCAAAATAAGTTAAAAAGTTGAAAACAAAAATAAAATTGTTTATTTTTAAAATATACACAAATTGTAAGTGATTTTTATAGATTTTTAATTTTTTTTTAATAATAAGTAAATAAAAAATTAAAAATATAATAAAAAATATTTTAAATCTGTTAAAAAAATTAAAAATCTAATAAAAAATATTAAAAATCTAGTAAAAAAATTAAAAACCTAACAAAATCAGTCAAAAAGTAAAAAACAAAAATTAAATTACTTATTTTGAAAATGTACACAAATTCTAAGTGGAAAATTTAAACATAGAGGAAAATGAAAATTTAAATTTAGAATACAGAGTTTTATCGGTGATTCCCAGTGACTTCTATAATAATACTCAGGGGGGGTTAAAAAAAATGACTCGAGAATTTTATCCTTTGGCCAAGAAGGGTAGGTGGTACGGTACCAATTTGCAGTAAAATTAATTGAATTCTTTTTCATCGAGTTTTAAAAAAAGATTTCGCTTTTATTGCGAAAAGTAATTGTCCATTTTTATTAGCTGACAAACTCTGGAGCTACAAATCAAAAGAAAATTATGTTGGTTGTATAAGGTGTCAGTTATGTGATGACGTTTTTTTTTATAATTTACGGCTCCATTTGTTTCCATCACTCAAAAAAAGAAAAAAAAAATGAAAAAAATATTCCCCATAAAAATTAATATTTTAATTATATTATTTTTTAATTACAATTTTTAGGGGAATTATATTTCGTTCAAATTATCTTTCTTAAACTAATTCAAATTTTTTAGAAATCAGTGAAAAAAATTTGCCTAATTTCTATTTAATATTAAAATTTTTATACAAAATTCTGTTTTTCTTTTTTTAAAAAGAAAAACAGAATTTTGTATAAAAATTTTAATTTTAATTAAATATATATTTAATTAAATTTATTTTTAAATTAAATAGAAATTAGGCAAATTTTTTTTACTGATTTCTAAAAATTTTCAATTATTTTAAGAAGGATAATTTAATAAATAATTAAGAATAATTAAGGATAATTTAATAAAATTAATAAAAAAATAATAAAGTTAATTTACATAATTTACATTTATAAAATTAGTAATTTTTGTATTTTAAATTAAAAATCGAAAAAAGTAATGCGATTTCTTTCGAATTTTCACTCATTTCTTATTTGCAAAAAAGAAGAATGAAAAAGAACCATCGGCATTAAAACAGGAGGCAATTTGTAACAATTGAAAAGTAAGAAAAGAAAGCACAAATAGAGCAAAAATATTTTATTGTAATAATATACACAGGGCGAGGAAATCATTATTTATGATGTAAATATATCGACGAATAGAATGTTATGCAGCATAAAATCGCAGTTATTCCTTAAATGTCGATAACTGTACATTTGCAATTTTATGGAATGATCGATTGCGATTCACAGTTATATCGATCCATATTTATTCAAACAATATATATTTTACCACATAAATTCGATTCGACCGGTTGCCATAATTTTTTTTTACTCCAACTACCAACATTCTTGAAGAAAAATCTCATTATTTCTTCTATTGATTTTTATATCTCACTTTTGTGTTTATATATACATAAATGGGTGATTTTTCAGAAAGTGCTACATTGCTACTTTGTTACTGTAATTTTTTCAAAATTATTTTCATCATTTCCATTCAATTACTATTTTCTGGAATTTTTAACTAAAATTCTTCTTTAAATCAATTTTTTTAAGTAATTTTTAAAAAGGTCTTTGAGAATTTTCAGATTCATTTGTAATTTTGTATAGAATTCAATTTTACGAAATTTCTTCAAATATTCGAAAATTCTTCAATTGTATATTAGAAAATAAAATCTTGAAATAATTTTAAAAAAAAATTCAATTAAATTTTTTCAAAATAAATTCTACAAAATTGTTAGTTAAAAGTGTGAAAAATTCAGATTTTCAAAGATTTTAATTTGACACCTTTTCAAAATTCAATTATTTCTAAAATTGATATTATTTGTAACTTCTTCAAAATTAAATTATTTTTTTTTAGAGTTTTTAACTAAAACTCTTCACAAAATGAATTATTTTTAAGAATTAGTATGAAATTGTGAGATTTAAAAATTCGACTAATTTCAAAAAAATTTGAATTATTAAAATTTATCAAAAATCAAATTCTTTAAATTTTCTAATTAAATTCAATACAAAATTCAAATTTAGTAAAATTTAATATGAAAATTCTGATTTTTAATTATGAAAACTGCATTAAACATAATTGAATTTAAAATAATAATAATAAATAATTTAAAATAACTAAAATTCTGCCAACTTTATAAAAAAATTTTAATAATAATTGAATTCTTTTGAGAAATTTTATTTAAAAAATAATTGAAATTCTGACAAGCAATCAAAAATTTTAAGAACAATTGAATTCTTTTGGGGAATTTTATGAAAAATAATATTGAATTACATCCAAAAATTGTAAAGAATTGATATTCTGCAAAGAAATTTATCAAAAATGAAAAAATAATCGAATTCTACTGAAAAACTTTGTTGAAATAACTCAATTAATGCGAAAAATTCAAAATAATTAAAATTCTCCAATGAAATATTAAAAATTTGCAAAAATTCGTGCAAAGATTTTTAAAATAACTATAAAATTCTGACAAGAAATTTATAAAAAAATTTAATAATATAATTGGATTCTTTTGAGAAATTTTATTGAGAAAATAATTGAAAATATGGCAAAAAATTTATCGAAAATTTTAAGAACAATTCAATTCTTTTGCAAGAAATTTATGGAGAAAAATTTGAATTCCTTTCAAAAATTTAAAATAGTTGAAATTCTGCAATGATATTTATTAAAATTTTTTAAAATAATTGAATTCTGATATTTTATTAAAATCGCATTGAAAATAATTGAATTCTTGCAAAGAATTCAAAATAACTGAAATTTGGATAAGAAATTTATCAAAAATTTTAATAATAATTGAAGGAATTTTATGAAAAATAATTGAAATTCTGCAAAAAAATTTATCAAAATATTAAAGAAAAATTAAATTTTTAAAAATTTTTTTGAAATTAATGCGAATTGAAAATTCGAAATTGATGCGAAAAATTCAAAATAATTGAAATTCTGCAATGAAAGTTATCAAATTTTTTAAGAATAATTGAATTCTGATATTTTATTAAAAATTGCATTGAAAACAATTGAATTCTTTTGAGAAATTTTATTAAAAAAATAATTGAAATTCTGTCAAGCAGTTAATTAAAAATTTTAAGAACAACAATTTAATTTTTTCAAGGAATTTTATGAAAAATAATTGAAATTCTTATAAAATTGAATTATGTTTGAAATTCTTAAGTAAATTTATTTAGCAAATAATTCATTGAAACAAATGAAATAGGGAACAACGATATTTGTATTGCCGTAAAAAATGGTAATTAAGAATATTATATTTAAAAATGGTATTTAACTATTTAAGAATGGTATTTAGAAATACTATTTAAAAATGGAATTTAAAAATAACACTTTTAAATAACATTGTAAAGTAAACATTGATAATTTTTGTTGTTTAACTTCCCCCTCTCCTTTCCCACGATTAAAATTCATTTCTCTCTCTCTCTTGCTTATATATGTAGTTCCCTTTTTCTTTAATTTTTTTTGTCCACTGTCAGAGAGGTCAGAGAAGGATAAAGAGATACTGAAAGGCACTCAGGTGGATAGGAGAACGGAAGTGAAATGCCGGTTTCGATTCACGGCTGGAGAACCCTTGCGATATTGCACCGATTAAAAAAAAAATAAAAAAGAGGAGGGAGAAAAAGAACCAAAAGGGCCCAAAAGAGGGAAAGGAAAGAAGAGAAGATCTTTTTGTATAGCCTCGGCAGAGTCATAATTCATTCGTTCCATGCTGTTAAAAAAAAGAGAGAAATAAATAAAATAAGAGTGTCTACTGATTTTCTTCCTCTCTCTTAAAATTCTACTAAATCAAAATACAAATTGACAGTTTTATTTCAAACTGTGTTAGTCGGTGTTAGTGATTGACAATATTTTAATCTAATAAGCAAAAATTCTCCCTCTTTTGTAATAAAAATGTGATAAATAATAATATTCTGTTTCTCTCACATTTTTAATTAAAAAAAAGGGAGAGAACTTTTGAAAATAAAATTAAGGGCTGCTAAGGCTTCGCACTTATATCTACTAAAACCTACAATTTACTACATTTTTACAATTTGCTACTATTTATGGATACCTTTTTTTAGATTTGTGACACTAAAAGTTACTTTTTCCCTTTTTTGGGGAATTTTGCCTCATTTTAAATTCGCTAACAATTAAAATAAAAAAAATTCTCAAAAATTGAATTAAAATTCTTTGAAACGATTCAATTATTTTTAAAAACTTTTCGAAAATTATTTATTTTCAATATCTACTATTTTAATAAAAACTCCACAAAGAATTTTGATAAAATTCTTTGCAAGAATTCAATTATTTTCACAAGCAATGAAATTTTCCCAAAGAATTCAATTCAATTGAAACAAACATTCAATAATTATTTTCATGAATAATAAAATGCTCTTCAAGAATTCAATTATTTACTAATTTTTTTTGAAATTTCTTCGCAATAATTCAATTATTTTCCTAAATAATAAAATGCTTCTCAAGAATTCAATTATTTTCTCAAAATAATAAAATTTTTCATGGGAATTCAATATTAATTAAAAAAAAAAATTGAATAAAATTCTTCTCAAGAATTCAATTATTTTCATAAGCAATAAAGTTTTTCATAAAAATTCAATTATTTATAAAAATTTGAATAATATTATTCGCAAGAATTTAATTATTTTCATAAGCAATAAAATTTTTCACGAAAATTCAATTATTTATAAAAATTTGAATAAAATTCCTCACAAAGATTATCATAAATAATAAAATGCTTCTCAGGAATTCAATTGTTTAAAAAAATGTCAATAAAATTCTTCACAAAAATTCAATTATTTTCAAAAATAATCAGATTGTTTACAAGAATTTAATTATTTTTAATTATTTTAAACAATAATAAAATTCCCACAGAAATTCAATTACTTAAAAATATTTCAATAAAATTCTTCGCAAAAATTCAATTATATTTTCAAAAATAATCAGATTGTTTAAAATTTTGATAAAATTCCTTATAAAGAATTCAATTATTTTCAATTCAATATCCATCTAATCCTTCGAAAGAATTCAATTATTTTCATAAGAAATAAAATGCTTCTCAAAAATTCAATTATTTTCATAAATAATAAAATTCTTCTCAAGAATTCAATTATTTTTAATATTTTAAAAAAAATTTGAAGAAAATTCTTTGCAAAAATTCAATTATTTTCGTAAATAATAAAATACTTCTCAAAAATTCAATTAATTTCATAAATAATAAAATGCTTTTCAAAAATTCAATTACTTTTAAAAGTTTTAATAAAATTCATCAAAAGAATTGAATTATTTTCCCAAATAATAAAATTTTTCACGAGAATTCAATTATTATTGAAATAAAATTAAATAAAATTCTTTGGAATTTTTCAATTTTGGAAAATTCAATTTTTTTCAAAAACAATAAAATTCTTCTGAAAAATTAAATTATTTTTTTAAGATTTGATAAATTCTTTAATTAAATTTAAAGAAGTATTCAAAAGTGTTCAATATTATTTTTTAATTTTTGTATTTAAATAATTTAATTTCTGTTGAACTTTCTAATAAGAATTGTTTTAAAAACGAATTTCAGTTGAAATTTTAGAAAATAATTGTAAACAATTTGAATTAAATTTGACATATATATTTAAAGAGTTTTATTTATTTACTTTTGAAAATAACTTTTAAATATAATTCTGTTTTTGAAGACTTTTAATTTTTAATATATAAAAATTTAGAAAATAATTGAATTTTTCAAAAATTTAGAATAATTAAAGTTCTAAGCACAGGATTAGAATAAAAATAAATATTTTTGATGGAAATCAGGAAACAGTCAGGGAAATAATGAATCAAATTTTTATGAACCGACTGAAACTGGGTTTTTTTTTAGACCGAAAAAATCTGGAATACCTGCGGAGTCCTAAAAAATTTTCTATGGAAATAACGGAAAATCAAGGAAATGAAAAATAACTTTTTTAATATCACATCTCTGAATCAAATAAACTTTTTTGACTTTTTTTGTACTTTGAATAAAGTTTTGACTGTATTTTCATTTTTTTTCAATTCCCTAGAAAATAAAAAATTTTTAGGAGTTGAAGGAAACTGTAAAAATTTTGCTAATATAGTCAAAATTGTAGCTTTTTCAGGTTTAATTTTTTTCCCTGTTTCATTGCTGGAAAATTCTCATGGAAGTTTGAAAAATTCGCAGAGCAACCCCGATTAAAATTGAAAAATGGAGAACAAAAATAATTCCCGCTTTTGAATATAAGAAAAATGTACACTATATGCTTTTGAAAAGAGATGAAGATATGGATAAAAGGGGGTGATGGAGGCACATCTTACCGTGAAAACGGTCCCAAGACCGTTACGTCGGATGTTTGCTAAGAGAGCCGGTTTTTGCTTGAGACAGATTCGCAGAGAAGAACTTCGGAAATCGTTGAGCATGGAACTCCCGCGATCTCTCTGCAAAACTTCTTCTTCTTTCTTTCTTTCTTCTCTTATTCTTTTCTTTCTTTCTTTATTCTTCTTATTCTTCTTTCTTCTTCATCTCTTTTCGATGTCGAGGATGATGCGGTCGATGTATTCTTTTTTATCACCTCCTTTATGGAGATAAATTGTCACTTGCTTTATTTATGACTTTTTTATCTAGACTTTGAAAATGCGCTGGAATTATTTTAAATTGGAAAAATGCATAATACATATTCTGTTCATAGAAAAATTATTTATTTACCTCAATGCTAAAATATAAGTTATATGTTTTTTTCACAGAAAACAAGTTCTTTTCATTTTCAATAAATATATAATATATTGTTATTCCGATTCTAATGTTTGCTTTTTTTTGTTAAAACTGTTTTCTTTTTTATTCTGTTTCTCTCTCTCTCTCTCTCTCTCTCTCTCTCTCTCATTCTTGGAAACAATAATTTTTGTTTGAAAAGAGATACTCTGATAAACCTCTTCTTGAATTTTATTACTATTAAAAGTACAAGAAACTTCCATTAACTTTCTCATGGGCGCCCAGTGGAATTCAATGAGCGAAATTCTATGATTGTAAGTTCAAGGGGGAAAAAAAATTATCGTCTGAAGAAATTGCCATAGATTTTGTTTCGAATGGAGAGAAAATATTTGCTTTTCATGTGAAAATTTTTCTTGTATTGCAAGAGGGAATTTTTAAATACGAAATTGTTAATAAAATTTATACACATTTGTGCGGAGAAAAGTTTCTGTATACCTACATAGTGACCTCGTTGGAATTTTCATATATAGAATTTCTCCGATTGCAAATTCCATACAATATATTAGCGTAAATTTTTTTAAGCAATTTACAATTATTTTATATTATAAAAATATTCGTCTTCTTCATGTTTTATAATAATTAAAGATAATTTTCATCATTTCAATTCAATTACTGTTTTCTAGAATTTTTTTACCATTAAATTAATTTAATTCAAAATTAAAATTTTCCAAAATTTAAAATAATAGAAATTCTACAAAGAAATTTGTCAAAATTTTCATGAATAATTGAAATGAATTCTGATATTTTCTAATCAAAATTGCATTGAAAATAATTGAATTCTTGTAAAGGAATTTAAAATAAATAAAATTCTGACAAGAAAGTAAAAAATTTTGAGAACAATATTGCATTCTTTTAAATAGAAATATTATTGTAAATATAACTGAATTGATGCGAAAAATTCAAAATAATTGAAATTCGGACAAGAAATAAATATTTTGAATATAATTGAATTCTTCTAAAAAATTTTATTGTGAAATAACTGAATGCGAAAAATTCAAAATAATTGAAATTCTACAGCAACATTTTTATAAAAATTCTTATGAATAATATTTGATATTTTATTAAAATTGCATTGAAAATAATTGAATTCTTAAAAAAAATTTAAAATAATTTGAATTCTGATAAGAAATTTATCCAAATTTTTGCAAACCATTGAATTCTTTCAAGGAATTTTATAAACAATATAATTGAATTCCTTACCAAAATGCAAAATAATTGAAATTCTGCAAAGAAATTTATAAAAATATTTAATACTCTAAATTTCAAAATAATTAAAATTTATCAAAATATTTCAGAACAATTGTATTCTGATATTTTATTAAAATTACATTGAAAATAATTGAATTCTTGCAAAGAATCAAATATAATTTTTAAAAAATTTAATTACACTTTTTCAAAAAAGATTCATTCTACAGAATTGTTAATTAAAAATATAAAAAATTCAAAGCATGAAAGATTTTAATTTCAAACCTTTTCAGAATTCAATTATTTCTAAAAATTCATGCTTTTAATATTTATTCATTTTCTAAAATTCATTTTTAAATCAATTTTTAATAGAAAATTCTATGAGAAATCAATTATTTAAATACCTACAAAAATAAATAATTTATTAAATAATTGAATTCTCGGGAAAAATTGTATTGTTTGGAAAAATAATTGAATTTGCTAGGAATTTTATTAAATTTTTTTTAAATAATTGAATTTTCGTGAAAATTTTTATTTTCTGGGTAAATAATTTAATTCTTGTGAAGAATTTTATTTAAATTTTTAAAAGTAATTGAATTCTTGAGAAGCATTTTAGTATTTATGAAAATAATTGAATTCTTGCGAGGCGTTTTATTCAATTATTTCAATTATTTATTTAATTATTTATACTTTTAACTAACAATTCTGTAGAATGATTTTTTTGAAAAAGTAATTAAATCTTTTTAAAATTATATTTAATTCTTTGCAAGAATTCAATTATTTTCAATTCAATTTTAATAAAATATCACAATTCAATTATTCTTAAGAATTTTGATGAATTTCGCTGTAGAATTTTAATTATTTTCAATTTTTTACATGAATTTAATTATTTCATTGGAATTTTCAGATAAATTCAATTATTCTGAAATATTTCGATAAATTTTGTTGCAGAATATCTAGTATTTTTTCCATAAAATTTTTCAAAAGAATTCAATTATTATAAAAATTTTTTATAAATTTCTTGTCAGAATTTTAGTTATTTTAAATTCTTTGCATGAATTCATTCATTTTCAATGCAGTTTTGATAATAAAATATTAGAATTAAATTATTCTCAAAAATATTGATAAACTTTGCAGAATTTTTATTCTTTTAAATTTTGGAAAATTTGAATTTGAAATGAATTTAATTGAAGTCTTTAGTAGGATTAGGTGTTTCATTCAATTTTTTTATAAATAATTAAATTCTTGCTAGGAATTTTATTTAATTTATTTTTTAATAATTGAATTTTTGTGAAAAAATTTATTATTTGGGAAAATAATTGTATTCTTGTGAAGAATTTTATAAAAAGTTTTTAATAAATTGAATTATTTTGGAAAATTTTATTGAAACAGTAGATAATTGAACATTTTTGGATTGAGAGAAATTTTTGAAAATAATTGAAATTTAACCAAAAATTTTATTAAAATTATTGACAATAATTGAATTTCGGAAAGGAATTTTATTATTTATAAAGATAATTGAAATTTTGACGAGAATTTAAAAAAATTGTTGGACATAATTGAATTTGATAAAAAGAAATTTTTTCAATTTAAATAATTTATATGTAATAATTTTATAATATAGTTCTTCAAATTGCATGGGAATATTACATGGACTTTCCATAGGATATTTTAAAAATTTCCATTTAAAGTTTTTTGATAAATTCAGATGCGAAACCCTTTACAATGAATTTTTGTTACATTTGAAATTATTCATATACCCGAAAAATAAACGTTGCTCAAATTGCTTATAAATTCCCCCGGAAAAGTGTAAAAATTAAAAAATTCTGAATGATTCCAAAAAAAGAAAAAAAAACATTGAAAAAAGTATCTGCTACAAAATTATCCATAATTTAGTACGAGATTGAGATGCAAAGGAAACTTTTTTCTCCGCTGTTACCATCTCCTTCCGGTGATGGATCAACGCACCATGATTCTGTTTATACTCAAAGAAATATTATACTTTTGATTTCAGAACCACAAAAGCTGCAAATAATTCAACAATACTTGAGGTCGTCGGGAAGGAATGTGACGACAAGTGAGAATTTCACCTCCTTCACTTCCGGCATGGAGCACCTAATGGACGAGCAGAATGTGTCGACCGACGTGGTGCCTACACTCCCTGTAGGTGTGCTTTTAAACGCAAGCCTCCCGTTTCCGGAGGCAAACGAAGAGCCAACGGAAACGGAAACCGAAGTCTATTCTACTACTGCCAGCAGTACTACTAGTACTACAATTACTACAATTACTACAACTACTGCAAATATTGCGTTGCCAGATTTAAATTCCACGAGGCACTGTGACGATTGTTTCGAAGGCGAGGTGTGCGTTGCACTCGTCGGCGAGGAAGTGCCCATTTGCAGAACTGGACCGGATCCTCTGGACCCCACTGGCTGCTCGGGTCTTTGTTTAATCAATAAACAAAAGTGCCATCGATTAGATGTCGACGCCTTCAGGTGAGAACTTCCACTCATGTCAATATTGTAATTTCACTTCGATCCGAAGACATGTGAGGGGCATTATTTATTTATTTTTGGAATTTATGACGTCATGCAGTGGCATGACGTAAAGTCAATATTTTTTCTCTCTACAATTTAGCAAAAAAGAAATCCATTGTTCTAAAATAAAATTTCCGTTTTTAATTGTCTCGTGCTATTGTTTCGCTTTGATTTTCTTTTTCTTCTTTTTCTTAATTGATCGAATGACAGAAAATCATTTCAACTCAATTCAAAAGAATGTTAATATAACAATTTTTCAAAAACTAACTTCTTCTTTTTCTTTAAAATTTTAAATTCAAATCTTTTGAAATTCAATAACTGATAAGAATATAAGATATAATAATTGAATTTAATTATTATTTTTTAAAATTTTTACCTAAGATTCTTCTTTAAATCATAATTTTTGAAAAATTTCTATGATAATTTCCAAATTAAAAAAAAATTCAAAATTCAAAATTCAATAACTTATAAAAATATTGTTATTAAACATGAAGATACCGATCACTCCGAGTGAGATATTTAAATATTTTATTATCAAAATTGCATTGAAAATAATTGAATTCTTGTAAACAATTTAAAATTACTAAAATGCTGACAAGAAATTTATAAAAAAAATTTGATAATAATTGAATAATTAAATTTTATGAAAAAAATTCTTAAAATTCTGACAGCAATCAAAATTTTTAAGAATAATTGAATTCTGCTATTTCATTAAAATTGCATAGAAAATAATTGAATTCATGAGAAAATTTTAAAATAATTAAAATTACAACAAGTAATTTAAAGGTAAAGAAAAGTAATTTAAATTTATAAATTATTTGAAAAAGTATTGAATTTTTTTTGGAGAAATTTTATTGAAAAGATAATTGAAATTCTGATAAGAAATTTATTCAAATTTTTAGAAACAATTTGAATAAAAATTTCTCAAAAAACTAACTTCTTCAAAAATTTTAAATTCAAATCTTTTGAAATTAAATAACTGATAAGAATATAAGATATAATAATTATTATTTTCTAAAATTTTTATCTAAGATTCTTCTTTAAATCAATTATTTTTAATAATTTTTGAAAAATTTCTATGATAATTTCCAAATCATTTGTAAACAAATGTTTACAATACAGTTTTATGAAATTTCATCGATTATTCAAAAACTCTATTAGAAAAAAGAAACTTAAAATAATTTCAAAATGATTTAAATTAAAGTTTATCCAAAAAAAAAAAATGTTCTTTAAAACTTCTAATTAAATTCAATGAAAATTCAAATTTTCTAAAATTAAAAATAATAGAAATTTTGCAAAGAAATTTATCAACATTTATATGGATAATTGAAATGAATTTTAATATTTTATTATTAAAATTGCATTGAAAATAATTGAATTCTAGCCAAAGAATTTCAAATAACTATAAAATTTTGTCAAAAAATTTTAAAAAGATTTTAATTATAATTGAATTTTTTTGAGAAATTTTATTGAAAAAATGATTGAAATTCTGATAAGCAAATTATTTAAAATTTTAAAAACAATCGAATTCTTTTGAAGGAATATTATTGAAAAAATAACTGAATTGATGGAAAAAATTGAAAATAATTGAAATGGAAAATAATGGAAAAAATACTTGAAATTCTGACAAGCAATCAAAAATTTTAAGAACAATTGAATTTTTTTAGAGTAATATTTAACGTATAATTAAATTCTTCTAAAAAATATTATTGAAATAACTGAATTCATGAATAAATTTCAAAATAATTGAAATTCTACAGTGAAAATTATCAAAATTTTTAAGAATAATTGAATTCTGATATTTTATTAAAATTGCATGGAAAATAATTGAAATCATGTGAAAATTTTTAAATAATTGAAAATGAAACAACTAATTAAATTTTTTTTGAGAAATTTTATTGAAAATGTAATTGAAATTCTGATAAAAAATTTATTCAAATTTTTAAAAACAATTGAATTCTTTCGAGAATTTTTATGGAAAATAATTGAATTCCTTCCTAAAATTCAAAATAATTGAAATTCTGCAATGAAAATCAAAATAATCAAATATAATTGAATTCTTAGGAAAAATTTTATTCAAATAACTGAATTCATGCATAAATTTAAAAATAATTGAAATTCTACAGTTAAATTTATCAAAATTTTTAAGAATAATTGTAGATATTCTGATATTTTATTAAAATTGCTTTGAAAATAATTGAATTTGTTTATCTATTCGGAAATTCTTTAATTAAAAATATATTAGAAAATAAAAACTTCAAATAATTTCAAAAAGAGTTGAATTAAAGTTTATCAGGAAAAAAAATATTCTTTAAAATGTCTATTTAAATTCATTAAAAATTCAAATTTTCTAAAATTTAAAAGAATAGAAATTCGGCAAAGAAATTTTTTAAAAATTCTCAAGAATAATTGAATTGTGATATTTTATAAAAATTGCATTGAAAAGAATTGAATTTTTGAAACAAATTTTAAATAATTGAGATTTTAACAAGTAATTTAACAAAAATTTTAAGAATTATTAAATTGTTTTGAGAAATTTTATTTAAAAAATGAATTGAAATTATGACAAGAAAAGTATCAAAATTTTTAGGAATAATTGAATTCTTTTCAAGAATTTAATAGAATATAATTGAATTCTTTTCAAAAATTCAAAATAATTAAAATTCTGACAAGAAATTTATCAAAATATTTAACCTTAAAAGTGCTATGTGCCGAAAAATCACGCTCAGTGCTACCCCCGGTCTGTCAGACCGCTATTCCCTTTTTTTCGGTTTTTTAGTAATTTATAATTTTCTAAAGACAACTATTGTAAATATTTTTCACTTTTTAACAAAAAAAAGTCATTTCTACATTAATTTGATTCAATTTTTTTTTATTTTTACATATTTTACAATACAAACTTTAAAGAAAAAAAATTTTTGAAAAAGTTGTCACTTAACCGATTTTTATAAAATATGAAGCTACTGAAAAGCTCAAGTTCGTATCTTACTTTGAAAAAAAGTTACAAGCAAAAAAAATTTTTATAGCGGTCTGTTAGACCGGCATAGCACTTTAAAGGTTAAGAATAATTTAATTCCTCTGAAAAATGTTATTTCGCTTTGACTTTGTTTTTCTTTTTTTTTAAATTGATTGTAATTAGTCTGCACTGATTGGAATTACAATTTACAAGCAATGTAGAAAAGATTTCAATCAGTGTACACAGAGAGATGTTGATTGAAATTTGTCCTATTTTTATTGTAAAGAATTTAGAGGCGCAGATTAATCCTTTGGGAAATTAAAAAAAAATTTTTAGAGAAAGTACATTTTTTCATTGCACTTTGCGCAGATGCTTCGAAAAGTTATAGTCATCTAAAGAGGCCTTGAAACGTCTTCGTCATTGAAAATTACGTTCTTTATGAACCTTGAAAGTGGGTGAAGTTCACAAAGTTTATGATCGACGGTTAAATAAAATTTATATTTTTCACAATAAGAAATATTAAAAAAAAAAAATTTAGTTCTTTTCTTTCATAATGTTTTGCTTAGAAATTGTGGATCAAGAAAGTTTGGAAAAATTGTTTTTCTATACTAAAGCTTATAAAACTTATTTTGCTTCGAATAAAAATGGACTTTAGTGAAGTTTTTAATGTTTATTATTTTATTTATTAAATTCAGAAAAAAAATGTTTTTCTACGAAAATTCTCATAAATTTTAAATTGATATTTTATTTACAAATTTTCTCGATTATTTACTAGAAAAAGAAAAATTTGCAAATAACTTTTATTTTCTCAAAATTCCTCAAAAGAATTCAATTAATTTTAGAAATTTTAATAAAATTCATAGAAATAAATCAATTATTTTGCAAAATATTAAATTTTTCACGAGAATTCAATTATTTAAAAAAAATTCTATAGAATTCTTCTCAAGAATTCAATTATTATCACAATCAATAAAATTTTTAAGAGAATTCAACTATTTAAAAAAAGGTGAATAAAGTTCCTCTCAAAAATTTAATTATTTTCATAAATAAAAAAATTCTTTTCAGGAATCCAATGAAATTCCGAAAATTTTATTGAAAATAACTGAATTGATACCAAAAATGTAAAATAATTGAAATTCTCTCAAGAAATTTATCAAAATTTTAAATAATAATTGAATTCTTTTGAGAAATTTTATTGAAAAAATAATTGTAATTCTGTAAAGAAATTTAGTAAAATATTGAAAGAAGAATAATTGAATTTTTCTAAAAAATTTTATTGAAAAAATTGAATTCATGTGAAAAATTCAAAATAATTAAAATTCTACAGCGAAAATTATCAGAATAATTCAATTCTCATATTTTATTAAAATTGCTTTGAAAATAATTCAATTCTTGCAAAGAATTTAAAATAATTAAAATTCTAACAAATAAATTTAAATAAAAATTTTTCATTTAAATAAATTTCTTCGCTAGAATTCAATTATTTTCAATGTAATTTTATTAAAATTTCTCGAAAGAATTCAATTATTTATATGAATAAAAAAAATTCTTTCCAAAATTCAATTATTTTCATAACAATGAAATTTTTCGCAGAAATTCAATTACATTTATAAAAAAAAATTTAAAAGTAATATAATTCTCCAGCTGAAAAATTTCCTTTCAAATTTTCCCCACGAAAATATATATCCACCTTGTGGAGATTTGCAAAAATCCGCAAACAAATTTTTCCATCTTTTATAAACCATTAGAGACATTCGAAAACAGATATCAAATTTAAATTCCAAGTGCCCGAGGGGATCATGCAATTTTCCATATATTTTTAAAAAGATTTTCTTTTACATAATTCATGTAATAATAAAAAATACCAAAAAAATCCGTTCGCGAAATCCATGAAAGAAATTTTTTAAAAACTCCAGGCGAATACAATTTTTCACGCAGCTCACATTTAATTAAATTTGCAAAAAAGGAAAAAATCCATCAATGTGGCATATATTAAAAAATTTGTTTACTCGAAAAATTTTCAAAGCTGTTTTTTTTCTTTTTCAATGTTTTTTTCTTTTTCAATGGTTTTTTTTCTTTTTCAAGTTTTTTTTCTTTTTCAATGTTTTTTTTTTTTTTTAATTTTTTTTTTCTTTTTCAATGTTTTTTTTTCTTTTTCAATGTTTTTTTCTTTTTCAATGGTTTTTTTTTTCTTTTTCAAGTTTTTTTTCTTTTTCAATGTTTTTATTTCTTTTTTAATTTTTTTTTCTTTTTCAATGTTTTTTTCTTTTTTCAATGTTTTTTTTTCTTTTTCAATGTTTTTTTTCGAATATAATTTTCCACCTCACATTTAATTAAATTTGCAAAAAAGAAAAAAAATTAATAACTGGCATAGGTATATTAAAAAATTTATTTACTCGAAAAATTTACAAAACTTTTTTTTTTTCTTTTTCAAAGTTTTTTCTTTTTCAATGTTTTTTTCGAATATAATTTTCCACCTCACATTTAATTAAATTTGCAAAAAAGGTAAAAAAAATTCATAACTGTGGCATATATTAAAAAATTTATTTACTCGAAAAATTTTCAAAGCTGTTTTTTTTTCTTTTTCAATGTTTTTTTTTCTTTTTCAATGGTTTTTTTTTCTTTTTCAAGTTTTTTTTCTTTTTCAATGTTTTTTTTTCATTTTTAATTTTTTTTTTCTTTTTCAATGTTTTTTTTTCTTTTTCAATGTTTTTTTCTTTTTTCAATGTTTTTTTTTCTTTTTCAATGTTTTTTTTTTCATTTTTAATTTTTTTTTTCTTTTTCAATGTTTTTTTCTTTTTTCAATGTTTTTTTTTCTTTTTCAATGTTTTTTTTCGAATATAATTTTCCACCTCACATTTAATTAAATTTGCAAAAAAAGAAAAAAATTAATAACTGGCATAGGTATATTAAAAAATTTATTTACTCGAAAAATTTACAAAACTTTTTTTTTCTTTTTCTATGTTTTTTTTCTTTTGAATGTTTTTTTTCTTTTTTCAATGTTTTTTTTTCTTTTTCAATGTTTTTTTTCGAATATAATTTTCCACCTCACATTTAATTAAATTTGCAAAAAAGGAAAAAAATTAATAACTGGCATAGGTATATTAAAAAATTTATTTACTCGAAAAATTCACAAAACTTTTTTTTTTCTTTTTCAATGTTTTTTCTTTTTCAATGTTTTTTTCGAATATAATTTTCCACCTCACATTTAATTAAATTTGCAAAAAAGGAAAAAAATTCATAACTGTGGCATATATTAAAAAATTTATTTACTCGAAAAATTTTCAAATCTGTTTTTTTTATTTTTCAATGTTTTTTTCTTTTTCAATGTTTTTTTTCTTTTGAATGTGTTTTTTCTTTTTCAGTGTTTTTTTTCTTTTTCAATGTTTTTCCTTTTCCAATGTTTTTTTTCTTTTTCAGTGTTTTTTCTTTTTCAATGTTTTTTTTCTTTTGAATGTTTTTTTTTCTTTTTCAATGTTTTTTTTCTTTTTCAATGTTTTTCCTTTTCCAATGTTTTTTTTTTCTTTTTCAATGTTTTTTTTCGAATATAAATTTCCACCTCACATTTAATTGAATTTGCAAAAAAGAAAAAAAATTCATAACTAGTATATATAAAAAAATTTATTTACTCGAAAAATTTACAAAACTGTTTTTTTTTTCATTTTCAATGTTTTTTTTCTTCTTCTTCAATTATGCGCATAAATGCTGTTTAATATTTATTAGGTAATACAGCCCTTTGTCTCCTCATTGTAAAAACAGTTTTTATTGTGCATCTGTTTTCCGTGCAATAAAGAATAACCACAAACTGTATATAATAGTTAGTCGTTTTCTGCCACAATAATTCTCTGGCCAGAGAGAGAGATGATCACCAGTCTTAATGCGCGGTTAGAACAACTCTCTCGCTAACTTGAAGTACTTACAAAAGTACTGCGAGAAAATACAATATAATTTTTATGTATACCTTTTTGCCTTCATTATAAAGTAGGCTTTGTGCAAATATTCATATACCGGACTTGAATATATATATTGTTTAATATTCTTTTCATCAAATTTAAGGGGATGACTTGTGCTTCACTTTAACTATCTCTATGCTCGTAGCCATAATGTGAAAAATGTATAGGACTTTTCTTCACTTTATATGAAGAGTACTTTTCCACTCTGCTATAGTACTTTTATCAAAAGACGAGTTTTAATTTAATCTAATAATTGTTAACAACTAAATATGATTGACAGCAATATAGAGTTTTTGTATTCAATCCGTTTTTAAATCTATAAATAGGTAAATCAAAATGCCACTTATTTTCTTGAATACTTTTTCAAATACTTTTTCAAATACTTTTATTCTCGCAAGTATACTTGCGAGAAAAAGTACAAGATGTAAATTGTTTTTATTTTATTTGTTATGTACTGTATTTTTTTTTTTTTTATTTTTTTTTATTTTTTTTTTATTTTTATTTTCATTTTCATTTAATTTTTTTTTTTTTATTGCAGATGCATGGATCTTGAACACTACTGTTTGGATGACGAGTGGACGTGTAAAAACACTCTCTGCATCCCTTTAGTGAAGCATTGCGATGGTACAATGAATTGCTATGACCATTCTGATGAATACAATTGCGGTGAGTTAGCGATAATCTGCATTATATGTTTCTTTTATAAGTTTCTCATTTCTCTTTGTTGCCTAACAGTATCTACCTGTTTTTACATTTTATTTTATTGTGCTCACAAAAGAAAACTATATTCTTCAATTACATCTATGTGGCATCTATAAAGTTTTCCTTTTTTTTGTATGAGAAAAAAAATTTAATGATAATTAATATTGACCAGGAAATGCTACGAGACCGAAACGCGGTATTCAATTAATCATTATAAGGCAAATTATAAAAAAAGTTTTATTTACTAAATTTCAACTTCATTTTTTGAATAAGTTCAGATTCGTAATTTGAAAAAGGAGACTTATTAACTAATTAACTAACTATTATTTATTTATGAAATTAATGAAATTTTTTTGAGGATTCTATACTTAGAATGTTAAAACTGTATTGAGAATATTTGAATTTTTTAAATAATTTTATTAAAAGATTTGAATTAAATATTAAAAGATTGAATTCGGTGGAGAAATTTTGACTTATAATATAAACAATTATTATTATTATTAATATTATTATTATTATTATTATTATTATTATTATTATTATTATTATTATTATTATTATTATTATTATTATTATTATTATTATTATTATTATTATTATTATTAATTAATATTATTATTAATTAAGAGAAGATCTATTTATCTGGCAATGAATCATTATTATTAATTATATTAAAAACTATCAAATTCTTCGGAACAATTCAATTATTTTCTTAAATTCAATTTTTTTTAAACTTCTATAATAAAATTCTTCTGCAGGAATTACATTATCTTTACAAATAAAAAAATTCTTCTCAAATAATTCAATTATTTTCGTAAATAATAAAATTCTTTGTTGAAATTCAATTATTTCTAATAAAAATTAAAAAAATGTTCACGAAAAAATTGTATTATTTTTAAAAATAATAAAAATTCTTTAAAAAAATTCAATTATTTCTAACATTTTTGGAAAAAAATACAATTATTTTTCAAAATAATGAAATTCTTGAAAAGAAATTCAATTTTTTTAATAAAATTTTTTCTAAATAGATAATTTCATTGTTTTCAGGAATTTCAATAAAATTCTTCAAAAAAAATTCAATTGCAAGAATTTAATTATATTTATAAATAAAAAATTATTCGCATAAATTCGATTATTTTCCATACAATTTTTCTAACATTTTTGGAAAAAATTCAATTATTTTTCAAAATAATGAAATTTTTGAAACGAAATTCAAGTATTTTCAATTAAATTTTATATAAAGAATTTCATTGCTTTCAAGAATTTCAATAAAATTATTCAAAAAAATTCGATTGCAAGAATTCAATTATATTTATAAATTAAAAATTATGTATTCACAGAAATTCAATTATTTTCATGAATAATAAAATTCTTTGTATAGAAATTCAATTATTTGTAAAAAAAACGTAAAAAATTTTCTCGAAAGAATTCTATTATTTTTAGTAATAATGAAAATTCTTTTCAAAAGTTCAATTATTTTACATACAATTTTTCTAAAATTTTTGGAAATATTTCAATTATTTTTCAAAATAATGAAATTCTTAAAAAAGAAATTCAATTGTTTTTAATCAAATTTTATCTAAAGAATTTAATTGTTTTCAAGAATTTCAATAAAATTCTTCAAAAAAATTCAATTGCAAGAATTTAATTTTATAAATAAAAAATTATTCGCAGAAATTCAATTTTTTGTAAAAAAAAACGTAAAAAATTTTCTCGAATGAATTCTATTATGTATTTTTATTAATAATGAAAATTCTTCTAAAAAATTATATTATTTTCCATACAATTTTTCTATCATTTTTAGAAATATTTCAATTATTTTTCAAAATAATGAAATTCTTAAAATGTAATTCAATTATTTTCAATCAAATTTTTTCTATAGAATTTCATTGTTTTCAAGAATTTCAATAAAATTCTTCAAAGAAAAAAATTCAATTGCAAGAATTTAATTATCTTTATAAATAAAAAGTTCTTCGCAGAAATTCAATTATTTTCATGAATAATAAAATTTTTAGAAGAAAAACTCATTTTTTTTTTGTAATAAAAATTAAAAAATTTTCTCGAAAGAATTTTATTATTTTTATTTTTAATAAAAATTCAATTATTTTACATACAATTTTTCTAATAATTTTGTAAAAAATTCAATTATTTTTCAAAATAATGAAATTCTTCAAGTAAAATTCTTTTTTCTTAATAAGATTTAAAAAAAATTTTTTTTAAATACATAATTTCATTGTTTTTAAGAATTTCAATAAAGTTCTTCAAAAAAATCCAATTTCTTTTAAAAATTATTAACAGAATTCTTTGCAAAAATTCAATTATTTCCAAACTTTAAAATAATTTTCTCTGTAGAATTCAATTATTTTAAAAAATTAAAAAAAAAATTTTTGCAAGAAAGAGTTTATTTTTATAAATAATAAAATTCTCAGCAAGAACTCAAATTTTTAATGAATTATAAAATTCTTTGCAGGAATCTACTTATTTTGAATACAACTTTAATAAGATTTCTCGAAAAAATTCAATTATTATTTAAAACTATAAAATTCTTTAAAAGAGACCAATTATTTTTAAATTCAATAAAATTTTTCAAAAGGATTCAATTATTTCAAAAATTTTAAATAAATTTCTTCTAAAGAATTGAATTTTGAATAAAATTTATTTTTTTATTTTTTTTTCTATTATTTTGATTTTTGAATATAATTATTTTTCAATTTATTTTTAGAATTCAATTATATTTAAAACTGTTGATAGAATTTTTTGCATGAATTCAATTATTTTTCTAAATTTTTTATAAACTTCTTCTTAACAATTCAAATATTTTTTTAAAAATTTGAATAAACAACTTCATAGAAATTCAATTCTTTTGCAATAGAATAAAATTAACATTTTTTTTTTTTTTGCAAAACAAGAACAATCGAAATTTCCTAAACTTTAATGTTTAATAAAAATTTGAACAAATATTTTCTTATTTTTCATATTAGAATTCGAAAAAAATGGTTTCAAACAAAAAAATTTGCTAACACTGAAATATTAGCAATTTTCTCCCCGACAAAAACCGTTCCTCAGAACAAACGTTCTCTGAGCAAAATAAAAACCAGTTCCAATTAAAAACACATTTTTAATTAAAAATCCCACATGTAAATGTAATCTGCTTTTTCGAAAAAACTTCGCCATTTTCTAGTTAGATTTATAAAAAAAATGAATATTAATTCTAATAGGAATAATTAATTTTTTTTCCAGAATGCAATCTAGAGACACACTTCCAGTGTGGGAACGAGACTTCCTGTCTTCCTTTAGATAAAAAATGCGATGGGAAGATAGATTGTTGGGACGCAACAGACGAGATAAACTGTACATTAGGTAATTAATATTCCTTTCTACACTTTTGCGATATTTTATTAATTAATAAAACTAGAGTCAAACAATCATTAATCGTTGTTTAAATAATTAGTCATGAATTTTATTGTTCTTTTCTAGTTGACTTGACACTTTTTTATTATTTAAGAAAAATGATTAATATATTTATATTATTTGCGATGATAATTTTTTTTCATCGCAGTATTAAATTACCCATCACGTATAAAGCAAATGAAAAAACACATGAAGCCTTGACTTATAAAATTTAACTGATAAAATGATTTATATTATTTTAGCATGTCCTTTGGAGAGTGAGTTCACATGTAACGATGGACAATGTATATTGAAGGCACGTTTCTGCGACGGATTGCGGGATTGCGTGGATGGATCTGATGAACCGCACGGATGCCAAGGTCGCTGTAATAAGCACGAATTTACATGCCAGTGAGTAAAACTAGTCACGTTTGCATAAATTCAATCGGATATTTTCAAATATCCCGCAAGTGAATCTTCAATTTTAAAACTAGTTACATTTATCTCCTGCTTCTTTATAACAGGGTTGCCACGCTTTTCCTCATTTCAAATTCCCTGACTTTTTTCCAGATTTTCCAGCTTAAAATAAAACGTAATTTTTCCAGGTTTCTAAAACTACATTTATAATTTACAAAATTTTATTTTTAATTTTAATTTAATTTTTAATTTTATTCTTAATTTTACCCAATTCCCTGACTTCCAGACAAAAACGACTTTTCAAAAATTTTAAATTCAATTACATATGAGAATATTATTATAAAACAAGAAGATAATCGCTTTCTTCATGTTTTATAATAATTAAAATTTGATACTATCATTATTTTATATTATAAAAATATTGTTACTGTAATTTCTTCAAAATTATTTTCATTTCAATTCAATTCTTTATTTCTAGAATTTTAAACTAAAATTCTTTTTTAAAACAATTATTTTTAATAATTTTTGAAAAAGTTCTTCTTTGAGAATTTTTAAATCCATTTGTTTACAATTCAATTTTACCCTAAACTTTCGATTATTCTAACATTCTTCAATTAAATAAATTAGAAATTAAAAACTTTAAATAATTAGAAAAAAATTCCATTAAACTTTTTGAGAAAAATTAATTCTATAAATTTCCTTAAAAATCTTGTCAAGAATTTAATTATTTTTATAGATAATAAAAATTATTCGCAGGAATTCAATTATTCTCAAAAAAAATTTGAATAAAATTCTTCGAAATAATTCAATTATATTTTTAAAATTGATAAAATTCTCCGCAAGAATTCAATTATTTTCAAAATTGATAAAATTCTCCGCAAGAATTCAATTATTTTCAAAATTGATAAAATTCTTCGTAAATATTTAATTATTTTCAATATTAATTTTTACGTAATTTTGATTATTCTGACATTCTTCAATTAAATATATATTAGAAAATAAACACTTGAAGAATTAAAGAAAAATTCAATTAAACTTTTTTAAAAAATAAATTCTACAGAATTGTTAATTAAAAGTATGAAAAGTTCATATTGCTTTCAATATTCAATAATAATCTAAAATTTATCTGAAATTAATTTTTAAATCAATATTTACTAGAAAAATTCACGAGAATTCAAATATTTAAATACAAATAAAATGCAAATAAATATTTTATTAAATAATTCAATGTTTCTTAAGATTGAATTTTTATAAGGAAAATTTATAAAATTAATTTTTAAATAATTGAATTCTCTTGACGAATTTTAATAAAATTTTTAAGAATAAATTTATTTTTCAGAAATCTTATTAAAATTTTATTAAAAATAAGTGAATTTCTCCAAAGAGAAAAGAGTTTTTAAAACTTTTTTTTTATAAGAGTTTTTGAAAATAATTGAAATTTTACCAAGAATTTTATTAAAGTTTTTGAAAATATTTGAATTTCGGAGAAAAATTTATAAAGATTATTGAAATTTTGACGAGAATTTTTGTAAATTGTTGAAGACAATTAAATTTCGGCGAAGAATTATATTACTTTTGAAAATAATTGAATTCTTGAGACGAATTTTATTAAAATGTTCTATTTTAAATAATTGAATTTCTTTGATGAATTTTAATAAAATTTTTAAGAATAATTTCATTTTTCGAGGAATTTTATAAAAATTGTATTAAAAATAATTATTATGTCTGAGATGAGTTTTATTATTTATAAAAATAATGAAATGTTTGCGTAGAATTAAAAAATTTTTTTTAAATAATTGAATTCTTTTGAAAAATTTTATTAAAGTAGTAGATTTATTAAAAATCATTGAATTGAGAAAAGTTTTTGAAAATAATTGGAATTTTGCCATGAATTTTATTAAAATTGTTGGAAATAAATAAAAATAATTGAATTTCTAAGAAGAATTTTACTAATTTGGAAAATAATTGAATTTCTGCAATCATTTGTGATTGCTTCAAAATTCAATTTTTTTTAGTGGTTGTAATTAAAATTCTTCTATAAATCCATTATTTTTAATAATCAATTAAAAATATATATTGAAAAATTTAACTAATTTCAGAAGAATTGGAATAATTAAAATTTCTCAAAAATTTACGTTCTTTAAGACGATTTCTAGTTAAATTCATTAAAAATTGAAATTTTACAAAATTTCAAATAAAAATCTTTTGAAATTCATCTGTACTTATGAAAATTGTAAACGTCACTTTTTTAAAATTTAATTAATTTTGAAATATTTATGTAAAATTAGATTTCAAGAATAAACTTTAGAAAATAACAATTTTCCAGGATTTCGATCAAAATTCCCTGACTATTCCAGGTTTTTTCAAGGTTTATAAAATTCCCTGACATTTCCAGGTTTTCCAGGTTTCCAGGTTGCGTGGCAATCCTGATTATAAGCAATTTTTTACGATACAATAAAAAAAATATGCCCGTTAATTTTATTTCATTTTTTTCGAATCTGAAAATGTTTTCTAAATTAAAGAACATTTTTTCGAACAAGATAAAAATATGTAAATTTTTTTTCTTTCAAGTAAAGAATATCTAAACAGGTCGAAAGTAAATTAATTAGCACTTTCTTAATCGTGGGCGTAACGAAATCAATCGATGACTTGTTGACATTCACATTGATTACATATTTTATTATTTACAAGTATAATTATGCAAATAAAAGTCTATGCGAGATGAGACTTTTTTTTGAACTCTTTGAATACGAATTTAGATTTGAATTTATTACAAGCGGTCTCCATGTGGTCATAAATCACATTGGCGGTATGAAATATTGTCGATAACGGCTAAAAAATTTTTTTTTTCTTCAAAAAAAGGCACAAAAATGCAGACTAGTTCTCGACCTGTTAAATATATTTCTTTTTACGAGATTCTTGCATGCTATGGAAATATTACTTTTTTTCTCTTATTTTCATAATTTCACTTTACACACACGTTATTTTTATAATAATAGCAATAATAAGCTTTAAAACTTGCAATTTATAAATTTTTTTTTTACTAATTCATTTACTCTTATTATGTTAACAGGAATGGCAGATGCATTACAAAGAATTTAAAATGCAACGGAATAGATGACTGTGGAGATGGAACAGACGAGCAATTGTGCCGAGATCGGACTTAGATATTTTTTTAAAACTGCATGAGTAAAAAAAAAAATTTATAATCGTATTGTCACGATAAAAAACAGTATTTTAAATAGAGAAGCGCAAGTAATATAATTATTGTATAATATTGTATAGGAATATTAATTATATATAAAAAATGAATTACTTATTAATAAAAAGTTATTAATTATTATTCTTGTTGTTATTTATTTTTATTGAAATTTCCAATAATTTCAATGTTAAACCTTTTGAAATTTAATTATTTCTAAAAATTACAACTGTAATTTATTCAAAAGTCTTTTTCAAAATTTTTGAATAAAATTATTCTTATGAAAAATTTTATTATTTTATTATCATTAGCATTTATTAACCTAATAATTTTTAAAGAAAATTATATCTTCATAATTTTATTAAATCAACGTTTAAATATTATTAATAATTCATTTCTGGAATTTTTAACTAAATTGCTATTATAATTATTGCAAAATTTTTTTATTTTCTTGAATTTTTAACTAGAATTCCATAAATAAATTATTTTTAAGTTTTAGGAAAGTTCTTCGAGAGTTATTATTTAAAGAAAAAGAAAGTTTATTAAAAATTCGTCTTCAATTATTTTTCAAAAATATTTAATCAAAGTTAAAATTCAATTCAATATTACAAAATTTTGATTTCTTGAAATTTTTTAAATTAAATAATGGATTTTCGAAAATTCAACTATTTTTCCAAAAATTTGAAATAGAATTTTACAAAAAAGTAAATTCTTGAAAATCAAAAATTTTAATTTTAAAACTTTTCAAGTTCAATTATTTCTAAAAATGTTTTTTTTTCTTTTAATATTTAATTTTTTTCCACAATTTCTTGAAATTTTTTAAATTAAATAATGGATTTTCGAAAATTCAACTATTTTTCCAAAAATTTGAAATAGAATTTTACAAAAAAGTAAATTCTTGAAAATCAAAAATTTTAATTTTAAAACTTTTCAAGTTCAATTATTTCTAAAAATGTTTTTTTTTTCTTTTAATATTTAATTTTTTTCCACAATTTCTTGAAATTTTTTAAATTAAATAATGGATTTTCGAAAATTCAACTATTTTTCCAAAAATTTGAAATAGAATTTTACAAAAAAGTAAATTCTTGAAAATCAAAAATTTTAATTTTAAAACTTTTCAAGTTCAATTATTTCTAAAAATGTTTTTTTTTTCTTTTCATATTTAATTTTTTTCCACAATTTTTAACTAAAATTCTTCACTAAATAAAAAATTGATTTTCATAAATTTAAGAAAATTATTCGAGAATTCAATTATTTTTATAAAAATTCAGAATTTTATTTTCAATAATTTTCAAAAATGTTTATTTTCAGAAATAAAAATTGCAAATCTATATAACTTTTTAAGGTTTTTATTTTTGGTTTTGAAGTAAAAAATAATATTATTTCTAATATTTAAAACTGCAATTCTTCTAAGTATTCCTGAAATATTTTCTGAAATTGTAACTGAAATTCTTTTTGAAAATTCTTTTCAATATTCAATTATTTTCTACAATTTTTAACTAAAATTCTTCAATAAATAAATTATTTTTCATAAATTTTAGAAAATTATTCGAGAATTCAATTATTTTTACAAAAATTCAGAATTTTATTTTTAATAATTTTTATTTTCAGAAATAAAAATTGCAACTCTTGAAGGTTTTTTTTTTGTTTTTGAAGTGAAAATGATTATTTAAGGACAACTTAAAGTTTCCAAAATTATTAATTTAATATTTCTTAGAATTTTTACATTAAATTAATCAAAACATCAATAATTTGTGTAAAACAAATATTTAAAAACTTATTCTTATTTATTTTATTGAAATTTCAATTTAAAACCTTTTAAAATTTAATTATTTCTTAAAAATCCTGTTCGTCTAAATTAAATCAATTCTTATTAAAATTCAAAGATAATTAAAATTATTTAAATGCAAAAATGTTTGTAAAATTGAATTATTTTTGAAATTTTTAGTTAAAATTCTCAAAAAAATAAAATATTTAAAAAAAATTTTAAAGTAAGGAAATAAAATTCTTTGAAATAGAAAATTTATTTTAATGAAATTTGAGAAAATTTCCTATTTTTCAATTTTTTAAAATTATTTTCTGGAACTCAACAATATTCAAAAAATTTTAATTGCAATTTTTTAAAAACCTCATTTTTTCAAAATTTTTGAAAAAATTTTTGCAAATTTCAATTATTTTTGTTTAATTTATATTTAAATACTAATTGTCATTTTTTTGGCAATCAGCAATTATAATTTAAAAATACTTTCAATGTAAAATCTTTTGAAATTTAATTATTTCTATTATTGTAAACTGCAATTCTTCCAATTATTCTTGAAATATTTTCTGAAATTGTAACTGAAATTTGTTTTAAAAATAAATTCGTTTAAAAAATTGTACGAGAATTCTATTATTTAAATTCAAAAATAGATAAAATAATTGATTATTTCTAAAAATTGAAACTGTTAATACTATTTACAGATTTCTTTTAATAGAAAAAAAATTCATAGACACTTAAAGATTTTGAGTAATTTGCTATTCTTTTAATACTTTGGATGAAATTTCCTTACTTTACTTATTTCCCTGTCCTTTAAATATCCTGTTATTGTAAAAATTTCTAGGCGAATTAATTTCACTAAAACACCAATTACTCTATTTACAAATTAATTGTCAAACTTTTGATATAACATTTTTATCCATAAAACAATTTGGTATCAAAAAGCCCTAATTTTACACGAGGACAAAATGTTTCGATTATTATTATATAATAATAATTATTATTAATTTATTATTTCAAAAAATGAAAAAGCCTTGATAATTTTCTTGTAGTTCATATTTATTACACGACAAAATTGATACGTCTTATATCATTCACAATTTTTTTAATCGACGATTTTCAAGTCGGAAATAATAATTCAGAATAATGTAAACGAATATTTACGAATATTATTGAAAATAATATTATTAACATTCCTGACAATAATATTACATTAGTTTCATTCAAGTGGAAATAATTTTTCAATGAAAAACCACATAATAAACGTTTCTTTTTTATATAAGTTTTTCAAATAATTTTCAATTTTAGTCATAACGTAAAATATATTTTTTCATTTTCTTTAGTTAAAAATAATATATTATATGCATTTAATTCAATATTTGATTATTGATTATTATAGTTTTGAATTATTTCCATTTTTTCTTATTTTGTTTTCTTTTAATTGACTTAACATTTAAATATTTAAATGAGAAGAAAGAAGAAACAAGTGTCAAAAAACTATGAAATTATTTTTTTCATAGGTACCTAAAGTGAAAAATTACGTTATATTACATATTTTAAAGGGGACCCTAAAACAAATTTCGTTTCATATTACAATATTTATATGAAATAATATCTGTATTATTTTTAACTTAAGTTGTGCTAGCATATTTCTGATATCTTTTTTTTATTTTTAAAGAAAGTCTTCAAAATGAGGATATTTTATAAAAACTCATCTGGTTCTCGAGGTGCATCGAGGTCACGGTAATGAATAACTGGTCTGAAATCACCACCTCCTCTGAAAATGGAAAAAATAAGAAAAATTAATTATTTAATGCTTTCATTTAATCGAGTTTTGATAATGAAAATTAAACTTGGTGTCGAAACTTGAAAATAGTCTTGAATTGTGTTTTTTTTTAGTTTTGAATCATTTATTGACTAAAAACCTTTCACTGTTTTTTACAAGAGACGTCAGACCAACTGGACAAGGATACCAGTGGAATGGGGAAAATAAAAAAACAACTGATTAGCAACAAACACGTTTTATTTGTTCCCCTTATTTAACCGGCTTTTTTCTTTCTTTTCTATGTACAACGCCGTACGAGTTGTTTTTAATTAGCGTATAAACTGAAATCAATTTTTAAATTATTTATTAGAAAATTTATATTTTAATATTTTTGTTATTCAGATAATATGAAAGTCGAGGCAATTTATCCGAAACTTTTTCTCATTGTTTCTTTTGTACTTATATTTATTTATTTCTCTTTATCCGTTAAGTACTTGGTGGCAATTTAATAATACTTTGTCTATTTTTAATCTAATCACAAAGTACAAAAATTCTTTTTTTAAATGAAGTGCTAATTTTACAAAATCAAGCGTGACAAAATTATTATTAATTAATAATAGTAAAAAAAATAGTAAATTAATGCCTGACAACAAAATTTTGTTTACTTTCTCGCGCAGTACTTTATGAATCTAATAATACTTTATTATACTGATTCTTTTTTTTAAAGTTAAAATATATCCATGTCTGGCTGGTCCAAGTCATTATAACTAATAATAGTCCTTGATGCAGAGTCAGGAGCATTTCTGAAAATATTATTTAAACAAATAATGTCGATTGGTGCTAATGTGAAAGCTCTTGCGTTACTTTTTTACTTTTAATTGTGAATACAGTCAAATTTCTGGAACTTTTTGTTTTTAATTTACTAGAACTTTAAGTAATTTACATTTTGTTACTAATTTTTATTGCGGCAGAGGAAAAAAATTAAAAAAGAATTAAGAAACAACTTTTAACTGTCTTTTAAATTGCAATGTTAGTTTTTCCACATTTATTTTTAAATCAGTGTTAGTAGCTTTTGAATTAAAATTATATTTTATAAAATTAATTATAAAATTAAATATGAAATTAAATTAAAATTATAAGAATAAAATTTAATTCTTCAAATTCAATAATATTTATTAAAAATTACTTTTTTCCAAAACTTTCCAAAAAACCAACTTTTTCAACTTTCCAAAGGAAAATTTTTTTTTATTGAATTTGAATTTTAAATTTAGAAACGATTTTAATTCAAATCAAATTAGATTATTAAAGTTCCAGATATTTGAACATTTTTTGTGTTTAGATTTTCTCTTTTTTTAATTAATAAAGTATCTTACCGTCCTCGATTGAAACCACCACGATTCGAGCGAGACATTCCGAATCCAAAACCACCGCCGCCGCTGTTGCCGAAATTTCCACCGTATCCGCCACGGCCTCCTCCATATCCACCGCCTCCTCCGAAGCCACCACCAAATCTACAAGCGGAAAAAATTTCAACATTTCACGAAAAATCGACACTTTTATTCCCTCAGATCGAGAGAATTTAAATAGAAACAAATTGCTAGGATTTGCAGGAAATAAAAGAGTGAAAAAGGGTTTTAATTAGTGTGCAAAAGAGAACTAGATAAATAAAGAAGAATTTGCAAGAATAAATAAAATTAGGATGCGACTAAGTGATGCATGTTTGAAACTAAAAGAAAAAAAAACAGAAAGTTTCTAAAAGAATACAGAGAAAAGTTTCACCATCAGATTATTTTTACATTTACTTCATTTTTTTTCAATTCATATAAATTTATACCATGAATTAATAAACAATTATATTTTAATCAAATAAGAAAATATTATTATTAAATAAAATATTAATATTAATATTAGTTTGTGATAAATAAAGAGTTTAGCAATTTGCCCGTAGATAAATAAATAATTAAATAAATTTTGAATCGAATGGTGCAACTTTCGCTTTAATAGAAAGAAAAGAAAAGATTTCCTAATCAAAGAATACTGACAAAATTATTTAAAAACTCGCTTACGTTTTTCGGGATAATGGTAGTGGTACGATTCCGGTAGTACTGGTAAATCAATCGAAAAAGGGAAATGGTAAAATTCAGAAACATTAAATTTTCCTCAAGCTAACAATTAAATTAATTTCAAATACATTTCCCGAGTCTATTAAAGGGAACATTATATTGAATATTTGCCAATTGCTTAGTGAAAAATTAATTTTCTTTACTTTGTTTTCAATTGATTTTATCGAGTTTGTACCGCATCTTTTTTAATATTTCGAAAGCCTGTTGTTATAATTTTTTTTTATTTAAAGGAAATAAAAAAAAACTGCGCAATGCGAAGGAAAGTATAAAAAAGTAGAATTTTTCAATCACAAAGAAATAGGCAGAATATTTTGAAATAAATAATTGCAAAAATTTTTTTTTAATTAATAATCTTTGAATAAATATTAGTTTTATTTGAGGGGTGTAAACTTACCCAGAGTTGAAGTTGGAGAATCCTTCGCGTGCAGTTTCTCTGGCTGGAGCTTTATTACCAGGATGTTCGGAAAGTTGGGGACGTTTCGGATCTTTTAGATAGTTGTTGAAATACTCGGCTTCAGCTTTTACTTCGGCTACTTTTTCCGCGTGTTTATTGAAAATATGCTTGCGGATGAAATCGGGACCTTTGAATTTTTTCCCACTGAGGGGACAGAGCCATTTGTCTTTTGACAGTTCCTGAGTGTTTGCTTGAACAAATTTCTCTACCTCTCTGTAGAAAAAATATAATAATAATTCTTACTATTGTTTAACAATAAAATAACAGCGTTGCAACAAAAATTTGATTTCATTTTTCAAATAATTCAAATTTAAATCTTTTTGAAATTCAACAACTTATAAGAATATTATTATAAAATATGAAAAAATTGATAACTCCGAGTTTTCGACTCGGAGTGATTAATTTCTTCATATTTCATAATAATTAAAGATATCCGCGATTTAAAAAAAATTTTAATAAAAATTTTTCAAAAAAATATCTTTTTCAGAACTTTTAATTAACATTTTGTAATATTCAAATTTTCTAAAACCTCAATTTTAAACCTTTTAAATTTTTGATATTACTTTTCGTAAACTTTGCAATTTTTTATAATTCTGAATCTAAAATAATTTTATTCTTATATGGAATTTTATAAAAATTTTTGAAAATAATTGAAAACTACTCCGAAGAATTTTAAGGGAAATTTTTTAAAGTAATTAAATTCTTTCGAGGAATTGAAATTATAATTATATTGATAATAATTGAATTCTTCTAAAGAATTTTGGAAATAATTGAAAATTCCTCTAACGAATTTGATTATTTAAGAGAATAATTGAATTCTTTAAAAAATTTTCGACGAATTTAATTAAAATTGAATTGAAAATAATTTAATTCTTATACCCATAGAATTTTATTAAAATTTATTAAAAATAATTGAATTCTTTTGAGAAATTTTATTAAAATTGTACTTAAAATATTATTCAATTCTCGCGAAGAATTTTGTACTATATTTAAAAATAATCGAATTTGTGAGAAGAATTTTATTCAAATTTTTTAAAATAATTAAAAATTTACCTGAAGAATTTTATTATCAATAAAAATAATTGAATTCCACACAAGAATTATATTATTTTTATGAAAATAATTGAATTTTTGCGAAGAAGTTTTATTATTATTTTACTCAAAGTAATTGAATTTAACTAAAGAATATTATTACTTATAAAAATAATTTAATTTTGAATTAAAATTTTTTAAAAATTCAATTTTAAACCTTTTAAAGTAATTATACATCTTTTCGTAAACTTTAAAACTATTTTATAATTTTAAATCTGTAATAATTTAATTCTTGTTTAAAATTATATCAAAATTTTTTTGGAAAAAATTGAATTTTTCTGAAGAAATTTAAAATAAATTTTTGAAAATAATTAAATTCTTTCAAGGAATTGAATTATAAAATTATATTGATAATAATTGAATTCTTCTAAAGAATTTTTAAAACATTTAAAAATTCCTCTCAAAAATTTAATTATTTTAAAAAATTGTCCTAAAATTCTTTAGAAAAATTCAATTTTTTCCAAAAATTTTGATAAAATTTTAAACAAGAATTTAATTGAGGCCTTGGATCCAATAACTCGCCCGACGCTCGGAGGAACGCACAACTGCCAGTCAGTGAGCAGTGAGCGCCTCTGGGCCACTCACTGCTACCCGACTGGTATTAGCGCGTTCCTCCGAGCGTCGGGCGAGTTATTGGATCCAAGGCCTCAATTATATAATTGAAAATTCCTGTGAAGAATTTTGTTATATATGAAAATAATTGAATTCATTCAAATTTTTTCGACAAATTTAATTAAAATTGAATTGAAAATTATTCAATTCTCATGTAGAATTTTATTAAAATTGTATTTTAAATAATTTGTGCGAAGATTTTTATTCAAATTTTTTAAAAGAATTGAAAATTCCCTTCAATTTTTTTATTATTTATGAAAATGATGAAAATAATTGAATTCTTTACTAAATGTTATTAAAATTGTATTTTAAATAATTGAATTTTCGCGAACAATTTTACTGTATTTGAAAATAATCGAATTTGTGGGAAGAATTTTATTCAAATTTTTGAAAATAATTGAAAATTCTCCTGAAGATTTTTATTATTTATGAAAATAATTGAATTCTTTCCAATCTTTTCGACAAATTTAATTAAAATTGAATTAAAAATAATTCAATTCTTATATAGAATTTTATTAAATTTTATTAAAAATAATTGAATTCTTCCGAGAAATTTGATTAAAATTGTATTTCAAGTAATTGAATTCTCGCGAAGAATTTTACTGTATTTGAAAAGAATCCAATTTGTGTGAAGAATTTTATTCAAATTTTTGAAAATAATTGAAAATTCCCCTGAAGATTTTTATTATTTATGAAAATAATTAAATTCTTTCAAATTTTTTTTGACAAATTTGATTAAAATTGAATTGAAAATAATTTGATTCTTATATAAAATTTTATTTAAATTTATTATTAAAAATAATTGAATTCCCGAGAAAAATTGTACTATTTATGAAAATAATCGAACTCATGCAAAAATCTATATTAAAATATTTGAAAAATAATTTAATTGTTTTGAAGAACTTTATTAAAGTTTTTAAAAGTAATATGTAATATCAAGTAATTAGTATAAATAAATGGATTTTTTAAATTTTGTTTGAATCTAAAATTATTCAAAATTTAAAGTTGATATTTGAAAATAAAAAATTTTGTAATTTACATAGGGGAGAGGGCCCTAAGGTGGTCACCCATCTTTTGAACGACTGTAGATTTCAAATGGAATTATATATGAAGGTCAATAATACGGCGTTTGAAACTTTATCTTATTACCCAACTTCCTATCATAAAGTTTTTTTCATTTCATTAATAAAAAAAAAGTTATAGCACTTTTTAAAAAAAGTTGAAAATTCGACTTTTAAAAAAGTGGCCCCAAGGTGGTCACCATACAAAAATTCACTAAAAAAGTTTTTAAAAAATGTAAAAAACGTATTACTAAGTTGTTTATTTGATATTAATTGTTTTTCAGGATCACAGAAACATATTACATATTTTTTTTTATTTTTTTGCACTTTGTCCTTTCGTCAAAAATGATACTTTTTGTGTATGTATTAGATAGGTAAAATTTTGAAAATAATTCTATTTCATTATTATTCATTATAAAACTTAAAAATTGATAAAATTTACATTCACAGTGATAAATGTTGATAAATATGGCGTATAAACACATTTTCATAAAAAATCAAAAGTGACCACCTTGTGGCCAAAAAAGTGTCCACCTTAGGGCCAAGACACAATTTTTTAAACGTTAATGAAAAAATTTTTTAAAGCACAATATTAATTATATTTATTTGGAATATTATTGTACGATATATAAAGATAATTATAACGATTTTTACTAATTTAAAATGGTTAATTTCGATGATTTTAACACCCTGAGAAAAAAATTTCTCGATCATTTAAAAACAGAAATTTTACGACGTTCACGTTACAAAGAGACTCATACGACTATTTACCTCAAAACTTTACTAAAATCTTTGTCTTCTCAAATAATAACAATAACAAAAAACATTTGAAGATACTAACTAATATACAAAAATTTTCTAAGGGTGACCACCTTAGGGCCCTGACCACCTTGGGGCCCTCTCCCCTATAGTAATAATAAATTAAATTTATTACAACAATTGAACTTTATAATTCTGTAAAGTTCAATTATTATTGTTAGAAATTAAATTCTTGAAATTAAATATTTTTTTATTAAATTTTTTTAGTAGGTACTTTTCTTAAAATTCCCCATTTTTCCCTGATTTGTTGCAACCCCGAATAATTATGTATTTTTATTTTGTAATTATTAAAACTTACGCTTCGGCATCTTTGGCTCCTAATTTATCGAAATCGTCAGCAGTGACGGTAACCATCGGAGCTAGAAAAGCTGACATTTTGGTTTCGAAATTACGGGAATATTCCGACAATTCAGTGCTGGAAACTTTAGACGAAGGTGGTTGACCCCTGACGTGTATTATTCCACACCTATTTGGCATCTCGTCTTCATTTGGATACTCGCAATGGTTATAGTAATCTACGGAATGTACTATTCTCAAATATAAAATCAATCTGTCCAAAACTTTTATTAATATCGGATCTCTTTCAATGGGTCCATCAGAATCGCCACCAAGTTGTCCCTCCTCATGATCGGCAGACATTCCCAATAATTCCTCTTCCTCTGCCGAGGCCTCTTCGATGAGGTAATCGGTGATATTTTTCAAAACAGGATTTTTCGACGAGAGCCCAAAAGACTAAAATAACATTTTTTCCCATTTAATTTATTATTTCTTTAATATCGCAAATAGAAATGTATTTAATTATTTAAATTTAAATATAAAAAAAATATTGAAATAGAAATGCGTAACAAAAACTCACAGCTTGTTCCAAATCCATAGCCATTTGATCAGTAATTTTAGTATCCTTCTTTTCTTCACTCTTATCTTGTTCTTTCTTCTCGTCAACCCAGAGTCCCACGCGACTGTCTAAATTGTGCACAATTTTTGCACTTAACTTGATGTCCTGTCTGACCACCTGTTTGTGAGCAGTCATTCCATTAACGGCGCGTACACGACGAGAGAGATCTCTATTCACTATTGCGCCCAATTCGCAATCTCGAAGCTGTTTCAAAATAATAGATTTTTTTAAAAAATTAGTCATAAACTTAAAAATGTTAAAAAATTTTATTGAAATTATTAATAGAAAATTAGTATTTTATTTTAAAATTTTAGTGCTTAGTTACCCGAATGTTATTTAAACTCCAGCATATTTCTTTGATGTTTACTTGACGTTCAAATGATACCCATCCACGTCGGAACCAACGACGCTCGGGTTGCGGATCCGCAATTGCAACTCTCAGGAATCCATTAAATCGTTTACACATCTAAAAATAAAATAAAAGTAGAAAATTCCTTCTCAATTCAAAATGAACTTTTTGCAAAAGAAAAAAATTACTTTAAAAAAAGACAAATTTAAAAGTTGGAATATTTAAATTGTCAATTTACCGCTTCAACTTCGGCTTTGGTTATTGTAGGTGCCAAATTCCTGAGGAAGATACTGCTTGTTTTATGAAGAGCTCGAGGTTCTTTTTCTTTATCTTCACTGGCTAAATCGATAACAGCTTCGGGTTCTAATGTTTCCTTTTTCTCATTTACGCTTTCCTCCTCGACAGATTCTTTCTCTTTCATTTTTTCCTTCTCCTTTTCCATGTCTCGTTCCTTTTCCTTCTCCGTCTCCATCTCTGCTTCATTCTCGCTCTCCTTTTCCTTCTTCTCCTCCTTGTCCTCCTCCTCCTCCTCTTCGACTTCCTTCTCTTTCTCTTCCTCCTCTTCCTCCTCCTTAGTCTCTACATCTAAATTTCAAAAAAATATATTTCATTAAAATTTTATCCCCCCAAAAAAAGGTAAAACAGAAAATTTTCAATTAATTTCAAATACTTGATTCAGTCGCTGGTGTATTATCATCGCTATCGGAGGAACTTGAACTACTATTACTGCTTGTACTACTATTACTATTACTTCGTTTTCGTTTCTTTGTAGTACTTTCAGAAACTTCTGGAAAAAATTGAAAAAAAAATTATTTTCATTATAATTCATATCATCACCATGTTTTTAATTGACTAACACTAACCCTTTTCCTTTTCGTTTTCTGTCGATTCAACTTTTTCAGGTTTCTCCTCTTTCATTTCTTCGTCTTCATCTTCCTTTTTCTCAGTCTCCTCCTCCTCTTCTTCTTCAGTTTCTTTCTTTTCATCCTTCATTTCAACGTCACCATTTTGTTTGTCTTCTTCGGTTTCAGCGCGAGGACTCTTTTTACTTTCCGTGCTATTCAATCAAAATTTATTATTATTATTATTTAAAAATTGAAGATAAATTTAAGTCAAAAAGCAAAAGAGTAAAAAAGAAAAAGGGATAATTTTATTACCTTTCTTCAACTTTCTTTTCTACAGGTGCCTTAGTTTCCTTTACTTCTTCTTTCTCTTTAGGTACGGCTACAGGTTCTGGAACCTGCGTCACAGGTTTGGGAGGTTTTACATCCAAAATTTTTAAATCCTCCTCTGTTCCTCCTTCTAATTTTATAACAACAGAGTCAAAAAGTCGTAGCAAAAAATCAGTTTGATCGATATCAACAGAGACTTTCTCGATATTTCCGCTATCGAGCAAATCCAAAAATACTTCAACACGTTTCTGAAATATTAATGTTATTATTATTATTATTATTATTATTATTATTATTATTATTATTATTATTATTATTATTATTATCATCAAACGTTACGCGCAGAACGTCGCATTCAATTTATTATTATTATGCAAATTATAAAATTTTTTATTTTCAAATATAAATTTCTGAATAATTTCATAATCAAAATTTAAAAAATCCACTTATTAAGTACATAATTAATTATTTTTGTTCATATTTTTAAAAATTTAAATACAATTCTTCGGAAGAATTCAATTATTTTCATAAATAATTAAACTATTCTCCATTATTTATATAAATAATAAAATTCTTCCCCTAAATTCAATTATTTTAAAAAATGTTAATAAAATTCTTGTAAAAATTTCAATTATCTTTATAAATATTAAAATTATTCTCAAAATTTCAATTATCTTTACAAATAATAAAATATTTCTCAGAAAATTAGTTACATTCAAAAATATTAATGATATTCTTCTGAAAAATTCAATTATTTTCTTAAATAATTAAATTATTCTCAGAAATTCAATTATTTTCAAAACTATTTTAATAAAATTCTCGTCAAAAATTCCATTATTGTTATAAATAATAAAATTTTTCCCCTAAATTCAATTATTTTCAACAAAATTTTAATAAATCCTTCGAAACAATTCAATTGTTTTTTAAAATAGTAAAATCTTTGCAAAATTCAATTATTATCAATAAAATTTCACGAAAGAATTCAATTTTTTTTCTTAATTCGTTATAAAATTCTTAAAAGAATTCAATTATTTTCTAAAATTTTAATAAAATTCTTCCTAAGTATTCAATTATTTTCAATACAATCTTAACTAAATTCCTACAAAGAATTTAAATTTTCATGGAAACAATTATATTATTTTTCAAAAATTTTAATAAAAATCTTTGCAAGATTTCAATTATTTTCATAAATAATAATATTTTTCAAAGGATTTCAATTTTGTTCAAAAAATTTTAATAAAATTCTTCCTAAAAATTCAAATATCTTCATAAAAAGTAAAATTTTTTGTAAGATTTCAATCATTTTCATAAATAATAAAATTTTTCAAAGAATTTCAATTAAGTTCAAAAATTTTAATAAAATTCTTCCTAAAAATTCAATTATTTTCAAATACAGTAAAATTCTTCGCGAAAATTCAATTATTTAAAATACAATTTTAATAAAATTTAGTAAAGAATTCAATTATTTTCATCATTTTCATAAATAATAAAAAATTGAAGGGAATTTTCAATTCTTTTAAAAAATTTGAATAAAAATCTTCGCACAAATTATTTAAAATACAATTTTAATAAAATTCTACATGAGAATTGAATAATTTTCAATTCAATTTTAATTAAATTTGTCGAAAAAATTTGAATGAATTCAATTATTTTCATATATTAACAATTATTTTTATTAAAATACAATTCTTGTCAAGAATTCAATTTTTTTTACATAAATAATTGAATTATTCAGAGGATTTCAATTATTTTCAAAAATTTGAAATAAATTCTTGTCAAGAAATCCTTTAAAAGTAAAATTCATCGCAAAATTTATTTTAAAAAGTTGAAAAAATTCTTTGTTTTATTCAATTATTTTCAAAATTTGCAATTGAAATTATTCAACAAACTACGTAATTTTAAAAACACAAAGAAATTCTTCAAAAGAATTTAATTATTTACAAAAACTCTAATAAAAACCTTTAATTATTATTATTCTTATTCTTTGAAAGAATTTAATTATTTCTAAAAATTTTAATAAAATTCAATAATTAAATGTTTAATTTCAATTATTAAGAAACACGATTATTTAAAAAACTTGAAAGAAATTGTTCATAAAATTAAATTACTTTCAAAATTTGCAATTAAAATTATTAAAGAAACTCCATTATTTAAAAAAAAATCCAATGAAATTCTTCAAAAGAATTTAATAAAGATTTTTAAAAATTTTAATAAAATTTTTCTCTAGTATTTAAACATCTTTCATTTATTTTTATTATTATTATTATTAATAGAACTTGTAATAAAAACCATTTTTACCTTTAACGTGGCCAATTGTTCATCTTTCTTTTTCACGGATTCCTCTGGATGATACTTTATCTTGAACCTAACAGCGACAATAAAACAAAGCATTGAACGAATTTTTGTAAATAAATTTTTGATTTACATTATAAAAGATATTTATAAACCACTTTTGCCATTTTCGGTCTCTATCTTTGGGAAAAAAAAATTTACCCTTGAAATTTTAATACTGAAGAAGAGGAAGAAAAATACCATAAAAAAAAAGTTTTTTATAATCAAACCTTTAAAGTTAATTATTTAGAGTGAAGACAAAAATTCCTGGTAAAAACTATTTTTTCACTTAAAAATAATAAAAAAAAAACACAATAAAGAATTAGAAATATTTAAATTGAAAAGAGAATATAATCAGGCCTCGGATTGATTTTAAGGGGCAAAATAAAATCGTTTCAGTCGAGATTCAAAGTAGAAAAAAAGTCGTTTATTTTATTTAAAATTATCCCAAAAATCTGATTTTCTATTTCTGGAATTTTTAACTTTTCTATAATTATTTAAACAAAAGAAAGTTCATTTAAAATTCGTCTTCAATTAATTTTGAATAAAAAGTATTCAGTGGAATATTTTTAAAACTGGAATAAGTTGCATTTTCTCAAAAAAAAAAAAAAAAAAAAAAAAAAAAAAAAAAAAGTGACATTTTATTGCAATTTGTTGAAAAAAAAGTCAAAATAGTCGAAAATGAATCGAAAACTGTCACATTTTTTGAAAATCAAAAAAGTCACACTCTCCGAGGCCTGTATAATGAATCTCCTATAAAAGAATCATTTATTAGTTGTTATAAAAGTTGACATGGGTTTTTTCTTTTTACAGAAAGCAGCCTCACCTGATTTTTTTCAGTTATATTTTGCTCGCAATTAGTATTTTCGACGATTTTTTTTTGTTTCGTCAAGCTTATATATTTCAAGATTTAAAAGTGTTGTGCGGGTTTAAAAACGCGGCCTACAATGAGCATTCTTGGGCTTTGCGCGCCCAGCTCATAAAATCATTTTAGCTAATTCATATACATATACAGCTCAATTCTTCAACGATGCGCGAAACGCGAAAGTGAAATAACAAACGAACGAGGTGGCCCTTGCCCAAAGCATAGAGCGATGAAGGCTGTGCGCTGTAGGAATAGACAGATATCTGGTCATAGGATGTATTCTGAAATGCGTTGTTCTCACATCGCAGCGCTTTTTAAAAACAAAACGCTACCAAAAATATTTTTTCAAACAATAATATTCAAATTCAGGGTTGCCACAAAAATTTTATTTTGTTCTTCCCTCACTTTTCTCTAATTTCTAGAGAAAATGTTTACTTTCTTCCTCAACTTAAAAAATATTTTGATTTATTCTAAGAATTATTAGATACTCAAAAAAATATTCTATTACATTTATTTACGAATTTGATAAGAAAATTATTATAAAACATGAAGACATCGATCACTCCGAGTCTTCGACTCGGAGCAATCAATATCTTCATGTTTTATAATAATTAAATTAAAGATGACAGAATGATAAAATCGTTATTTTGAACTATAAGAATCTTTTTTATGATAATTAAATATGACTGAGTTTTAAAATCATTATTTTATTTTATAACAATATTTTTACTGTAACTTTTTCAAAATTATTTTCAAAATTTCAATTCAATCACTATTTTCTAGAATAACTAAAATTCTTCTCAAAATCAACTATTTTTAATAATTTTTTAAAAAGTTCTTTGAGAATTTTCAGATCCATTTATTTACAATTCAATTTTACGATTTTTCGATTATACGGAAATTATTCAACTAAATATATTTTTAGTAAATAAAAACTTTAAATAATTTCAAAAAAATTTTGAATTATAATTATTCAAAAAAATTATAACGACAAAATTCTTAATTGAAAGTATTTAAAATTCAGATTTTCAAAGATTTGAATTTGAAACCATTTCGAAATTCAATTATTTCTAAAAATTGAAATTATTTGTAATTTCTCCAAAATTCAATTATTTTTTTAAAGTTTTTAACTAAAATTCTTCTCTAAATCAATTATTTTTAATAATTAAATATATATTAAGAACTTGAACTACTTTCACAAGAATAGTCATTAAAATTTTTCAAAAAAAATTCTTAATTGAAAGTATTTAAAATTCAGATTTTCAAAGATTTTAAATTGAAACTTTTGAAAATTCGATTATTTCTAAAAATTTACATTATAATGCTTTTAATATTCAATTATTATCAAAAATTTTAACTGAAATAAATTTTTTAATCAATTTTTATTAGAAAGTTCTACGAGAATTCAATTATTTAAATACAAATGTAAATAATTTATTGAATAATTAAATATTCCTTAAAATTGAATTCTCATAAGGAATTTTATCAACAAGTTTTTAAATAATTGAATTCTTTTTACGAATTTTAATAAAAGTTTTAGAAATAATTGAAAATTCCTCTCAAGAATTTTGTTATTTCTGAGAAAAATTGAATTATTGCGAAGAAATGTAAATAATTGAATTCCTGTGAAATTTTTATTATTTATGAAAATAATTAAATGTTTGCGTAGAATTTTATTTAAATTCATTGAAATTATTTAATTGAAAACAGTAGATTTTGAAAATCATTGAATTGAGGAAATTTTTTGAAAATAATGCAATTTTGCCAAGAATTTTGTTAAAATTTTTAAAAATTTATAATTCAGTAAAAAAAGAAATTTTATAAAATTCAAAATTATAGACATTCTACAATGCAAATTAATCAAAAATTTGTAAGAATAGTTAAATTCTGATATTTTATTAAAATTGTATTAAAAATAAAATTTCATTCTTGCAAAGAATTTAAAATAACAGAAATTCTGACCAGAAATTTATAAAAACAATTTAATAATAATTGAATTCATTCAAGAAATTTTATTGAATAAATAATTGAAATATTGACAAGAAATTTATCAAAAATTTGAAGAAGAATTGAATTCTTTCCAGAAATTTTATTGAAAATGATTGAATTCTTGCGAAAACTTGAAAATAATTGAAATTCTGCAAAGAAATTTATCAAAATATTTTAGAATAATTAAATTCCTCTGAGGAATTTTATTGAAAATAAATCAATTAATGCGAAAAATTCAAAATAATTGAAATTCTGCAATGAAATTTATCAAAACTTTTAAGAATAATTGAATTTTGATATTTTATTAAAATTGTTTTGGAAATAATTGAACTATTGCAAAGAATTTAAAATAATTGGAATTCTGACAAGTAATTTATTAAAAATTTTTAGAATTATTGAATTCTTTCGAGAAATTTTATTGAAAATCATTAAAGTTCTTTAATATTTCTGATAAAATTCATTGAAAATTGAAATTTTCTAAAATTTCAAATTAAAACCATTTGAAATTCATTTATTTGTTACAATTCTAAACGCAACTCTTAAAAAATTCAATTATTTTTTAAATTTTTAAGTAAAATTATTCATTAAATAATTTATAAATAATAATTTTATGATAGTTCTTCAATAATTAAATTATTTAAAATAAATTATTGTCAAAAATGGAAAAAATTGAAGGTTCTGTATTAGAATTCGTGGTAATTTCATAGTTTATAAAGCAAAGAAAAAAAGACAAAAAAAAATTCAAAATTTCCTTATGAATTCTAAACATTTAATTTTTTCCAGTACTTTTAATAAAAATCTCAGACTTTTTCCTGATTTCCCTCACAAATTCTACTTTTCCTGAGTTTATCCTGAATTTCCTGACCTGTGGCAACCCTGAAATTATTTTTTCAAAAAAGCAAAAACGAAATTTTCTGAAAATTGAAATATTTTGTTTATTTGTATATCTTGAAACCGTGAAAATGATTTTAGCATCAGCAATGAGATTTCATCACAATACTCAGAATGCACCCTCTTTGTTAAAACTTTAGAGCGAGTAACTTTGCCATTTTAATGATGAAAATTAAAAAATAAACATTTTATACCTCCTGAAAATTATTCTAGTAAAATTGGAGTTTTTAAAATTTTTCAATTTCTTTAGAAGAAGAAAAAAAAGGAATAAAAAATATCTAGTCAATTTTAATTACTGAGGAAAAAAATTCACTTTAGAGCTGTGTTTGCTGTACAAGAAAACAAACTTACCATTCTTCGTCCTTGTGGGCAACAAAAAATTCGTTCAATTGTTGTCGTCGGAATTCTAGTTTATACTCATTGTACCGTTTAATTGCTTCTTCGTCAGTGATTGTATCTTCTTGAGTGCCCAAGAATGCTTTAAAAGTCATCATCGGTGGTTGTGTTTCGACATTGGAATTATTAAAATTCCCCGAAACTTCTCGACTGAAAAACGAACCAAAAAATAAATAAACTTCGCCTTTAATAATAAATTAATTTAATAAAAATTTCTTTTTTTCCACTGCACCTTATTTTTGCTAATAACTTAGGAGTCAAGCGACTGCGTTTTGGTATTGATTTCATAATGATAAATATTTAAATTTAATTTGTCATTAAATATTTCAAGATTGCTACTCTTTCTTGTTGCATTGAGTTGCATTTCTAGGTTAACTGTAAATTCGGAAACAAAAAACAAATGCAGGTATTGTTGACAAACCTGCTACTGTTACTGTGGTTGCTATAGTGATGATTTCCATGATGTTGAGGATAGTGATCTGAGCCCCAAGATCCACCACCACCTCCGCCTCCTCCACCACCTCCACCTCCACCACCGCCGCCACCACTGTAATAATCGTGACCATATCGCGGTCTATCGTCCCAATCACTGCGCATTCTTTTCATTGGCGGTGCCATTTCTTGTGACCGAGCGGGGCTGTAACGGTCACGACCACCGCCTCCACCACCCCCGCGATATTCACGATAATCAGGCCTGGCTCGTGGACGGCTTGACCACTCTCTGAAATAATTACCATAAAATCAGAAATCTAAAATTATCAACTAAAAATTAAGTTTATAAAAAAAATAATGTAAATGCCAAACTAGTAAAGTTTATGAATAAAAAATGAGAAATTTGTCTTTATTACTTTTCACAATATTGTCTTTTTTGAGAGAAAAAAAAATTTTCTTTTTCTTCCAAATACCAATTTGGAAAATTCAGATTTTTGTGACAATAATCTAAATTTTTCAAACTAACGTATCGAAGAATATAAAAAGATTTTTTTTTGAAAAGATCCACAAAAGTTTTGATCGTTCGAATGAACGAAGTATTTTTCATTAAAAACATTTTCATACTAATTTCAATAAAAATTAAAAATTTGGTTTGCTTTTACACGGTTGCCACAAAAATTTGATTTGATTTTTTCCTGATTTTCAGACAGAATTCCCTGACCCGAAAGAATATTTTATTTCACTCTAAACATAATTGCATACACAAAAAAGCAATAAACCTTTAATTAGATAAAACTATTCAAAATAAAATTTTTTTACTTTAACTTTTCTAAAATTATTTTCAACATTTGAATATAATTTTCTTAAAATTTTCAACTAAAATTCTTCTTACAGTCAATTATTTTTAACCACTTTTGAGAAAATTCCTTGATAATTCAATTATTTATTCAGTGAAAAAAAAAGTTCACCTAAATTATTTCTTGAAGCCACTTATTTACAATTCAATTTTTATGAAATTTGAACAATTTGAAAATTTTTCAATTTTAAATAATATGTATTCAAAGATTTAAGTAATTTAAAAAAATGTTGATAAGATTTTTTCAAAAATCTAACTTCTGATTTTTTAATTAAAATTTATTAAAATTCAAATTTTCTAAAACTTCAATTTTAAATATTTTGAATTTTGAATCTTACTATTTTGTAACATTTTTATAATTTCGAATCTAAAATAATTTAATTCTTGCGTACATTTTCTTGCATTTCATTAAAATACTTGAAAAAAATTATTTGTTTTGAAGAATTTTATGAAAATTTTTGAAAATAATTAAATTCTAACTGAAAATTGAATTCAGTATTGAAAATTTTGAAAATAAGTGAATTTTTATAAAGAATTTTATAAATATTTTTGAAACTTATTAAATTTATTTAAGAATTTTATTATTTATGAGAATAATTAGATTCTTGGGAAAAATTTTATTACAGTTAAATCAAAATAATTGCATTCATCTGAATAACTTTACAATTTATGAAAATATTTTCATTTGTGTAAAAATTTTATTAAAATTAAATAAAATAATTAAATTTCTTAGAAACTTTTTCGACAAATTCAATTAAAACTGTATTACAATTTTTTTAAATAATTAAATTCTTTCGAGAAATGTAATTAAAATTGTATTCAAAATAATTGAATTTTTATAAAGAATTTTATAGATATTTTTGAAATTTATTGAATCGTCGCGAAGAATTTTATTTTAATTATCTTCAAAATAATTGAATTGATCTAAAGAATTTTATTATTTATGAAAATTGAATTTTTACGAAGAATTTCTTCAAATTCAAAACAAAATTTAAATTCTTTCGAAAAATTTTATTTTAATAATTGAATTCTTGCAAATTTTTCGAGGAATTTAGTTGAAATTAAATTAAAAATAATTCAATTCCTATGTAGAATTTTATTTCAATTTATTAAAAATAATTGAATTCTTTCGAGGAATTTTATTAAAATTTTTGAAAAAAATGTAATTGTTTTGAAGAATTTTATAGAATTTTTTTGAAAATGATTAAATTCTTTCGAAGAATTGAATTATAATTGTCTTAATAATAATAGAATTCTTCTTATGAAGTTTATAAAAATTTTTTAAAATAATTGAAAATTCCTCTGAAAAATGTTATTATTTATGAAAAAAATTGAATTCCTGCGAAGAATTTTATTATCTGTGAAAATAATTGAATTTGTCTAATGAATTTTATTATTTATGAAAATAATTGAATTTGTCTAAAAAATTTCATTCTTTATGAAAATAATTGAATTTTTGCGAAGAATTTATTAAAATTCAAAACAAAAAATGAATTCTTTCAAAAGCTTTTATTATAATTGAATTCCTGCGAAGAATTTTATTACAACTGTATTAAAAATAATTGAATTTGTCAAAATAATTATATTATCTATGAAAATAATTGAATTTGTCTAATGAATTTTATTATTTATGAAAATAATTGAATTTGTCTAAAGAATTTCATTATTTATGAAAATAATTGAATTTTTGCGAAGATTTTATTAAAATTCAAAACAAAAATTGAATTCTTTCGAGAACTTTTATTATAATTGAATTCCTGCAAAGACTTTTTATATTTATAAAAATAATTAACTGTTTGCAAATTTTTTCGACAAATTTATTTAAAATTGAATTGAAAATAATTCTTTACTATATTGGTGAAATAAAAATAAAAAATTAAATTTAAGAAATCTAAAAACTGTTTTTAAATAAGTGGCCCAATATTTTTGTAAAATAAAATTAAAATTTAAAAAAGAAACAACCAAATGTCGATTATTCATACATTTAGAACTTTGACATTCTTTATTTGACATTAACGCAATATTATTGTAATAAAAATTTAATTTTACTTAAAAAAAGAAATAAACTTCGTTCATTTGAACGCTTATAAAACTCAAGGGATCGTGAAAATTGAAAAATAATGTCTTCATCCATGCAAATCACAAGAAAAGGTGTGGTCTGATTCGAACTAGTGAAATGGCTATTAAAAAATTGTGTTAATTAGTTATTCTGCACTGTTTACCTTTTTACCAACATTGATCCTATAGAAGAGGGATACGGAGGAGAGGAAGATGAGAAGGGATTGGAACTTGGAGATCGAACAACGGATTTTTTGTGATTCCTCCTGAAAATTAAATGTTTTGATCTTGGTTTCCAAAGTCTTAATTGAGAGTTTAAGAGTTAATTCTCTTTTTCTTAAATTCTTGTTTTGTGTTAAAAAAAAAGTAAGAACAAACTTTAAAAGAAAAAAAATTAACTTTCTCACCTATCAACCCAATCATCTCGTCGACGATCTTCTCTTCTACCTTCTCTCGAATATGATTCCGTTCTTTCTCCACGAAATTTATCTCTCCTTTTACGATCATACTCGTCATCAGAGTCTGCCATTATTGAAAAAGAAAAACCTGTGACCTGAAATTATATGAAAACTTAAAAAACTTCAAATATTAGACAGTCTTAAAAAATATTAAGTACTAAATAAATTTATTAAAATTTATATCCTATTGAAAATATTGTTGTTTTGGAAAAAAAATGAATTTCTAAAATTGTGGCTAGTGGCAACAATGACACTGAGCTTACGTCGGCAACCTAACCTATAAATCATACAAAAATTTATCGTCTAGAAATGAATATTGAATAAGTTTTAATTTTCCAGAATTAAATTTAATGAAAACTGGAAATTTCTGACATGAAAACAGATCTAATATTGTGTAAATAGATTAATGATTGCATGCTCCAAAACACTTGTTTTACGGTGTCGTACGCTACGTGTAATTAGGTTCATTAGGATTTCAAATGTATTGTTAAGATCAAATTTGTCGAGTATTATAATAAATTAATTGTCCACATTAATGAAAAGTATTTTAATTACACTGTATTTTGGATTATTTACAACATTCAACTCACCTATGACACTTTTACTATAAAACGCTTGGAACAACGTAGAAAGTGACGACGAAACTATCGATAATTTCGATCTATCGATAGTACCTTTTCGATTTCTTTTGAAAATTCAAATCTGACAACGACTGACAGAATTTTACATAAGTGTTCCATGTTCCACTTGTGTACACCTTTTCTATTTATCCCATTTTTGTTACCCTTAATTACCACTTAAAGTATTTTTATCATTTCTACAAAATTTATGTATTTACATTACAGGAAGTTACAAAAGTAATTAACTAATAGAACATAGAAAACCAAAGAACATAAAACACTTTTGTCACCACTATTTCTCTTATCTCGAAATGAATCGATATGTATCGAGAATTTTAATTCATTTGACTGTCAAATGGCGTCGTGAGGGCGCTCTAAAACGAGAAAAAGGAGAAAAAAAGGGAAAAAAAGCAAGAGAAAAAAGGGTAAATTCGAGAAATTTGGATAAAATTATGAAAAATTGAAATCAGTGTAACAAAAATTGTTGAAATTAATGTTTTTATGTAACTAAAAGAGTGTATATTTAAAGTAATTAATTTTTGTATATAGTAATTAAAATATTTGGATCAATACCCTGTTTTCGAGTTGAATTGAACAAATGCTTCATATGCTTGCGTGTATGGATGATAGCCTACAATCAGGGGCTTTCGGGCAATAATGTAATGATAACAATATTGTTATTCAACTTGGTGATTAATTATCATATTGTTTATCGGAAACGTCGGTTAGAAAATTTTCCTAATTATTGAAATTTAATTTAATTATTGCTAATTATTGCTTATATTTAAGAACTTCTTCTGTTTTTTTTAATTTTAAATAAAATTCAGATAAAATTAAAATTATTATATTAAAGAAAAAAGAAGAAATAAAAGAACAAGTATAAATAAATAATTAAAAGACTCAAGATTTTAAAAATGTCATTTTTATAATAAGTAAATAAACAAATAAATAAAAAAAAATTAAAGAAAATAATTTTAAAAAATAATTTTTATTTTGCGTAATAAATAAATTTTTATAATATTTTTATAATAAATTAAACATTTTTAAAATAAATAAATAAATAAAAAAAATTATTTTCTTTAATCTTTTTTCGTGGTTTATTATTTTTTTATTTTAGTATTTTTATTTATTATTATCATTTTTATTTATTATTATTATTCTTTATTATATTATATTATATTAATATTATTTTCATTAGTATTGTTTATAATTGTTATTATTTATTATTAAAAAAATAACCAGATATAAATAAATTATAATATAATAAAATATTAATATAATAAATAGTGTAAAAATTATAAAAATTGCATAAACAATGTTTACTTACTTAAATTTACTTACTTACTTACTGAATTGAAAGCAATTATGTATTCAAATATTTATAAATTATTTACTTTAATTAACAAATTAATAAATTTTTTAATTGAACTGTAATTAAAGTTTAATAAAATTTTCCTTATTGCTATTAATAAAACTACTGGAATTTAATAAATAAAAATTAACAAATGTTAATTAAATAGTAATAAGAATAATAAGATATTTAAAAAATATTTTAAAAACGTAAAAGAATAGTAAAATAATAATAAATGTTAACTAAATAATAATAAAAATAATAAAACAATAAAATAAAACAAAAAAATAAAAAAAAAGTAAAAAAGTAGTAAAATATTAATAAATGTTAATTAAATACCTAGTAATAAAAATAATAAAATATTAAAAAAATATTTTAAAAACGTAAAAGAATAGTAAAATAATAATAAATGTTAACTAAATAATAATAAAAATAATAAAACAATAAAATAAAACAAAAAAATAAAAAAAAGTAAAAAAGTAGTAAAATATTAATAAATGTTAATTAAATAGTAATAAAAATAATAAAATATTAAAAAAATACTTTAAAAACGTAAAAGAATGGTAAAATAATAATAAATGTTAACTAAATAATAATAAAAATAATAAAACAATAAAATAAAAAAAAATAAAAAAAAGAAAGTAAAAAAATAGTAAAATAACAATAAGAAAATAAATTTATAATTAAGAAACAAATATAAATTTCAAAAAGTGAATAAATAAAAATTGAAGATATACTTTCCTTTTGGTTTGATGCGACGAAATCCATAGACAAAACACAAGTATTTACTTCTACTATTAATGTAACTTGAAAATTCCTTGACATTTGCATAAAGTAATTTTTATACTCAATAAAATAGATAACATAATGCATTCCCTTATCACAAACCATTTAATAATAATCGCAAAAAGTTAAAAATATCTCTGCAATAAAATAATATTAATCATTAACTTTCCTCAAATTTTTATTTTTAAAAAAAGTTTTTGACAAATTAAAAAAAATTTCAAAATAAATTAAGCAAAAAAAAAAAAAATCAAAAAATTAAATAGGTAGTATTAATATTTAATAAATTTTATTTTAATTTCCTTGACTCGGAGTGATCGTTAAATTTCACTATTTATTAATATTTAAAAAATATTATTAGAAAATATTTAAAAAGTAAAATTAAATTTTTTTTCCTAAAAAAAAAATAATCAAAAAATGCTCTTGCAGTTCATTATTTGCGAGAAATTTTGTTGTTCTTCTGAAAGGATTGATCATCATCAACATCAGACTCGTGCGTGTTTTATTTTTTCAGAATGACTAATATAAATATATTTTTTGAATTACGTGCTGGAAATTTTAATTGCCAATATAATAGTAGGCGGATACCTGCTTGAATAAATTAAATTGAAAGCTATTAATGCGAAATGCACTGTAATTGTCCATGTATCTTATTGTCAGGATCAGAATAGGTGCCAGACAAGCTAAAACTTCTCTGAAAGCCTCATCAACGCAAACGTCCGCCTGCAACGATCTTATCAGACTTTTATTCGTCTTCGTCGTCTTCGTCTCTCAGTTGTCGTATAGTAGTCGTCGGAAAAGTCGTAATATAATTGTTAAGAAATATTGGTGTAAAGGTCACGTTCTGAAAATTACACCACCTGATGAATCATTTTCCCGATTAACTCTTCGAAACGACGCGCAATTTTCTATCGATTTAACCCCACAGCACTGATTTTAATCTTGTTTTACTTAATATGCGAAAATAACAATAATTATACAAAATAATAATTCCATTATTCTTTGATCCTAAAGTTCCGCTCGTTCGAATCAGAGAAATTTTTTATTTCAAAATTAATTGAAATAATTTGTTGTCACTGTCAAAAAAAAAAAATTAATTTTTATTTTAATTAATAAAATTAATTAATTAATTACTCCATTAATTAAATTTAATTTTATATAATTAGTTAATTTCTTCTTCTAATAGTTTCTATAAAATTTAAGTTTTTAATTTTTATTGTAATCAGTAATTTATGTAAAATATTTTAATTAAAAAATATTACAAATACAAACATTTTTCTTTCATCTTCAAAATTTATTACAATAATTTTTTGTCACTACAACAAAAATTAATTGTACAGTTTCTAAATGTAAGATTTAAGTTTACAAATTTTATTTTGATTAGCAATTTATGAAAATGTTTCTAATAAATATGTTACTAGTAAAAAAAATTTTTTTCCTCAAATTTTCAATTTTTGAAAATTCAAATGAACGAAATTTATTTTTTCATTAAATATTTTTAAAAATTACGAAGCTGAAATGAAAAAATAATTAAAAATTAATTAAATATTTTTTTAGTTAAAAATTAATTTTTTTAATACACAAAATAATTTTTGCATAAAAAATACAAATTAAAAGAAGTAAAAATATATCGTCGTTGCTTTCAACGTTCAAAACTTGAAAATTTATTTATTTCTTATAGAAATTAAATTTTTTACAATAACTTTGCGTCACTATCAAAAAAATTTAATTATAGTTTCTAAATGTAAAATTAAAATTTTTAATCTTTACCTCGATCAGTAATTTTTAAAAATACTTTTACTAAAAAATATTTTGCTCATTTGAACGTTCAAAAATTGTGGATCGTATAATATTCACAATCTTATATAAAATTTAGTCATCAACATTTAATTCATTAACAATAGTTTTTCCTATTTTGCAACATTTCTCGAAAAGACAAATTAAAGCAAGAAAAGAGAAATTATTTTTAATTTCCAGTAAAAAAATGTTTTCAAATTATAATTATCGATGAAACAATTAAACTTTTAATCTTTTTTCCAAAACTTCATAAAAATTATTCCTAATAAAAGTATTAATAAAATTTATTATATAAATAAATAAATAAAATTAATAAATTAATTAATAATAATTAATTAATTAAATTAATAAATTAATATAAATATATTTTTATTATTTTTATTATTATTAGAATTTTTGATAGAATTAGTTATTAATATATATTAGTTTAGAATAAGTTATTAATAATTAGTTTAGAATTATTTATTAATTATTATTTTTGAATTAGTTATTATTTATTATTTTAGAATTAGTCAATAATTATTATTTATTAGTTTAGAATTAGTTATTAATTATTATTTATTTATTTACAGAAGTAGATAAATACATTAATAATATCAATTAATAATAATGATAATTGACAATAATAATAAAGATGAGCATTGAGTGAATGAATAAATATTATGAATCTGCGATCATGATTATTTCCTTTCAATGACTTTTGCATTGTATAATAATTTATTACAAAATTTATTTCTGATTGAACCCGACAGTAAATCTTTCAAACTTGCGTACTCACACTAATAGTGTAATTGTAATTACGAGAAAACTGACAAACTATTGGTAAGTGCTGAAGTCATTGGTCTAGAGTTAGAGATTTTCTTTTTAAAATAAATTTATTCCAATTTTCCAGGATTATCATTTAAAGATCCTTTACCTGACGACGATGAAACAATCGCTATCTTCTTCCCGGATTTCATCAGTGGGGGAATTACGATATAAGCCTTACAGTTTAGAAACGATTACGCATTATTGAAGAAATTTCAATCAAATAAGATCCTTTTTTTCGAAATATAAAATAGACATACACACATCAGTGATAAAAAGTTATTAAAATAATAAATAAGAGATGGGCCGAATTATCGGGCCCTATCTGGCCTTCATTCTATTGGTTTTAGTTTTTTTCCGCTTACGCTCGTCCAGGTATTATTCTTTTTTAATTAATTTCGAATATTTTATTTTTATTTCATCATTCTTTTGTTTCTGGAATAAATTTTCTGTCATTGTAGTAATAATTTTTAATTTTAATTTTTAATTTTAATTTTTAATTTCAATTTTTAATGTCAATTTTTAATACTATGAACTTTTTTATTATTTTCGGATACAATTTTAATTATCGGAATTTATTATTTTAATTAATTTTCTTTTCCAGCAAGTTCAGGTGATTCGGATTCTGAAAATGGAAAAAATGTGAAAACGAGTCAAAGGAGATCAGCATTTCCAGGAGCAGGAAAGAAAAATGAAAAAAATCCACAACCCTTCGAAGGTTGTCTTGTTTGGGCCGATGGAAAAGCTCCAAATATCAAAGACCCTCCTCGAGTTTCAGGAAAGCCGTTGAAAAATAATAATAATAGTGGTGATAAAAAAAGTGATAACAGTGATGGTAATAAAAAACCAAGTGACAATAGTGACTACAATGATAACGACGATGGTGACAATGGTGATTACCCTGAAAATAACGAAGGAGACGATGGGCAATATCATCCGAATCCCGATTTTGATGACGGACAGGACCATGCGTCTGATAAGTTTGATGACGGACAGGACCATGCGTCTGATAAATTTGATGATGGACAGGACCATTCGGCTGATAAATTTGATGATGGACAGGATCATGCAGCTGACAAATTTGATGACGGACAGGACCATTCGGCAAATAAATTTGATGATGGTCAAGACCATCCGAATTCTAATTTTGATGACGGACAATATCATCCAAATCCTGATTTCAATACTGGAGAATATGACGAAAATCCACAGGGAAAAAAGAATAAAAATAATAATAATAATAGGGGAAATAAGGATAGAAAACCGAAAACGAAACCCAAGGAAAATGCTGATGGTCAAGAACCAAAGGACATTAAACCGAGGTTAGGTGATCAAAAACCTAAAGAGGAAGGTGAACCTAACGAAGATGATGATAATGATAATAATGATGATGGTGAAGCACCAGATAATACTGAAGATACCGATGAGAATCCCCAAGAGCCGGATGAATCAGTACCAGAGGGCATGGACAATAAACCACAAAAACCGAACAGTGAAAAGCCAAATGATAGGAAAAATAAGCCACAGACTCCAAATCAACCCAGGAGTGACAGGAACAAACCTAAAAATCAACCAGGAAAGAATGATCGACCCCAAAAACCCAAGGAACCAAAAGAGAAAAATGATGATGAGGATGAACCAGAAAAACCGGATGACAAGGAGGATGAGAGCTCTACTCCTGATGAAGATAAACCAGATGAGGAAAATGAACCAATGAAGAAAAATGCAAACCCAGATCGACCGCAAAAATCTGGAGCAGGAAAGCCTAGTGATAAACCGGAAAAACCAAAGGATGATGCCAATGAAGACGAAGACAGTGAAAAACCCAAGGAAAATGACAAAGGGGAAGATCAGCCACAGAAACCGAATGATACAAAACCGAAAAAACAAAAATAGACCCCAAAAACCAAAGGAACCAAAACAAAAGGATGATGATGAACCAGAGAAACCAGATACTCCTGAGCAAGATGACAAAGAGGATGAACCAGAAGAAGAAGATAGTCCGCAGGAGAAGGAGAAACCTAAAGTAGATGATAAACAGGAAAAGCCACCAAAGTCTGATAATGACAAGCGAAAAGGGAAGAATAATAAACCAGAGGAGGAAGATCATCCACAAGAACCAGACGACAAAAATCCTGATGATGAAAGTGATAAACCTAAAGGAGAAAAACCTAAGAAAGAAAAACCTAAGAAAGAACAACCTAAAGAAGAACAACCTAAGGATGAAAAGGGTGAGCCTAAAATGAAAGATAAGGACCAACCTAAAAAGGGTCCAAAATCTGAAGATGATAAACCAGAGGAACCTAGTGATTCTAAAGATGATGACAAAGAAGATGAACCTCAAGAGCCCGATGAAGAGAAGCCCGAACAAAAGGGTGATAAACCTAAAAAGGAAGATAAAAAGAATCAGCCTAAGAAGCCAGATGGTCCAAAAGATGAAGACGAAGATAATAAACCAGAGGAACCTAGTGATTCTAAAGATGATGACAAAGAAGATGAACCTCAAGAGCCCGATGAAGAGAAGCCCGAACAAAAAGGTGATAAACCTAAAAAGGAAGATAAGAAGAATCAGCCTAAGAAGCCAGATGGTCCAAAAGATGAAGATGATAAACCGGAGGAACCTAGTGATTCTAAAGATGATGACAAAGAAGATGAACCTCAAGAGCCCGATGAAGAGAAGCCCGAACAAAAAGGTGATAAACCTAAAAAGGAAGATAAGAAGAATCAGCCTAAGAAGCCAGATAGTCCAAAAGATGAGGACGAAGATGATAAACCAGAGGAACCTAGAGACGATGACAAAGAAGATGAGCCTCAAGAGCTCGATGAAGAGAAGCCGGATCAAAAAGATGATAAACCTAAAAAGGAAGATAAAAAGAATCAGCCTAAGAAACCTGATGGTCCAAAAGATGAAGACGAAGATAATAAACCAGAGGAACCAGCAGATGATAAAGCGAATAAGCCTGATAGTGATAAGCCAGAGGAAAAAGATGACGAACCTAATAAAGAGGATAAGAAGAAAGACCAACCACAAAAGCCAGGTGATTCCAAACCTAAAAATAAGGAAGGTAAACCTCAAGGACCCAATGATTCAAAACCAGAAGATAAAACTAAAGATCCGCAGATGCCTGACAGTGAAAAGCCAAAGGAAAAAAATGATAAACCCAAACAGGATACTGAAAAGCCACAGAAACCTGATGATTCCAAACCAGATGACAAAATGGATGATGAAGACAAAGACAAACCTCCAATGACTGATGATCCCAAACCAAAAATGCCAGAGAAGGAGAAACCACCGAAAGATGATAAAAAAGGAGATGAGCCACAAGAACCTAAAGATTCTAAACCTAAAGATGAAAAACAACAGAAGCCAGATGATTCCAAACCTGAAGATGAAAATGATAAACCTCAGAAGCCAGATGATTCTAAGCCTGAAGATAAAAATAAAAAACCTCAGAAGCCAGATGATTCCCAACCAGATGACAAAAAGGAGGAACCACAAAAGCCAGACGAGGACAAACCAGATGATGAAAAGGATAAACCCGAAATGGAAGATAAAGAAAAAGATCAACCCCAAAATCCAAAAGATCCAAAACCTGCAGATATGAATGATAAACCCAAAAAACCAGAGAAGTCCAAGCCTGATGATAAAAAGGATGAGCCTCAAATGCCAGAGAAAGGTAAAACTCCAAAAGATGATAAAAAGAAGGATGAGCCAGAAAAGCCTGATGACTTCAAACCAGAGGATAAAAAGGAGAAACCCCACAAGCCAGATGATTCCAAACCAGATGACAAAATGGACGAGCCTGAGATGCCTGATGGAGAAAAGCCTGAAGGAAAAAAGGACAAACCTAAACAGAAAGATGACGATGAGGATCAGCCACCGATGCCTGACGATTCAAAACCTGATGCTGGCAAGGACAAACCTCAAAAACCTGATGATAAAACCAATAAACCACCGAAATCTGACACTGATAAGCCTGAAGAATCCAAACCTGATAAAGAAGAAGAAGAAGTTCCTGACAAAGAGAAACCTGATGAAAAGAGTGATGAGCCTAAAAAGGAAGATAAAAAGGATCAGCCAAAGAAGCCTGATGGTCCAAAACCTGACGATAAGGATGATAAAGATAAGCCTAAAGATGATGACAAGGACAAGCCTCAAAAACCTGATGATAAAAAAAATAAACCACCAAAATCTAACACTGACGAGCCTGAAGAATCCAAGCCTGATGATAAAGAAGACGAAGTGCCAGAAGAAGAGAAGCCGGATCAAAAAGATGATAAACCTAAAATGGAAGATAAAGAAGATCAGCCAAATAAACCTGACGGTCCGAAACCTAAAGATAAAGATGATAAACCTCAGAAGCCTAAGGATCCAAAGTCTGCAGATGATGATAAACCACAGAAACCAAGTGAATCCGAACCTGATGATAAAAAGGACAAACCTGAGAAGCCTGTTAAAAATGATGATGAGGAAGATCAGCCACAGGAACCTGATAAATCCAAACCTGAGGATATGAATAAAAAACCTCAAAAACCTAAAGAACCAAAGAATATGAAGAATCAGCCGCAAGAGCCTGACAGTGATGCACCTGAGGACACGGATGATAAACCAAAGGACGAAGATGAAGATAAGGAGCAACCACAGGAGCCTGATGAATCCAAACCTAAAGATGATAAACCTCAAAAACCCGATGGATCCAAACCAAATGAGAAGGAAAAAAAACCCAAGATGCCCGACAATGACCAGCCTGATGATAAGCCTGAAGAAGAAAAGGATAAACCTGAGAACCCCGATAAATCAAAACCCGATGACAAAGAAGATGAACCTCAGACACCAGACGACAAACCAGAGCAGAAAACTGATAAACCTAAAGTTGAAGATAAAAAGAACGATAAACCTCAGAAGGAGGACAGCAAGCCTAAAGGACCTAAAGAAGATAAACCTAAAGATGATGAGCCTAAAGAAGAAAAGCCAAATGGAGCTAAAGAAGATACACCTGAAGAACCCAAAGAAGATGAGCTTAAAGGACCTAAAGAAGATAAACCTAAAGAACCCAAAGCAGATGAACCTAAAGATGATAAGCCTAAAGGGCCTAAAGAAGATAAACCTAAAGATGATAAGCCTAAAGAAGAAAAGCCTAAAGGACCTAAAGAAGATACACCTAAAGAACCCAAAGAAGATGAACCTAAAGATGATGAGCCTAAAGGACCTAAAGAAGATAAACCTAAAGATGATAAGCCAAAAGGACCTAAAGAGCCCAAAGAAGATGAACCTAAAGATGATGAGCCTAAAAGGCCTAAAGAAGATAAACCTAAAGATGATAAGCCTAAAGAAGAAAAGCCTAAAGGACCTAAAGAAGATACACCTGAAGAACCCAAAGAAGATGGACCTAAAGATAATGAGCCTAAAGGACCTGAAGAGCCCAAAGAAGATGAACCTAAAGATGATGAGCCTAAAGGACCTAAAGAAGATAAACCTAAAGATGATAAGCCAAAAGGACCTAAAGAAGGTAAACCCAAAGAACCCAAAGATGATGAGCCTAAAGGGCCTAAAGAAGATAAACCTAAAGATGATAAGCCTAAAGAAGAAAAGCCTAAAGTACCTAAAGAAGATACACCTGAAGAACCCAAAGAAGATGGACCTAAAGATAATGAGCCTAAAGAAGATAAACCTAAAGATGACAAGCCTAAAGAAGAAAAGCCTAAAGAACCCAAAGAAGATGAACCTAAAGATGATAAGCCTAAAGGACCTAAAGAGCCCAAAGATGATGAACCTAAAGATGATGAGCCTAAAGAAGATAAACCTAAAGATGATAAACCAAAAGATGATGAGCCTAAAGGACCTAAGGAAGATAAACCTAAGCAACCCAAAGAAGATAAACCTTTAGAACCGAAAGAAGATGAACCTAAGAAAGAAAAGCCTAAAGGATCTACAGATGATGAGCCAAAAGGAGAAAAGCCTAAAGGACCTAATGAAGATAAACCTAAACAACCGAAAGAAGATGAACCTAAAGACGATAAGCCTCAAGATGATAAACCTAAAGGAGATAAACCTAAAGAACCGAAAGATGATAAACCTAAAGATGGTGAGCCTAAAGGACCTAAAGAAGATACACCTAAAGAACCTAAAGAAGATAAACCAAAAGATGATGAGCCTAAAGGACCTAAGGAAGATAAACCTAAGCAACCCAAAGAAGATAAACCTTTAGAACCGAAAGAAGATGAACCTAAGAAAGAAAAGCCTAAAGGATCTACAGATGATGAGCCAAAAGGAGAAAAGCCTAAAGGACCTAATGAAGATAAACCTAAAGATGATAAACCTAAAGAAGATAAACCTAAACAACCGAAAGAAGATGAACCTAAAGACGATAAGCCTAAAGATGATAAACCTAAAGGAGATAAACCTAAAGAACCGAAAGACGATAAACCTAAAGATGGTGAGCCTAAAGGACCTAAAGAAGATACAACTAAAGAACCTAAAGAAGATAAACCTAAAGATGATGAGCCTAAAGGAGATAAACCTAAAGAACCGAAAGAAGATAAACCTAAAGATGATGAGCCAAAAGGTGAAAAGCCTAAAGAACCTAAGGAAGGTAAATCTAAAGAACCCAAAGAAGATAAACCTGAAGATGATGAGCCAAAAGAAGAAAAGCAAGATCAGCCAGAAAATCCCGATAAACCCCAGAAGTCAAAAGATCCTTTGAATGAAGACCAAAAACCTGATATCGTGTTTCCAGATGACAAGGGTTTACGAACTCCTTCAGCATTCGATGATGATAAAGACAAGAATCCTGAATCATTTCCTCCAAAAAGTAACTCACCTTTCGATACTCGCAACAATATTCCCGAGGATATGAATCCTTCTCAACCGGAGAATCCAAATCCCCAGAGCGAAAATCGACAACCTGATAACAGTGAACAACCACAGGCTTTTCCCTTCAATCCAAACAATCCGTTCCTTAAGGGTGCTTTTGGAGGAAAAATGCCCAATCAAGGTATTATTAATTATTCTTTATTTATTAATTACAATTAATTAATGATTAGTTTCTTAAAATTAAATTAATTAGATTGAAGTTTTTATTTTTCAAATAACACACCATTTGACTGCAATATTGACTGCCCAAAATAATTACGAACCTTATTTTGCAGGTCCAATGTCGCCAGGATTTCCCGAAAGACCACCAAATAGTCTCGATTCCGAAGGTAAATATTTATTTATTAACAATGCATAATTTAAATACGATGTGTCCCCTATTACCCTAGGGTAATAATGGGTACTTTATTGACCTGCGAGTGTCCAATAAAGTGACCATTATTGCCCTAGGGCAATAATTATTGCCACTTTATTGACTATATTTCAACAAGCATACACAACATTGAACTTAAATTTTGTGCTATTTGGAATAAATATTTAGAATGTCACAAATATAATTTTGATTGAAATTTTTCAGATGATCCTAAGAATTCAAATGCCGCTCCACCATCTGAAAATCCTTATGGAAATGGACCACCTCCTGGAAATCCTTTCTTTTCCGGACTATTTGGAAAAGGAAATAATCCCCCACCATCATTACCACCACGTTCGTCACCTGAAAATACAGACTTTCCTAATAATAATAATAACAATAATGATAATAATAATAGTCCACCAGGAGAAGCTCCTTCCAATATACCCTTCTATCCCGGAAGTGACAGAAAAATTGGACAGGGGAATCCCTTCTTTTCGGGACTTTTTAATGGTGGGAATGATGGAAATTCCCAAAATCGAATGCCACGAGATGGGTTTTCTTCGGGAAATACCGATCCACCTGGGAGTAATAATGATCAACAGAGATATGAGCCATTCAATGGTTTTCCATCGATTGCAACTTTTGCTCCATTTAATATTCCAAGGCAGTCACCGGATTATGATCAATTACCACTAGGTAAAATAAAATGTTGACATAAATAGATATTAATAATTTTTAAAAAATAGTTAATGATGGTCAAAAAATTTGTTAAATTAATAAATAAAGGCTTAGGCCTTTATTTATTAATTTAACATTTGATAGATACAGCATGTGCGCACCTTAATTTTTTCCATGATGAAAAATAAGTTATTTCACTTGAAAAAAGATTTATTTGATTCAAATAACCGATTAATTGACTATTATCAATTAAATATTTAATTGAATCAAATACTATTCATTCCCAAGTGCGAAATTAAAAACGGCCCAAAACTGGCCCAGTGACGGCATAGTCAGTGCCTACTCTTGGCAGACAATAGTGGCCCGACTGTCGGGAGGTTAACCGCGGTAGGCCGTCGGCAGCTAATCATCGGCCGATTCTCGGTAAACATTAATGGCCCATTATTGGCTGCCATTACTCCCCAGTGTTGAAAAAATTAAAAAAAAAATATTTTTTATTTAATTAACTAATTAATTCATAATATTTATACAGTTTATTTCCCTAAATTAATCGCAAACTTACAAATATTTGAAAAATTCTTACCGCTCGCGGGGATCGATACCTGAACCTGACGCACCACAGCCTAACACTCTGACCACTCTGCTACTCTGACTTGAAGTCGAGGAAGCAAAAGGGTTCTTATAAGCTGCACTACACTGGCCGATACTGTGCCATTATTGGGCCGAGCTACGTCCCAATATTGTCAATTATAATTTGCCATCATAGATACAAAATGATAGACATTAATGTGCCATTATTGAGCCAAGCTACGCCCCAATTCTGGCAATTATAATTTGCCATCAAAGATACAAAATTTTTGCCATTAAAGTGCCATTAATGGGCCGATGGTCGGCACATCACTGGCAATTGCTTTTTGCCATTAAAGATTGATCAACTTTGCCATGAATGTGCCATTATTGGGCCGAGAGCTGGCCCAGTCTTAAAAAATTTGAAAATCTGACCATCGGCGCCATCATTGGCCCATCAATGGGACGTTTTGAACACCAGTAATGGCCCAGTAACTACTGCCAATTCTCGGCAGACATTACTAGACCAATGATGGGCCGTTTTTGCAGTCTTGGCATTTCGCACTTGGGTTGGGGTCAATTTAATGGTTTAATTCATATTTGCTTCAAATACTGAAATTATTGGTTTAAATATGAATTGAACCATTTAATTGACTCCAATAAATATTTTTTGATTCAAATAAATATTTAATTGATAATAATAGTCAATTAATCGGTTATTTGAATCAAATAAATCTTTTTTTCAGTGTTCATTCAAATAGTAAATTACTAGATCTAAATTATCTATTTATTTGAATAAAATAATGTTATTCAAGTTTAATGATTTTATTTGAAGCAAATGATTTTTATTCAAATCAAAAATAATTTTATTTGAAGCAAATCAATTTTTTATTCAAAACGAAAAATTTTTATTCGAATTAAATAATTTTTTATTCGGACGAAATAAATTAATTATTTTGAATCAATTAAAACAGTATTTGTTTCAAATGCAAAAATTATTGTTTGATACATTGAAAAAAAAATTAATTCGATTCAAGTACCCGATTACTTGACTATTATCAAAAAAATATTTTTACTTGAATCAAATAATTTTTAGGTATTTAAATAAAAAATTACATATTTAAATCAATAATTTCAGTATTTAGAGCAAATACCATTTAATTGATCTAAATAAAAATTATTTAAATCAAGTAAATATTTATTTGATAAACTAATTGGGGTCACTTTTACCAATCCACCAGTTCCAGTGTTTTCTTTTTACAATTTTATTCTTTCCAAAAATTTATATTTTTCAAACTAATTTTACCAAGAAAAAAAATGTTAACCAAAAATATTTTTACCAAAAAAAATGTTTACCAAAAATATTTTTACCAAAAGAAATGTTTACCAAAAATATTTTTACCAAAAAAAATGTTTACCAAAAATATTTTTACCAAAAAAAAATGTTTACCAAAAATATTTTTACCAAAAAAAATGTTTACCAAAAATATTTTTACCAAAAAAAAATGTTTACCAAAAATATTTTTACCAAAAAAAAAGTTTTGGAAAAATTGGTCATTGGTAGAATTATTTTTGGAACAAACAGATTGGAAAAAATAAATTGGTAAAAGTGACCCCCTACCAATTGGTTATTATTTATTATTTGATTTTTTATTATTTACTTATTATTTATCTTTATTTTTTTGGCTAAGACAACTAATTGGTTATTCGAACTAAATACACATATTTTTGTCAAATTATTTTTACTTCTTTTGTTCAATTATTTAAATGAAATAAAGTTTTCTTTTAATATTAAAATTTCCACTTATGAAAAATATCGAGAAAAACATTAAAATCAAATATTGTAAAAATATGTGAACAGTTATCATAAAAATTAACAATGTCCTATTTTAGATACTCAAGATTATGATCAAACTATGGGAGACTTCTCGTGGCCAATGAATCCTCCTATTTATCCAAATCAACCACCTCAAGTTGACAGTGAGTTTTTATAATAATATTATTTTATAAAATATTTAAGAACTTTTTATTATTAAGGGCAGAAGAGAGAAAAAGTTTTTTCCACATATATGCTCTTAAATATTAAACATGTGAAGTATAATAATTTCCTGATTTCAAATATTTATGTATATTTAAAATATGATTTCAGGTTACTGGCCGGAAATTATTCAGTTTAATTCGAAGAAACGATGATAGAATAATATCAATTTTGTGAAATTATTTTCATATAATGATAAATTTAGCTACCTACTCTTAATTATTTATAAAACTTTCATTAGTTTTACAATATATGATATTTACATTTTAATTTTATTCAACTTACATAAATATATTTTTCTCGTAATTAATAATAATTTATTTATCATTCTAAAAGTGATACTTGTACATATAGAATCACCTGTTATTATACATTTTTCTAAAGATTTGAACGTTCAAATTTTGAACGACAACATTTTTATAGTACCTACTTCTATTTTTTATTTTATATTTTTATTCTATATTTTATTTATTTTATTTTTATTTCCTATTCATTGTATTTTCCCCAAAAAATTATATTTTTAATTAAAAAAGAAATTTTAAAGAAGCAAATGCCTTTGGCTGTATTTTTTGGTTCAAATAAAAAAAAATGCCTAATTTACATTATTTTTCTGTTTTCATTCTGAAATAATAATTTTCGAAAATATTTATAACGAAAAAAATGTCTTTCACACTTGAACGTTTAAAGCTTTAAGAAAAATGTTATAACGAAATTCTTTGTCAAATACTTTTCTATAAAAATAATACATTTTAATAATAAGAATATTTAGGTAATGAATATCAAATATATAATTATAGAAAATAATTATTATTAATTAAAATTATTATTAAATAAAATTATTATTAATTAAAAGTTCTTATTAAATAAAATTATTATTAATTAAAAGTTCTTATTAAATAAAATTATTATTAATTAAAAGTTCTTATTAAATAAAATTATTATTAATTAAAATTATTATTAATTAAACTTATTATTAATTAAAAGTATTATTAATTAAAACTATAATTAATAAGAAAACTATATTTAATGTTAAATATATATTTTTTTTGAACTTATATTTTTGTAATGAAATATTTATTGTACTTTTCAATAAATTTTAAAAAGGAAGAAAATTGTGTTAATTAAAAACAGAGATGGCAATAAATTAATAACCGAAGTGGGAAACCGAAATCGTTAACAAAAATTCGTAAAAAAACCGAATATAAAAAACTAAAGCCGAATAAAAATTATTTGTGACCGAAAACAGAAACCGAAAAAATTATTTTTTTAAACTCGTCTAAAACCGACATTTTTTGTGTAGGAAAACCCGAAACTCAACAATCGAAACGGAAGTTTTTGATAGAGAAAAGAAAAAAAGTAGGTATTTTTTTTTGGTAATAAATAATAATTAAGAATTTTTTTCCGTTTATCCATTAATTGAAAAAAATAATTAAGACGTACACAATGTATTGTAATTCCAAGTAATAGATAATAAAAGTTTAATTATATATCTGCATACATCTTCACGTATAAAAACAATATTTAGGAATGACTTTTCTGAATGAATTATTCCAAGAATTGTGACTAACATAATATATTTGTGAGTTTCCATTGAGTAAAATTTATGCAAACTCAATATTTAATAGAAAGTGAAAACAGTTTCGGAAAATACGCGCTTTATTAGCAAATTTGAAAAATATTTCACTTCTTCTCCTCCTCAGAATTTTATTAAATTTATTGTCGTAATATTTTTATTATTTAATACGTAAAATAGAAGAGAAATTTTAAAGAATAATTAATAATAATATACCAATTTTTTTTTTTCAATTAATAGATTCGAAAATTAAGGAAAAAAATAAACTTTGAATATAAATTTTCTGAGAAAAAATGATTTTTACCTACTTTTAATTTTAATACTGGAATTTTCAACGACGATGATTAATAATTGTAATTCTTAAGTTCTTCCCCTGACAGTTTCAAGGTAATTATTATTTCCTGCAATATAATTATTTTAAAAGATCTATGCAAAGAGGTGCATATAAAAAGGAGTTTGATTTACTTTAGCAAACAGTTGTCCGCAGTAGATTCACCAAGTGAAATCATGAAATTCCTTTATCTTCTTTTTGTCATTTTTGCTGCTCTCGTCAGCTATAGCCTAGCGCAGGGTAATTTTTTTATTATAATTTATTTTTTATATGGCATCAAAACAATTTTTTTTTATTTTTCATTTTCATTTCATTGGACACTATTTTTTATTTTATTTTTTTTTGTTATATTATTGTTAACGAAAATTGTTTTTCTAAATAATAGGTTATGGTGGTTATGGAGGATATGGTGGTCGAGGCGGATATGGTGGTAGAGGCGGATACGGTGGAAGACGTGGTGGTGGTTATGGTGGATATGGTGGTTACGGTGGTTATGGCGGAAGACGCGGTGGTGGATATGGTGGCTATGGAGGACGTACGTATTTCTGTTTTTTAATTATTTCTTAATTTTAACTCAATGATTTTTAATTAATTAAGAATTTTAATTCAATGCTTTTTAATTAATTAGTAATTTTCACTCAATTATTTTTAATTAATTAAGAATTTTCACTCAATTCTTTTTAATTAATATTAATAACACAGGCACACAAAAAAAAAAAAGTGTCGTGGCCGAGACACTACAGTAGTATATTCCCATGTATTTTTGGCCGCTGAATCCGAATCTGAAGTCCGAATGCTCAAATTGGTTCTTTTTTTTGAGTTATACTCAAAAAAACGACTCAAAACACGAATTTGAACCAAAAAAATTAAAAAAATTTTTTGTGACATGACAATAGCATATTTCCATGTATTTTTTCCCGCTAAATCCGGATTCGAAGTCAGAATTGACAGATGTGCTCAAAATTATGAGCTAAACTCAAAAAACGACTCAAAAAACCGAATAAAAATGACGAAAATGAAAAATTTTTTCTGTGACACTGCAAAAGTATATTCCTATGTATTTTTTCACGCTGAATCCGAATTCGAAGTCAAAATAGACAGATTTGCTCAAAATTTTGAGATAAACTCAAAAAACCACTCAAAAAAAGACTCAAAAAACCGAATTAAGATGAAAAAATTTTTTTATGACACTACACTACTATATTCCCATGTACTTTTTCCCGCTGAATCCGAATTCGCAGTCAGAATTGACAGATTTGCTCAAAATTTTGAGATAAGCTCAAAGAACTGATAAAAAAAGCGATTTAAAATAAAGAAATGGAAATTTTTTGCTATGACACTACATTACAGTATTTCCATATCGGATCTCGCATTTAAAGTCAGAATTGACAGATTTCTGACTGATTTGCTTAAAATTTTGAGATATACTCAAAAAACTGATAAAAATGTAATTTAATATGAATAAAGGAAATTTTTTGCTATGACACTACACTAGTGTATTCCCATGTATTTTTTCACTGTGATTCCAAAGTCAGAATTTTCAAAGTGGCTCAAAATTTTGGATTTCATTACAAGTGCTCAAAAACATGCATGCTTGTACCTGTAACCAGGGTTTGAGTTCTAAAAAATTTTATGTCATTCTGATAATTCTAACTTCGAATTTGTATTCAGCGTATATAAAATTCATGGGAATACACTACCGAATACCAAAAAAATGAACTCTTTTGCATTAAATTAAATTTTGAGCATTTTTGGATTTAACTTAAAATTTTGAGCCAATTTAATAATTATAACTTTGAATTTAGAAGCAGATGTAAAAACATGAGAATATACTAATATAGTGTACTAGCAAGAAAAGTAGAGTTTCTTGACTTTCATTTTTGTAACTTAACAGATTTTCTTGTGTGTCTCAAAATTTTGAGCCATTAGAATAATTCTGACTTCAAATGCGAGATCCGAGTGTAAAAATATATGGAAATACTGTAATGTAGTGTCATAGATAGCAAAAAATTTCCATTTCTTTATTTTAAATCGCTTTTTTTATCAGTTCTTTGAGCTTATCTCAAAATTTTGAGCAAATCTGTCAATTCTGACTGCGAATTCGGATTCAGCGGGAAAAAGTACATGGGAATATAGTAGTGTAGTGTCATAAAAAATTTTTTCATCTTAATTTGGATTTTTGAGTCTTTTTTTGAGTGGTTTTTTGAGTTTATCTCAAAATTTTGAGCAAATCTGTCAATTTTGACTTCGAATTCGGATTCAGCATGAAAAAATACATAGGAATATACTTTTGCAGTGTCACAGAAAAAATTTTTCATTTTCGTCATTTTAATTCGGTTTTTTGAGTCGTTTTTTGAGTTTAGCTCAAAATTTTGAGCACATCTGTCCATTCTGACTTCGAATCCGGATTCAGCGGGAAAAAATACATGGAAATATGCTATTGTCATGTCACAAAAAAATTTTTAATTTTTTTTGGTTCAAATTCGTGTTTTGAGTCGTTTTTTGAGTATAACTCAAAAAAAAGAACCAATTTGAGCATTCGGACTTCAGATTCGGATTCAGCGGCCAAAAATACATGGGAATATACTACTGTAGTGTCTCGGCCACGACACTTTTTTTTTTTTGTGTGCCTGTGTAATTTTAACTCAATGATTTTTAACTAATTATAATAATTTCCACTCAATGATTTTTAATTAATTAAGAATTTTAAAATTCTTAATTAATTGAAAATCATTGAGTGAAAATCTCAATTCTTTTTAATTAATATTAATAATTTTAACTCAATGATTTTAAATTAATTAATAATTTTCACTCGATGATTTTCAATTAATTAAGAATTTTCACTCAATGATTTGTATTTAATTAAGAATTTTCACTCAATAATTTTAATTCAATGATTTTCAAATAAATATGAGTGATTTTTCTGAAAGTGCTACTTTTGAACTTAATTTCTTTAATTAATTTTTTCTTTTTCAAATTATATGGTTTTTTTCTATTGAAACTACTTTATTTCATAATCAAGAGTAAAAATTAAAATTTGCGCAAAATTAATTGTTAAAAATATCAAAAAATTTTCTTCTTTGAATAAAAGTTTCTAAAATATTAAGTTTAAGTTTTTAATTTTTTTATTGTAAAATTTTTGAAAATATTTTTAATGCAAAATATTTTGTTTAAGTTTTAAAATATTTTATTCTAAGTTTAAGTTTTTAATTTTTTTATTGTTAATTCTTGAAAATATTTTTAATGCAAAATATTATTTTCAACTTTTGAAAGTTCAAAACTTGTAGGAAAATTATTTAAATAATATTATAATTATTTTAATAAATAATTACTTTTATTTTTAATAAAAAAAATTTACCATTTCAGGTGGAAGGTATTGAAAATCACCAGATATCGAATGAAAACATTTCTGCAAATTTTTGCTGAACGGAGTATTAGTACTAAGCACAAAATTATAATAATAACAATTAAGTATTAAGAACTGTGTAAAAATTGTTGAATAATAATTTTTTAATTTAAATGTTTTTTTCTAATTGTGCAACCCAATAATTAAACTGAATAAATTAATTAAATATAAGTTAAAGATGTCTCAGAGATAAAATCATGACTTAATGATTTTATCACTTGGTCAACTATAATATTATTATAAAACAGGAAGATAAGGATCACTCCGAGTCTTCGAATCGGAGTGATCCTTATCTTCCTGTTTTATAATAATTAAATTAATGAAATAAATTAAATTAAAAATACATAAATTATAGTGTGAAAAATAATTATAGTCAAATCATTCAAAAATTTATTTTTGAATAATTTTTCAAAGATATTTAAATTTTTTAAATCTGTAATTAAAATTTATTAAATAACTGAATTTTCGGCGAATTTTATTGTAAATAATAATCATACTTTTATGTATATTGTTAAAATTTTCGAAAATCAAATCTTGATGATTTTTAACTGCAAATTTTGAAAATAATTGAATATTCGATAAATTTTAAAGAAAAATGTTCAAATCAAAATTTAATAATGAAAATTAATTCAAATTAGCTGCAACAAAATGTTTTTTTTTAAAAAGTAATTCCTCAAATTTCTTTGTTATAATTTTCATAAATTCAATTATTTTCAGTATATTCATTATATTGAATACGAAAAAATTGCGTCCGAAAATTAAAATCTCTATAGGTACAAAAAATAATAACTATAACTTTTATGAAATTTTATTTCTTTGAATGATTATATTTTTGAAACAAACAATTATTTTTCAAATTTTTAATTAAAATCTTTAAAAAAAATTGAATAACTTCTTATTGATATTATAGGTTTAATTTATCTTATTTTCTAGAAGTATTAGAGAAAAACGTCTTTCAAAAAGCTCTCGGCTCCTGAAGAAGTTGAATTTAAAAAAAATCATAACTTCCATAATTTTCGTTCAATAACAAAATAAAAAAATACGTGATTTCTTATTTTTCACATGAAATTCGAAAAAAATTGTTGCAAAAAAAAAAAAAAATGTTTAATGAAACTTTCACCTCGAATGCTTCACAAGAGTTTTTGCACTTTTTCTAACTATTTTCAAAAAATCCCAATTTTTTCAATTTATTTTCAAAAAAATTCGATTTTTTTGACTATTTTAAAAAAATTCGAATTTTTTTTCCAAATATTAAAATAAAATACCACTTTTTTGGTATAAAATGCAACTTATTTCAATTTTAATAATGTTTTTCATTAAAGTTTTTGGAAATCAATTTTTCATGATTTGCAATTATTGTAAATTTCGAAAATAATAGAATTCTCAAAATTTTTTTTAAGAAAATCTTGAAATAAAAATTTCATGATAAAAATTTATAAAAATTAGCTTTGAAAAATTTTATTTAAATATTTTTTAAAAAAGCAATATTACTCGAATTTTTTCATCATGATTTTCTTAAATTCAATTGTTTTCGAAAATATCGGAATTTTTTCGATTTATTTTTAAAAAATGCGACTTTTTCATCTTTTCTTTCAAATATTGTTATAAAATACCACTTTTTTTTGGTATATATAAAATGCCACTTATTTTAATTTTTACAATGTGAAAAATAATTATAATCTATTGTTTAAAAAATTTATTTTTCAATGATTTTTTTAAGATAATTAAATTTTTTAAATATATAATTAAAAAGTTTTTAAATAATTATATTTTTGTCAAATTTTATTAAAAATAGTTAATTTTTTTATTTACTTTAAAAATTTTTGCAAATTAAATAATTATGATGATTATTAATTGCAAATTTCGAGTAATTCAATTCTCGAAAAATTTTGATGAAAAATCTTCGAATAAAAATTTATTTAAAAGATCTGAATCGTACCCAGTAAAAAAAGAAGTATTGAGTGGAGCGTTTAGGAATTGAGTGAAGCTCTGAGCCAATACGGATTCGAGTAAAAACCGTATTGGGACGTTTGACTCAATCTTTTTTTCATCCGCCGAATACGGTCTTATTTTAGCATTAAAATTAAAGTCACATGAGCAGAGTACACATTATAAATTGAAAGTACAATTGTCATGGAATGTAAAAATGCCGATTTAGATAAGAAACAGCGAATATTTTTTATTTTTTGTTAAAAATTGGTAAAAGCAAAGTTTGATAAGCGCAACTGAATTTACCATGTGAATAAATGAAGTGGTAAGTTTAAATGGACTAAAAAAAAATCTACTGTTACCGAGAGAAAGTTCCTAGAGAATTGTAAAACAATGAAATTTCATTGTTTTGTTGAATTTACCACAACTCTCTAGGAACTTTCTGTCGGTAAAAGTAGATTTCTTTCAGTCCATTTCGTCCATTTAAACTTACCACTTCATTTATTCACATGGTAAATTCAGTCGCGCTTGTCAAACTTTGCTTTTACCAATTTTTAACAAATATTTACTGTTTCTTATCGAAATCGGCATTTTTACATTCCAAGACAATTGTACTTTCAATTTATAATGTGTACTCTGCTCATGTGATTTTAATTTTAATGCTAAAATAAGACCGTATTCGGCGGATGAAAAAAAGATTGAGTCAAACGTCCCAATACGGTTTTTACTTGAATGCGTATTGGCTCAGAGCTTCACTCAATTCCTAAACGCTCCACTCAATACTTCTTTTTTTACTGGGTAATTAAAATCAATTCGACTTTCGACTCGGCGGTGATCGCTATCTTTATGTTTTAGAATAATAAAATTAATAAAATTAATAAAATTAATAAAATTAAAGTTACATAAACTTTTAAAGATATTTTTCGTCCATTAATGTTTTTTTCAAATTTTTCTTCATAACTTTTGTCAGGCTCTTTATTATTCGAAATATTATTCTAAGAAAAAACAAGTGCTTGAAATCTATAGTTTCTCTCATTAAAAGAGTATGATTTTTGATTTCTGCATTCTGAATAATGAAACAATTGGTCAATTATATTAATATAATTATAGACTGAAAGCTGTATAAAAAGACACTTCGACATTTACTAAATTTGCAGTTGTCGTTTTTATATTGTCAGACATATCATGGAGAACATGAAAGGAATATTTTTTTACGCTTTACTATTAGTTTTTGTGTTTATCAATCTCAGCGATGCACAATATGGTAAGAAATATCAACAATTATTTATTTTATTACATACAACAATTAAAAACAATTTTTTCAATTTTTTTCATCATACTGTTTTTTTTTTGTTAAAAACACAAATTTTTTTTATTGAAACTTTATTTTTTTTTGTAGAAATATTTTTTTTTATTATTTGAAATAAAGTTTATTGTTAAAGCAAATATTTGTAAGCAATTATTTACAATAAACCGAATATTTATTAAATTTATTTTTTATTATTTATTCTTTCTAAGAAATAATTTGGTCACTAGAAGTAAATTTTTAGTTGAACCAAACAAAAGTTTGGTTAACTGTATAAATTAATATAGCAATGCATTCATTTGGTTGCTTCAATCAAAATTTTTTTTCAAAAATTTTTTTTCTGTTTTCAATAGTATAAATATTTTAGAAATTAATATTATTGAATAAATAATTGTTAAATATTGATATTTTGTAAAATGATATTATTTATCAAAATAAATTTTTATTTAGGAAGAGGCATGGGAAGGGGAAGGGGTGGTTACAACAATAGAGAAGGATACTATGAGGGGAATTATGGCTATAATGATTATAATGACTATGGTCGGTACAATGGTCGTAATGATGCTGATTTCAACATAAGAAGTCCTATTGGAAATGGTCAGTTTTTAAAAAATTATTAATTATAAATTATATAATTATAAAATAAAATAAAAAAAAAAATATTAAAAAAATATAAAAATAAATCAAACTTTTTCCAAAATTATTTTTTTTTTGTGAATTTATTATTTACAAAAATAAATAATAAAATTATAAACTTATAAATTATTAATTATTTTAATATTTTTAAAAATTAATTAAAATTATAATTAAAGTTATATGTTAAATTATTACAATTTTTAAAAAATTATATTATTTAATTAAACAAAATTTTTGTCTTTGTAGGTGGATTTGATTTCTTTCGAAGACGATGACTCTGAATAAACTTAGTTTTTTTCTGTAGAAAATAAAATATTATTTTAATAAATTATAATATTGTATATTAATTTGATTGATAAAAAAATTTAATTATACCTGTATCTAACAAAGTGTCAATGATTTTATTAGGCATATATGTAAATATATGCTTCCATGATTTTTTTAATATTCACTCAAGGTTGAGGTTCTATTTTTTGGAAATTCCCCGGCCCTCAGGAATTGAAGTGTTAGAGAAACTGGTTTCTAATCCGTCAAGGATGTGTACTTATATTATTATCACAGTAAAGTAAATAAAGAAATCTTCTATAGCGTATTATTATTATTATTATTATTATTATTATTATTATTATTATTATTATTATTATTATTATTATTATTATTATTATTATTATGTTTTTTAAAATATTATAATTAATTAAAATTTTAAGTTATAATTAGATTTTTCCAAAAACTGTTTATTATGTACAGGAAAAAATGTTTAAGAAATATCCAACATAGATAATTCCAATTAAGACTAATTAAAAGATAATTAATTAATTACGATTCAGATTTTTTATTATAAAAAATCACTAAAATAGAGCGAATAAAAAAATGAATTATTTCTAATAAAATTTGCCTAATTTTAATAATTTAAATTATTTGAGTAATTTAAGTAATTTGAATAATTTGAATAATTTGAATTATTTTGAATTAAAATTTTCAAAAATGATTACTCCAAAAATTTAGTAATTTAAAAAAAATTAAATTTTTTATAAAAACGATGGATATTATTTTTAGTATAAATATTTGAATTTTTGTAAATAATATGTAGGTAATTGAATATATTGAAAACAATATTAATGAAAACGAAAAAAGCGAAGAATTACTTTTTTAAAAAATATATTAATAGGTACTATTCTTTGAGGCTAATTTTTATTAATTTTTATAAATTTTCATTATTAAATTTTTATTTTGAAAATATTTAATTAGAATTTTTCGAGAATTTAAATATTTTCAAAATTTAAAATTAAAATTCATCACTTAATTTTCAAAACTTTTAATAAAGTAAGTAAGTATATAAAAAATAAAATTATTTTCAATTAAATTTTGACAAAAATTCAATTTTTTGAAAAATTTTAAATTATTATTTTTTAAAATATTAAGTAATTATTCAAAAATAACTTTTCGAAAGATTTGACTACCTAGTTATTTTTCACACTATAAAAATTCAAATAAAATTTTTCAAGAACTCAATTATCTTTAAAATTTACAAATTAAAATATTCGTCAAAATATGATTTTATTAAATTTTAATGAAATACATAAAAAATGAATTATTTGCAATATAAAATTTGACAAAATTTGAGAAAATCATAACGCAAAATTTCGAGAAAAAAATATTTAAAAAATATTTTAATTGGTACAATTTTTAGTAGCTAATTTTGATTAATTTTTATTATTAAATTTTTATTTGGAAAATTTATCTTTAAAATTTTTCAAAAATTCAATAATTATTTTCAAAATTTGCAATGAAAACTCATCAAAATTTGTTTTTCAAAAATTTTAATAAAATACATAAAAGAATTAATTATTTACAATAAAATTTGACAAAAATTTCAGTTATTTAATAACTTTTTAATTTTTTCCAAAAATTGAAATATCCTTAAAAAATTATTGAAAAATAAGTTTTCCAAAGATTTAACTATAAATATTTTTCCCACTATAAAAATTGAAATAAGTTGCATTTTATACCAAAAAAGTGGTATTTTATTTTAATATTTGGAAAAAAAATTCGAATTTTTTTAAAGTAAGGCCACAAAATTTAACTATTTTTAAAATAATTGGAAAAATCATGTGGGGAGCATTCCATGTGAATTTTACATAACAATTTTTTTTTTTGGAAAATTTATTTTCGATTTTTGTGTAAAAAAGAAGAAATCATGTATTTTTCTGTTTTGTTATTGAATGCAAATTATGGAAGTTGTAATTTTTTTAAATTCAAAATCTTCAGAAGCCTAATTTTTATTTTTAATTTTTCTTTACATTTTTTCAAAAATTGAATTTTTTTCAAAATTTCCAATTAAAAATCATCAAAATTTGATTTTCAAAAATTTTAATGAAACACTTAAAAAATAGAATTATTTCCAATAAAATTTGACAAAATTTAAGGCAAAATTGAATTATTCAAAAATAAGTTTTCGAAAGATTTAACTATAGATATTTTTCCCACTATAAAAATTGAAATAAGTTGCATTTTGCAGCAAAAAAAGTGGAATTTTATGCCAAGCATTTGGAGAAAAATAGAATTTTTTTGAAAGTAAGGCAAAAAAATTCGAATATTTTTAAAATAGTTGTAAAAAGTCCAAAAAGTCATGAAGAGGGCATTCCATGTGAAATTTCCATAAAAAATTTCTCTTTGTTTGGGAAATTTATTTTCGAATTTCGTGTGAAAAATAAGAAAACAAGTATTTTTTAATTTTGTTATTGGATAAAAATTGTGGAAGTTGTGATTTTTTTAAATTCAACTTCTTCAGGAGCCGAAGACTTTTAAAAGGCGTTTTTCTCTAATACTTCTAGGAGATAATAGAAAATGTCCTTTTTGAAATTTATTCAATTTTTCTTAAACTTTCTGTATATTCAATAAAAAATAACGTTTCAGCAATGGAAGTTATAAATAAATTGATATTTAAATTTTCGGTTATAAAAGTTCAAATTTTTGTTAAATACAATTTTTTTTTGCATTTTTTGGAGAAAGTAAAAAACAAAGAATTTCAATTCTTTGTTTTTTACTTTAATTTCTTTTGCATTTTTGGAGAAAGTAAAAACAAAAATTTCCAAAAATGCAAAAAAAATTGTATTATAATAACAAAATTCTAATTATTGAAACAAAACAAACAAAACAAACAAAACAAATGATGTAAACAAAAGAAATAAAATCGTTGTGAAAAAGTAAACAAAAAAGTGTAAAATTTCACGTGTATTAAAATCATTTCCGAAATATTGCTGCAATTTAAAAATACTAAAGCAATATATTGCTGTAGGTTCAGGAGCAGTGCGAGATGATAATACATAATGAGATACAATAAAGAAAAGAAAAGAGTGGGACAAACGGTCAATGATGAGTCAAGGCTTGAAAAACCCAAAAAAATAATAAATTCATCAATTTGAAAGAAGTCTAAATTAATTTGATTTTTAACAACATGTTCCACTATAATGGTAGTTCTAAGAATAAAATTGATAGTTGCGACACACTGTCTTTACGCGAGGTATAGCTTCATGTTATAAATTAGTCAGAAAATCTCTCGAGATGTCCGTTGAGAAATTCCCACAAAACAAAAGTCCCAAAGCACGTGCGTTTCTGTTTAGAGATATAAAGGTGGAGGACCTTCTTTCTCAAACATCAGTCAAAATTCAACCACAGAAGTTCCCATTTTAAGAGAGAACAAATTTTGTTTCTATTTTTTAATAATTTCAAAAAAAAATAAAATACAAAAATTTTATATATTTTTTTAACATAATATTTGTGTTTTTTATTCAATTTAGAAACATACATTTTACTATTGAAATTAACGTGTGTAAGACAGGAAAATTTCTAAATTAAAAATTCGAAAAAAAAGAGAATAATAATAGTTGAGAATTGATTATTTTCTGAGTGAATCTTTTTTAATCAAGATTCAACATCAATCATTGAGTGACGTATGATAAATTGTTTTTCATATAAACTTTGCTGAGAAAACGAGTTTTGTCTGTTGCTAAAAGACGCGAATAGTCTACAGTTATTTTTATTGTGCAAAATGGAGAAGTTAATTCTTGGTTTGATTTTAATTATAGCCATTGGTGAGTAATATTTTTTGATAATTTTATCTATTTTTTGACTATTTTTTTCGAACCTAATTTATTATTTTGTTGTTATAAAATATAAATTTATGAATACTGCATATGAGTAAAAAATTAGATTTCTTTTCATTTTTATAAATTAATTTTCTTGTGTGTTAAACTGTAAATTAATAATATTTTAAAAGTATTTACACTTCATATTTTTTTTTTTTTTTTTTATACAATATAACAGTAACAAAAAGGAAATGGTAATAATTTTATTATTTTTTACTAGTTACAGCCAATGGCAACGATTTTGTCTTTCCTGATGACTTAGCATCACGATCGGTGGGACAATATAGTAACAACTACCGGTAAATAAATATTTTCAATATTTAAAAAATTTTAATCTTGATGGTTTTTTTAAATATTTTTTCTCATTTTTTTTTTACTTTATTTACTTATTTTTATTTATTTTATTTATTTTATTTTAAAGCAAGGTTTTTACTTGGAACAGCAGAGTTATGTCATTCTTTAAAGTTTAAAATTAAATATTTCTAGTTTTTCCATAAAATACAAAGTTGCTAAAATTATTTCGAAAAGTCAGAATGACAATAAACATTAAAAACTTTTAAAAAAATCTGTACTCCATTAAAAACTTAAATTTTTTCATTTAGAAACTTTGTAATTTTTTTTTTATTTAGTGAATACAAGTGATTCTTCTGAAAGAGACAGTTTTGATTTCTCGTTAAATAAAATAACTGAATTTTTCGAAAATTTTATTGTAAATAATTCATTTTTTCATGTGTTTCATTAAAATTTCTAAAAATCAAATTTCGATGATTTTTAATTGCAAATTTTGAAAAAAATTCAATTTTTGATAAAATTTAAAGAAAAACTTACCTAAACAAAAAATTAGGCTCCTGAAGAAGTTGAATTTAAAAAAATCACAACTTCCATAATTTTTATCCAATAACAAAATTAAAAAATACTTGTTTTCTTATTTTTCACACGAAATTCGAAAATAAATTTCCCAAACAAAGAGAAATTTTTTATGGAAATTTCACATGGAATGCCTCCTTCATGACTTTTTGAACTTTTTTCAACTATTTTACAAAATATTCGAATTTTTTTGCCTTACTTTAAAAAAAATTCCATCTTTACTTCAAATATTAGCATAAAATTCCACTTTTTTGCTAAAAAATGTAAGTTATTTCAATTTTTATAGTGGGAAAAATAACTTTAGTCAAATCTTTCGGAAATTTACCTATTTTTCAATATTTTTTTAAAGATACTTTAATTTTTTTAAAAATACATTTAAAAAGTTATGAAATAACTGAATTTTTGTCAAATTTTATTGTAAATAATTCATTCTTTTATGTATTTTTAATTAAAATTTTTAAAAATCAAATTTTAATTGTTTTTTATTTCAAATTTTGAAAAATTGAATTCTCGATAAATTTTAAAGATAAATCTTGTAATAAAAATTCAATAATAAAAATTAATCAAAATAAGGTACAAAAAATTATATTAAAATATTTTTAAAATATCTTTGTTATCGAATTTTTTCGTTTTATAATCATATTTTGATGAATATTTTAATTTGCAATTTTTGAAAATAATTGAATTCTCGAAAATTTTTTATTGAAAAATCAAATAAAAATTTAGTAATGAAAATTAATAAAAATTAGCAGCAGAAAATTGTATTAACATAATTTGTAAAAAAGTAATTTCTCGAATTTTTTTGTTATGATTTTCTTAAAATCAATTGTTTTCCATTTATTCAATTACTTATTTACGAAAATTTAAATATCCACATACAAAAAATAATTCTATAGTTTTTATAAAATTTAATTTTTTAGAATTATTAAATTTTTGGAGCAAACAATTATTTTTGAAATTTTTAATTATTAAAAAAATTCAATAGATTTTTATTGGTATTAGTGGATTAATTTATCGTATTTTCCAGAAGTATCAGAGAAAAACGTGTTTTAAAAGTCCTTGGCTCCTGAAGATAGTTGAATTTAAAATAATCATAACTTCCATAATTTTTATCGAATAACAAAATAAAAAAATACCTACGTGTTTTCTTATTTTTCACATGAAATTCCAAAAATAAATTGTTGCAAACAAAAAGAAATTTTTAATGAATCTTTCACCTGGAATGCTTCACAAGACTTTTTGCACTTTTTTTTAACTATTTTCAAAAAAATTCAATTTTTTCGATTTATGTTCAAAAAATTCGACTTTTTTTGACTTCTTTTTTCAAATATTGCAACACTTTTTTTGGTATAAAAATGCAACTTATTTCAATTTTAATTATTATTAAAATTTTTGGAAATCGAATTTTAATGATTTGTAATTGTAAATTTCGAAAATAATAGAATTCTCAAAAAATTAAGAAAAAATCTTTATATAAACATTTTATAATACAAATTTATAAAAATTTGGTTTTAAAAAATTATATTTAAATATTTTTTGAAAAAGAAATTGTACTCGAATATTTTTATCATAATTTTATTAAAATCAATTTTGTTCTCTACAATGTAATACCACTTTTTTTTTATAAAATGTAACTGTTTCGATTTTTGTCGTGTGAAAAATATCCATAGTCACATCTTTCTATAATATTTATTTTTGAATAATATTTTGGAATTAAATTTTTGAAATATGTTGAATTCAAATATTTTTAAATTATTGTATTTTTATGAAATTTAAGAAGAAATAATTCATTGTTTTATTATGAAAAATTGAACCATATAAATAAGCATCGAATCAGATACTTGATTTTTATTTTAATCGAACACAGTATGCAGAAAATCTGTGAACCTTAATTAAATATTTGGTTTTATCAGTAAATGGTGAAAATTGAATAGAAAATTTATATTTTTATTTAGCCCTTCGCCTTACAACCATGGAAATGCGAACGCGAACGCGAATGCAAACGCAAATTCCTATGGAAACGGATACAACAATGCAAATGCGGGTGCAAAGGCCAACAGCTATGGCAATGGATATGGAAACGGATACGGAAATGCCAATGCCAATGCCAATGCCAATGCGAATTCCAATGGAAACGGATACAACAATGCAAATGCGGGTGCAAAGGCCAACAGCTATGGCAATGGATATGGAAACGGATACGGAAATGCCAATTCAAATGCCAATGCCAATGCGAATTCCTATGGAAACGGATACGGAAATTCCAATGCCAATGCCAATGCCAATGCCAATTCGCAAGCAACGTTCAATGGCAATCCTTACTACAATAATGGTTACTCGAGTAGTCTGGCAAATTCAATTGCTAATTCAGTTGCTAATAATGGCAATGGCGCAAGCGCTGCAAGTGCAGGTTCAGCTGTTGGAGTCTCCTTCGTCAATGGAATTCCGCACACGAGTGCATCAGCTGCATCAGCTGCCTCAGCCTCTGGAAATGGTCAAGCCAACTCATATTCAAATAGCAACAGCAATTCGGGTTACATTCAACCATATTCTCATTTCTATTTGGGCAGTCGTTTAGGTGACGACAGTGACGATAGTACAAATACAACTACAACTGCCGAGGCAAAATCAACAACGGCTGAGGCAAAATCGACAACTGTCGAAAATTAGAAGACAAAGAACATTTTTTATCTCATTTTACGTTTAATTTATTATAAATAGTGTTTTCTACTAAATATTTAAGTATTAAATAATAAATATTTAAGTACTTTAATATTTTATTGCCAAATACATCGAAACGCGTAATTTTAATTTTAAAATAGAAATAAAAATTCATTATCTATACAATTAATCTATTTTTTTCTCCTACTTTATTTACTCTAATTTTATCCATTAATAAGAATTATTCAGAATTTATTTAATAATTTTTATTAATTTATTATCGTAATTTGTCATATTACTCAATTTTTAATTGAAACGGAACAATTTCATATCACTACTATAATTTCTTATTAAGTTACATATGTGACGCTCCACGAGAAAAGGGACCTTATGACAAGAGTAAATAAGGTCCCTTTTCTCGTGGAGCGTTACATATACTAATACTTAAAAAATAATTTGAGTAAATATTTTAAAAATCAATATTAAACAATCTTACTAAGTATATTTTAAAGTATATATAATAAATAAAGAAATAACAAGAAAAAACGAATAAATTTCAAAGAGGACATTTTTTTTATCTATTAGAGAAAAACGTCTTTCAAAAGTACTCGGCTTATGAAGAAATTGAATTTAAAAAAAAAAATCATAATTTTCATCCAAAAACAAAATAAAAAAATATGTGTTTTCTTATTTTTCACACAAGAAAAATAAACAATTTTTTAAGAAAAATTGTCCCAAACAAAAATAAATTTCTAATGAAAATTTCACCTGGAATGCTCCACATAATTTTTGACAATTATTTAAATATTTGCAAGAAAATATCAATTTTTAAGAATTAAAAATTAAATTTTTTAACGTAAATTAAATATTTAAAATTTTTAGAATTAAAAAGTATTTTTAAATAATTGATATTTTGTCAAATTTTATGGAAAATAATTCATATTGTTTATGTATTACATTTTAAAAATCAAATTTTAGGGAATTTTCATTGAAAATTTTGAAAATCATTTAATTCTCGCAAAAATTTATAACAAAAAATCTTTAAATAAAAATCTAATAATGAAAATTAATTAAACTTAACTTCAAAAAATTATACATTAAAATATATTTTTCATATGAAATTAAAAAAAAAATGGTTCCTTACAATTAGAAATTTTTAATGAAAATTTCACATGGAATTCTCCACAAGACTTTTTGCACTTTTTTCAACTATTTAAAAAAAATCCAATTTTTTCGATTCATTTTCCAAAAATTCGACTTTTTTGACTTTTTTTTCAAATATTGAAATAAAATACCACTTTTTGGTATAAAATGCAACTTATTTTAATTTTTATAGTGTGAAAAATAACTATAAGTAGTCAAATGTTTCAAAAATTTATTTTTGAATAATTTTTTAAAAATAATAAAATTTTTCTAAACGACATAATATAATGAAAAAGTTATTAAATAACTGAATTTTTGGCAAATTTTATTGTAAATATATCATTAAAATTTTTGAAAATCTAATTTTGACGATTTTTTATTGCAAATTTTGAAAATAATTAAATTCTCGAAAAATTCTAGGGGGCCGTCCATAAATTACGTAACACATTTAGGGGGGAGGGGGAGGGTTCGAGAAAATGTTATCATATGTTACATGGGAGAGGGGGTCAATCATCATTGTTACGTAATATTTATAAGGAACTTAAATTTTTCAAAAGCTGTCCCTTGCCGCCACTTCAATATAAGCAAAAAAAAAATATATAAATATTAATAAAATTATTCCTCTAAATGTTTTTTATATTTAATTTAATTTTGTATTGCTATTGTACGATATAAATACTAAAAATAACAGTAATAAACAAATTTGTTTCGAAAAACGTTAGTAAAAAAAATATTTTTAAAAATTACGTAACAATGATAGAGGGGGAGGGGGGTAAACCGATTTTGTTACAACCTGTTACATAGGGGGAGGGGGGGGGTTCAAAATTTCACTAAAAACGTGTTAAGTAATTTATGGACGGCCCCTAGGAAGAATCCTCAAATAAAAATTTAATAATGAAAATTAAAAAAAAAGGTTCGACAAATTGTATTAAAATCTTTTTTAAAAAAAGAATTCCTCGAATTATTTTATTATGATTTTTTTAAATTCAATTGTTTTCAATATAATTAATTACATACTTACGAAAATTCAAATATCCATACAAAAATAATTAACATAGTTTTTATAAAATTTAATTTTTTAGAATTATTAAATTTTTGGAGCAAACAATTATCATTTTTGAAATTTTTAATTTAAATCTTTAAAAAATTCAATAGATTCTTATTGGTATTAGTGGATTAATTTATCGTATTTTCTAGAAGTATTAAAGAAAAGTGTCTTTCAAAAGTTTTCGGCTTCTAAAGAAGAAGTTACATTTAAAAAATCATAACTTCCATAATTTTCATTCAATAAAAAATTTAAAAAATACGTGTTTCCTTATTTTCACATGAAATTCGAAAAAAATTGTTGCAAACAAAAAGAAATTTTTAATGAATCTTTCACCTGGAATGCTTCACATGATTTTTTGGACTTTTTCCAAAAATTTTCAAAAACGTCAAATTTTTTAGACTTATTTTCAAAAAATGCAATTTTTGCGACTTTTTCTTGAAATATTGCAATAAAATACCACTTTTTTGGTATAAAATGCAACTTATTTCAATTTTTTTAATTTAAACAATAACAGGTAGTCAAATCTTTCGAAAATTTATTTTGAATAATTTTTTAAATATATTTAAATTTTTTTTTAAATATATAATGAAAAAGTTATGAAATAATTGAATTTTTGTCAAAATTTATTGTAAATAATAATTAATTCTTTTATGTATTTTACGAGGTATTTTATTAAAATTTTTGAAAAACAAATTTTGATGATTTTTCATTGCAAATTTTGAAAATAATTGAATTCTCGTAAAATTTTAAAGAAAAATCTTCCAATACAAATTATTAATAATGAAAATTAATAAAAATTAGCAACAAAAAATTGTATTATTCGACTTTTTTTGAAAATTGTTGGAAAAAATGCAAAAAGTCATATGGGTCATTCAAGGTGAAATTTTCATTAAACACTTTTATTTGTTAGGACCAATCTTTTTAAATTTCATGTGACGTATTTTTTTACTTTTTTATTTTTTTTTTTTTTTGTGAAAAATATAAATTAATTATAAACACTGTTAAAGTTAAGATTTTTAACACAAAGTGCAAAATTACTCCAAACAGCTTTAAAAACGATTTTAAAACATTTTGCGTTGAAAATTTTGAAATTTTTCTGTAAATCCCAAAAATCTAAATATGTAAATCAATATATTAAAGAGCAAATCAAATATATTAAACAGTAAATAAATAATATCGATGAGGAAATAAATATATTAAAGAACAAATTAAATATACAGTAAATAAATAATATCGATGAGTAAATATAAATATATATTAAAGAGCAAATTAAATATATTAAACAGTTAATAAATAATATCAACAAGTAAATAAATAAATTAAGGAGTACAAAAATTTGTTGTTAATTAAAATTTTTGTTAATATTTTATCCGAAAAAAATGTCTCTTTTGCAAATTTAAATCTTCATTTTTTTTTATTTGCGTCATAAATCAATATTTAAAGTTCAACTTCTTTTTATAAATTCATGACTGGATTTTTTGGAAATTCCGATAATATTCATATAATGAATGCAAGCAGAACCGCAATTTTATATGTTCAGAAATGTTGCGTCCTTGGTATCGCTGTGCGCAAGTAAATACCGTAAAAGTATTAATATTCATATAAACAACAGTTTAAATCTTCAAGTTTGAATCCTTAAGTATGTGTATTTAACATGTATTGTATATACAAGAGTGCGAGAATGTTTGTATATGTATATCAAAAAATGTGTGTGAAGAATAAACTTATAACTTATAGCAAAAAAAAAAAAAAATGTTTTTTCTTGACCTTGTTGATAGCAGGCGCGAATTTCTTGGAAATTACCCCCCGCTCCCTATTTAATAATTTTATATAATAATTTTATAAAGAAAAAGAGATATTGTAATTATTTCCAGTTTCCCCTTCCTGCAAACTCTCAACTGATGTTTTTATCTTGAATTGTATTGATTTTGTATTTTTAATTTTTTTTAATTTTTTAAATATTTATTATGAATTGATAATAAAATATTTTATATTATAAAATAATATTAAATTATTATTTTCAATTTGGAATTATTATTTTACTTCCTTTCTGCCTTTTTACTCCTTTTACCCTTTTTACATAATCTTTTCACTTTGTTGAAATATTATTTTAAAGTTTTCTTAAGGATATCATAAATTGAGACAAAAAACGTATCAAAATTTTTGTGATACAATAATTTTGATACGTTTTTTGCCTCAATTTGATATCCTTGGAAAATCTTTAATTATTCTACAAGATAAATAATAATTGTTTCGTAAACGAAAAAAAAAGAAAAACAAGTTTTGAGAATAATTTTTTGTTTCATTTATTGGCACTAATATTATCACAATAATGGTACTTATAATGTAAATTCTTATATATATACAAACTTAGAATTTTCATTTTTTCACATTGTAAATTGTTTTCAATATTTGAATTCATGGTTTTCAATTATTCAATTTATTTTATTAGGTAGGTACACATTGACGTTCTGCTTTTGAGTATACAATTCTTATAAATAAGAACAAAAATATTATTTTACAGGTTTGCAAAAAAAAAAAAAAAAAAATGCATGTATCAAATTATTCGCAAATATTTAATAATTATTATAAATAAGATTTAATATAAAATTGTAAAAAAAAGGAGAAATGTTTTGATTTATAATTTACGGTATTTTGCCCGCTTGGACACTGTATGTTCCTTTTCCATCAGGACCAACACTCACGGAACTGCTGCTGAAGACACCTTTTCCTCCTTCGACATTTCCGGTCTGAGCCACTTCCTTCGCTCCATTTTCACCTTCGCCGAATCGAGAGAAGATGCTGAAATATTTTTTGTGTGTTATATTTTGTTAGTTTATATCAAAATTCGATTGTTAAATATGGAAAGAAATTTAATAAACTCACTTAATTCCGTTAGAATTAGCATTGGAACTGGCGCTGGCACTAGCTTGGGCATTAGAAGAACCGGAACCTCCTGAACCACCAAGTCCACCTCCAAGAGGACCACCAAGAGATCCACCATAACCACCTCCAAGGTTGCCACCATGACCCCCTCCGTAGTGATCACCACCACCATTAGCACCTCCGTAGTTACCGCCATAACCTCCTCCAAGTGATCCACCATGACCTCCTCCGAGTGCTCCAGTATGACCACCTCCCAATCCTCCTCCAGAACCACCAGCATTACTTCCGGCAGATGCATCAGCCTTGGAATTTGCAGAAGCTCCACCGCCACCACCACCACCTCCAAAGTTATTGTAACCGTTATTCAAATTTCCAGGGTAAAATCCGGGGTCAACTTGGTATCCTGGTTGTCCAGGTAGGGGTCTGTTTCCTAAAAAAGAAATGAGACATTTTTAAAAATTGAAGAGACGAATTTGGTCAAATTGGCAAATTTTGAAAGTACTTTCAGATACACTAGTTGGAATATCTATTGAGAATTTTTTTTACAATGCATGAAGAAATAATGAAGCGAATGAAGAAATGTTTTACTTAACCTGGATAATTAAATGTTCCTGGTGCAAATCCGGGGTCAAGTTGATATCCTGGTTGTCCAGGTAGGGGACCTGAAAATAAATTCGATAGATGGTTGTTGATGAAAGGAGCTTTCATGAAAGTACTTTCAGTTTATTTCATAATGGTTAATAATGACGAATAACTATTTTCATATTTAATGGCCAATAATGATAATAATGATAATGACAGTAATGATAATATTGGTATTTAACGATAATAATGACCCACTGGGCAAAAAATCATGATCGTTCCAAAAACGTTTTAAAAATGTTTCTAGAACGTTTCATGTCAGCCAAATAATGTTCTAAAACATTTGAAGAAAATGGATTTTCAAATAATGTTCTAGAGCATTTTAAGACGACAAATATTCAAATAATGTTCTAGAACATTTTAAGAACACGAATGTTCAAATAATGTTCTGTAGAACATTATTTGGCGGACATGATATATTCTAAAAAAGTTTTGGAAATATTTTTTGAACAAACATATAGTTTTTTGCCCAGAGGGGATAGTAATGATAATAAGGATAATTAGGTGAATAATAATAATTAATAATACTACTGAAAGTTTGAGTATATATAGCATATAAGTTGTCAATTACCAAATCCTCCGTAACCTCCGTATCCGCCGTATTGACCTCCACCTTGACCTGCATGTCCACCTCCATAGCCTCCTCCGAAACCACCACTACCACCAGCGTGACTACCTCCTAATCCTCCATGTCCTCCTCCGAAACCACCGTTTCCTCCGTATCCACCTTTAAAGAACAAATATTTTATTTAATAAATCATTTCTATAATTTACTGTTGAACATAATTAAGTTAGTGAAGCGTAATACATTTTATTAATTCCAAAAAAATTTGACACAGAATTCAATTATTTAAAAACTAATTCTATATAGGTATTCAAAAATTTAATTATCTTAAAAAAATTATTCAAAAAAAAAATTTTTCGACAGATTTAACTGTAGTTATTTTTCACACTTTAAAAATCGAAAAGTTAAATTTTATAACAAATATGAATCATTCCTGATGAAATTTTCATTCAAAATTTCTATTTGTAAGGAACAATTTTTTTCGAATTTCATATGAAACATAAAATAACACGTATTTTTTTATTTTGTTATTGAATGAAAATTATGGAAGTTGTGATTTTTTTAAATTCAACTTCTTCAGAAGCAGATGACTTTTGAAAGTCGCTTTTCTTTAATACTATATTAGAAGATAAGATAAATTAAATCAATAAGACTAATAAAATTTCTATTCAAATTTTTAAGATTTTAATTACTTTCAAAAATGATTCTTTTCTCCAAAAATTTAATAATTATTCTAAAAAAATAAATTTTGATAATTATTTTTTGTACAGATATTTGAATTTTCGTAAATATGTTATTGAATGTATTGATAACAATTTAATTTAAGAAAATCATAATGTAAAATTTCAAGGAATTACTTTTTTTTAAAATATTTTAATACATTTTTTCTAAGCTAATTTTTATAAATTATCATTATTAAATTTTTATTTTAAGATTTTCCTTTAAAATATTTCGTGAATTCAATTATTATTTTTAAAATTTACAATGAAAAATTATCAAACTTTGATTTTCAAAAATTTTAATGAAATACATAAAATAATGAAATATTTACAATAAAATTTGCCAAAAATTCAGTTATTTAGTCAAAAAAGTCGAATTTTTTGAAAATAAATCGAAAAAAATTGGATTTTTTTTTAAAATAGTTATAAAAAGTGCAAAAAGTCTTGTGGAGCATTCCAGGTGAAAGTTTCATTAACAATTTCTATTTGTAAGAAACCATTTTTTTTTCGAATTTCATGTGAAAAATAAGAAAACACGTATTTTTTTATTTTGTTATTCGATAAAAATTATGGAAGTTATGATTATTTTAAATTCAACTATCTTCAGGAGCCGAGGACTTTTGAAAGACGATTTTCTCTAATACTTATAGGAGATTAGAAAAAATGTACTGTATGAAATTTATTTGATTTTTCTCAGATTTGTTGTATATTTAATAAAAAATGAAGTATCCATATCGAAAGAATCTAAATTAATAATTATTTAAAATCTTGTTTAAGAAAACAGTACATTTAGTGGATTTTTTAAACTCAATAAGTGTGATTCTTTTTAAAAATAGTAACTAAATAGTTGTACGAGGGTAAAAAAGTGTCAAAAATTATCAATAATTGGTTTGCAAACATAAAAGATAAAAACTTTGGTGAACAATTAAAAGTTCGTTCTATAGAGTTAGTTAATTAGTAAAATAGGTATAAATAATAATTATAGGAAAGCAGTTAATAAGGTTAATGAAAGTTAATCAAAGTTAATGAATAAGAAATAAATAATTAATACAGAAAAGAAAGAAACCTGTTAATTTAAAAAATAAATAATAAAGTAAAGAAACAAAAAGGTTAACAAATAAGAAATTAATTATTAAAGAACAAAAACAACTAATGATTAAGAAATAATTAATAAAGAAAACAAAGAAAACGGTTAACGTGTAAGAAAGATAAAAAATAGTTAATGCAATTATTAATAATTAGTGTATTCTTAACATTGTATTATTAATGAATAGTTAGTGAAATTATTGAAACAAAAAGTTATTCTTACCACTTCCAGCGTGACTACCACCAAGACCACCTCCTTTACCACCGTAACCACCTGATCCGGCATGACTGCCCCCTAGGGAACCACCCTGATTGTAACCATAGGAACCACCACCAGCGTGACTACCACCAAGTCCTCCTCCTCCTCCACCATGCCCACCTCCTGCTCCGCCATCGAAACCACCATAGGAACCACCACCAGCGTGACTACCACCAAGTCCTCCGCCTCCACCATGCCCACCTCCTGCTCCGCCATCGAAACCACCATAAGATCCGCCACCAGCATGGCTACCACCGAGTCCTCCTCCATGACCACCTCCTCCCAAACCTCCCGTGTAACCACCTCCACCCAACACTCCACCATGACCAACTAATCCCCCACCTTGACCTCCCAGTCCTCCACCACCTCCTCCAAACCCACCTCCATGCCCTTAATAAATATTTTCATTATTATTTTTTTTTGTTCTCCTTTAAAATTAAATTTTTTTTCCATAACAATTAAATTATTTTTACCTCCATGACCATGGCTATCAGCGGTTGCTCCAGCCTTGGCATCAGCGCTCGCTCCTCCGGTTGCATGTGAATTTGTCAATGTTTGAGTACCGCCGCCTGAACCTGAACTTGAACTTGAACTTGAACTGCTGCTACTACTGCTGCTGTAAGCATATCGCTTATTCCTTTCACCTGAAATTGAAAATTATTATTTTTTTCACTTTCATCATTATTTTTATGCAACTCAGTTGCTTTATCCAACTCGGGTCACTTTACCTATCTGTAAAGGCGCCTATTACGGCCACCCTTATAACTCAGCGATCAATAAAGTATCCATTATTACCCTAGATCAATAATGGGCACTTTGACTGCTCCCAGGACAATAAAGTACCCATTATTAGCCTAGGGCAATAATAGGAAATTTGACCGTTCGCAGGAACTCTATTGACCGCTGGGTTATATATTATTTCCCATGGGCAATAATGGTCACTTTATTGACCATCTGGGCTATATGAACATAGAGAAAAATAAAAAGTAACTTTTACTACTTTTATAGTATAAAAACATTTCTGGTAACTTTTACTACTTTCGAAGTAAATTTTGCTACGTTCGAAGTAAATTTTACTACGTTCAAAGAAAATATTTGTAAAAATTAGTAAAATTTAATTCGAACGTAGCAAAATTTACTCCGAAAGTAGTAAAAATTACCAGAAATGTTTTATTATAAAAGTAGTAAAAGTTACTTTATATTTTTCTCCGTGAAGAAACTTAGTGATTTTTAATTCAAGAAAATTTACTCCTAACTCTGAATGTCATTAAATACTTTCAAAATCTGTTTACACTGCAAAAAATTTAGGGAGAAAAGCGCATCGGAACTTAAAAGTTAAAAACCAAATTATTTTATAAATTTGAATCCCGGATACCTGACAAATACAAAAAATATCCCTTTTCCCCCGATGCCCCTCTAAACACATATATATTAAAACCAGCCGGGCAAAAAACAGTTACGACCATATCAATATTTTTTTTTTATTGATTTTTTTTATTGCTTTTTAGAAGTAATAGATTAAAACCGGTAGAAAATCATGTCATATTATGAAAATTGAACACACAAACAATATGTGTATAATATGTCTACAATATAATTGACATCATCAAAGAGAGATATATGCTTTACACTATTCTTAGGAAGGTTACGCGAGAGCCAATACAACTTTTAAATCTGTCTCTATATTATCTGACTCAGCAGAAAAGATGAAAGAAAAGGTACACGCTTTCAATGTCAAGTTAATTATTTACGAAAATCAATGTGAAGCTTATTAAGAACTATATTTAAATTTCATTAATGCAATGTATTCTTTATAGAAAAAAAAAGTTTTTTAATGACTCACATAGTTTACATTCAGCGTACGCGTTACACTTATGATTTTATACTAAAAAAAATTTATAAATAATAGTTCAAAATCATTGATGTTTTATCATTTAAAACAGAAAGCATTAATTACGATTTTTAAAGGAGAATAATAATTTATTTATATTTTGTTTACAGTTTTTCTAAGGTTGGCAAATATTGCGAGACAAAAAATGTATCAAAACGTTGCTTCGCAACTATTTAGATACTAAGGATATCAAATTGATACATTTTTTGTCTCAATTTGATATCCTTAGAAAAAATGTGGCCTTATTTTATATTTACTATTTTTATTCGTTTGTCGCGTTTATATTAAAATAAATAAACGTCCAATTATTATTGAAGCAAAAAATTTGAGGTTATGTTTGTAATTTTTGGAACGAAATTACAAAAAGAGGAACAACTCTCAATTTAAAATACTGATTGCCAAGTCATCATTAAAGCTAAAATAATTAATAATCATTGATTTTAGTTTTAAAGAATTAAAAAAAACCAGAAAATTAAGGTAAAAATAACACAAAAATAACCTTAAAATGATTTGCTTCTTTAGGTAACTTTCTTCGGAGCGCGTCATGAAGAAATAAATAAAAATTATAACAATAAATAATAAATAAATTATAATTATAAATAAATATAATAAAAAAATAATAACAGGCCTCGAAACGACTTGAAGGCGCAAAAAAAAATCACTTTAATCGATTTAAAATAGAAAAAAAGGCGAAAAATTCGTTTATTTAATTTAGTGTTGTAACAAAAATTTTAAAAATTTTTATTAAAAACCTTCTGAAATTTATCAAGTTCTAAAAATTGCGACTGTATAATTCTCTTAAAATTCTATTTATTTTCTATAATTTTTATTCCAACTTTTTCTCGAAATCAATTATTTTTAATAATTATTATTTTAATAATAATTATTATAATTATTATTATAATTATTATTTTGAATAATTTTCCAAAAATTCTAAGAGAATTAAATTATTAAAAATTTTAAATACAAAAATTCAGTTTCTTAAAATAATTGTAATTGTCCATGTTTTTTTAATTATTAATTAAGTTTAATAATTATAATAAAAAAATAATATAAAAATTATAATAAAGAAATTCTTAAAATTAATTTTTTTTTAAATATTTTAAAAATAATTTATGAAAGATAATAGTTGTCCAATTATATACAATTGAAATTTGGTAAATTCTATTAAATAAATAATTGAATTTTTGAAGAATTTAAATTATTAATATAAACGTGATTTCTCTACAATTTTAATAAATCTAAAAAAGTGAATTTAAAAAAATTTTAATTTACTTTCCTCGAAGTTAATTGAATCTACAAAAAAATTAAGATAAAAAAATCACAAGAAGAAGTTTTTTTTTTTAAATATTGCAATGTAATTTTTCGAAAACAATTGAATTTCTGAAAAGAATTTTTGTTTAATTTTAAAAAACTAATTTTTTGATAACTATGTATTAGAATTTTTTGAAATTTTTATTTGAAAATATTTAAAATAATAATTGTATTTTAAAAAATTAGAGTGTCAAAATTCTAAGAATTATTTTTTTCAAAAATATTTCAATATAATTTTTTAGAGGCTAATTTTCATTAATTACCATTTTTAAATTTACACTTGAAGATTTTTTCATTAAAATTTTTGAAAAATCAATTATTTTCAAAATTTGCAATTTAAAAAAAAATCAATTTTTAATTAAATTTTACATTATTTCTATTATTAAAACTCTTTTTAATATTGTATTTTTTTTTAAATTCTGTTATAGAAAAAATTTTTTTTTTTTACTAGAAAAATTATTTAAAAAATAATTTTTAAAGATTTGTCTATTAGTTATTTTTTTACACTAGGTACATATATAAAAATCGAAATAAGTTTCATTTTATACTAAAAATTATTGCAATATTTGGAAAAAAGTCGAAAAAGTCGTAATTTTTTAAAATAACTCGAAAAAAGTCACATTTTTTGAAAATAGTCGAGAAAAGTCATAATATCCGAGGCCTAAAATAACAATAAAAATGAAAATAGTAATAACGAAAATAAGAATAAAAAATTATTTTGTAAACAAAATGATACTATCTCTCATTGTCACGGTATTGGATAGAGAAAAAAAAGTAAAATTATAAATTTACGGTTCAACGTATATCCTAATATAGTTCCTCTATTCTCATAATTTTTAATTATTCCGCAATTAAGTAAAGCAAAACTGTTTTTGGAATCTAAAACTGCATTTTAATTTTTTAATTATTGCAATTATGTAATTTATTTCTGTGTCAGATCTGTACAACCATTAAATTATTGAAACTCGTGCAGAGTTTATATTAGAAGATAAACAAAAAGTTGATTAAAAATTTTTGTTGATAAATATACAATATTACACCACATTCGTTATCTCGTAAGTTATATATTATCGGCATGTGGTCGAAACTGTTTTTTTTTTTAATCAATGCAAGTAAATGATATTAATTAATCCAAGCTCATCAATAACTGCGTTAAAAATAAAAGGATGAGATTTATTTAACTTCTTGAACCTGAAATAACGAAACGAGAGAGACTATATTTTGAAAAAAGAAGAGTTATCTGACACACGCGCAAAACGGCTTTTTTGAAGACTGGGAAAACCCAAAGACAAGGTCAATTAGAACCATTGAGAGGAGATGAGATGAGAGAGAAAAAAAGAGAATATAGAGAGATTGACCAACGTTTGGAATTATCATGATAAAATGAAAATTACGAAAAAGGTCAAGTTTTTTTTTTACTTTGTTATAGTTTGTTGATAAATAAAAATGGGTCATTTAATTTCCTTTTATTGAGTTTTTGTTGTTATTATTTACATGTTTTTAATTATCTTTTATTACACAATGTGTTATTCTTTTACTCCAATAGTGGAATTAATCTATGAACACGTAAATAAATGCATTTTAGTTTATAAATAATTTATAAACAATATTAAAATTAAAGAAATATTAAAAAAAATTGTTATTTAGTTGTTAAATATTTAATTGTTGACAAATATTATATTTTAAAATTTATTAAAAAAAAATTGGTGAAATATCGTATGAATTGTTAATATTTATTTATTTAAATAATTTTCTCTTTTAATATTATTATTAAAAATTTGCCGGGAGATAGTTTCAATAAATACTATTATTTATTATGGTTTAATTTAATTTAATTTAATTTTTAATTTAAATATTTAATTTATTGGTAAAAATATATATTATATTTTTCGAAATGTATTGAAAATAATAGTGAAATATTCTATCAATTGTTAATATATATTTTTATTCATTTAAAAAAATTTCTCTTTTAATGTTATTTATTGTCCGCTTTTTTAAATTTATTAAAAATTTTAACGAAATATTGTAACATATTATTAATACATTATTATTTGTGAAAGTTTATTATTATTATTTATTTTGTGATTTTGTTTACAAATTATTATTTATAAAAGTATATTCTTTTTCGAAAAAATTTGTTGAAAGTATTAGCGAAATATTCTGAAAAAATTCCGATAGAATTGTATGTTTTTGCAAAATTTAAAAACTGGTAATGTAATTTATGTTCTTCCTTTAGGAATAAATCGTGATTTGTATCAAAATTTTAAATTGTAAATACTAAAATTGAAATTTGCATATTCATTTGTAATTAATTGTTCGCTAATGATTTATTACTGTATTTAAAAATTCATTCATCATTAAAAATAGTTTTTTCTTTTTTTATCTTCTTTGACAAAAGTAGTTTACTAATATGAATTTGTATTGTATTAATTAACAATTAATTATTTTTTGATCACAGTTTACATTTTTAATTAAATAATTTCAATTATTAATTATGATTTTATTATGTATTATGTATTAATTTATTTTATGAATTTGCAATGTATTAATTAACAATTAATTATTCTTTTATCAGTTTGCAATTTTGCATTATAATTTTTGCTATAATTTAAATTATTAATTATGATTTTAATGAAATGTCCACGAAATTCCGTGTTTAATTTAATTAGATATTTTTTAATTAGACTTATTTCAATTAGATTTAATTTAATTCAGTTAGACTTATTTTAATTAAATTTATTAGTTTTCATTATTTTATTTTTATTTTTTTATTTTATTATTATTATTATTATTATTTATTATTAGTTTTTCAAAATAATTTTTCAAATAAAAAATAAATTAACCCTGAGCGAGAATGAAAAGAAATGTTTTTAAAAATTTGCAAAAAGAAAAGCACATGTAAATAAAAAGTAATTTTCTTTATTTACCTTGTGCGTAAACTGTAACAGCCAAAAGGACTAAAAGTCCGAAGAAAACTTGACGCTTCGTCATCTTTGACTGTGGCGATCTTAGAGTAAAGTGAATCTTAAATAGTAGAAACTCCCACCGATGACCCCTTCCTTCCATTGAAATGACGGCATTTGGATGTTCCCAAGATGAAAAATAAAATTAAACCAAGGCTGCTGTAATATTCTATGGAACTTCTTGGGATAACCCCAACATCTATAAAGGGGAAGTAGTAAATCATATATACGAAAAAAAAAAGAATTGAAAACTAACTGTATAGTTAATTAATATTCAGAGTGCTTCCTATATAGTCAAATTTTGATAGCATAACATTACTCGCGGATTTTCCAAAAAGCATTCATTGGAAATAGAAATTCCCTTATTTACGAAAATAGAAATTTTATTTTGCATTTGAAAACAAAAACAAACAAAAAATAATCCAGTGCAAGATTAATATTAAATAAATCATCTATTTTTTTTTGTTGAACTAAACTTAATTTTTAACTTAAATTTATTTTACGACAAAAATAAAAATTGTATTTTACATTCGAAAGCAATTCATATTTTATTCAAATAATCAAATACAATATTAATATTGTCTAGTCTATTTGCTAAATAAATAAATAAGTATATAAAACAAATCATATTTTTTGAACGAAATTTAATTTTTAATTTATTTATTTTATTCCTTCCTATAAAAAAATAAAAATTGTATTTTGCATTTGAAAATATTTACTTCATTCAAAAAATCTAGAGCAAGATTAACAAAACCAAATTATATTTATTTTCTTTTGAACCAAATTTAATTTTTAATTCATTTATTTTCATTCAAAAATCTAGTACAAAGATAAAAAAAAATCTAGTAAAAAAAAAATTAAAAAAAATAGTAAATTAAAGTAAATTAAATTAATTTTTTAGTAAATTGAATCTAGTACAAAAAAATTAATTAAATCTAATTGTTTCATTTAATAAAATTTAATTTTTAATTCGTTTATTTTTATTACAAAAATAGAAATTTTATTTTACTGTTGAAAATAAAAAAAATCTGATACAAGATTAACGAAAAATAAAACATCTAATTCTTTTTTTTCTAAGCTAAATTTAAGTTTTACTTAATGATTTTATTACAAAAATGCAAATTATTGTACTTAACATTATTTTGAAAACAATTTACTTCATTCAAATATTCCACTATAAGATTAAGAAAAAGTAAAATTATATTTAATTCAAAGTGTTCCTAAAGATTTGAACGTTGAAATAAACTACTTTTTTTCTATTTCGGTAAAATTTGTATTTTATTACCATAGTAACTATTTTTCTGTTAATGTAGAAAATTAATTCGTTTCTATAAATGTTGAATTTAGTCTACAATTTTAATTTTAGTGTGAAAAATTTTGAAAATTTTAGAATAAAAAAATATTTATTTATTTGAAACGTTCTACACATAAGGAAAATTTTTGTTTTTAACTAAAAATTTAATTACAAATTAATTTAATGACTCTAATCATAATTTGAGTTAAATGAAGAGTATACGTTCACTTAATTAAAAACATTACTTAATGTAAATTGTACGTTTAATTTAATAACACGCAGTAATAAAAATGCATTTTATTTAATCGAAATATAAAACATAAAAAAATTACTTATAAGATAAACTAAAACCAAAATTTCAAATTTCAATTTATTTATACTTTCGTTGCAGATACGTTATTTTTTATTGAATATATAAAAAATTCAAAAAAAGTTGAATATATTTTATATATACTAATCTTTTTTTTCTCTTAGAAGTATTAGAGAAAAATGTCTTTAAAAATTGTTCGGTTTCAGAAGAAGTTGAATTTAAAAAAATCACAACTTACATAATTTTCATTCAATAAAAAAATAAAAAAATACGTGTTTTCTTATTTTTCATATAAAATTCGAAAAAAATTATTCCGAACAAAAATAAATTTTTAATAAAAATTTTACCTGGAATGCCCCATTTTAATTTTTGCTCCTTTTTTCAACTATTTTCAAAAAAGTCGAATTTTTTCGATTTAATTTCAAAAGATTCAACTTTTTTTACTTCTTCTTCAAATATTGTAATAAAATCCCACTTTTTTGGTAAAAATGTAACTTATTTTAATTTTTAATGTTTTATGGTGGGAAAAATAACTATATGTCAAAACTTTCGGAAATTTACCTATTTTTCAATATTTTTTTAAAGATATTTCAATATTTTTTTGAAAATATAATTAAAAAGTTATGAATTAACTGAATGTTGATCAAATTTCATTGTAAATAATTCATTCTTTTATGTATTTTTAATTAAAATTTTTGAAAATCGAATTTTGGTGATTTGCAATTGCAAATTTTGAAAATAATTGAATACTCGAAAGTTTTTAAAGAAAAATCTTTAAATAAAACTTTAGAATGAAAATTAATAAAAATCAGCTTCAAAAAATTGTATCAAAAATATTTTTTGAAAAGTAATTCCTCGAATTTTTTATTTATGATTTTCTTAAATTCAATTGTTTTTCATTTATTCAATTACACATAATATTTACCAAAATTCAAATATAAATACAACAAATAATTACCATAGTTTTTATAAAATTAAATTTTTTTGAATTATTAAATATTTGGAGCAAACAATCATTAATAATTTTTAATTAAAATTTTCAAAAATTTGATAAATTCTTAGTGGTATTATTTTTTTTATTTTTTAGAAGTATTAAAGAATAAAAAACATGTTTCAAAAGGGATCGGCTTTTGATAAAATTGAATTTAAAAAAGTCACAATTTCCATTATTTGTATTCAATAAAAAAATAAAAAATACGTGTTTTTTTATTTTTCACATGAAAGTCGAAAAAAATTTTCTTTACAAGTAGAAATTTTTACTGAAAATTTCACTTGGAATGCTCCATATGACTTTTTCGACTTTTTTTCAACTATTTTCAAAAAAGTCAGATTTTTTCGACTTACTTTTAAAAAAATTCGACTTTTTCTCCAAATATTGGAATAAAATACCACTTTTTTGTTAGTATAAAATGCAACTTATTTCAATTTTTATAGTGTGAAAAATAACTATAGTCAAATCTTTCGAAAAGTTATTTTTGAATAATTTTTTGAAGATAATTACTTAATATTTTAAAATATATAATTAAAAAGTTTTTTAACAATTAAATTTTTGTCAAAATTAATTTGGAAATAATTTTTTTATACTTCCTTAGAATTTTTTAAAATCAAATCATGAATTTTAATTATAAATTTTGAAAATAATTGAATTCTTGAAAGATATTCTAATTAAAAATCGTCAAAATAAAATTTTAATCATGAAAGTTAATAAAAATTAGCTTCAATAAATAAATAAATATATTAATAAATAATATAAAATAACATTTTTTTTTAAAAAAAGCCTTTATTTTTTTAACAAAATAGGGTGAAAAAGAATTTGAAAAACCAATTTCATAAAAAATTTTTCAACGCAGTGGGATAATAAACGATAGTGTAATTAGTTTTAACAACAATAAAATGCGTAGGTCAACAATTTTCGCTGATTTCACCGTTTTTCTAAATATAAAGACCATTATTATTATGCATCTTTTGTAAAGCATTTCCGTTACAAAAATATTCCGCATAAATTTCTGTTAGATTGACAGAGATAAATTTTTCTTTTATAATTATTTTTAATAGTAAGAAAAATAATATTTTTTCAAGGATTATAAACCACATACATTATATATCCATCGGGAAAAAAAATATATTTATAAGGGACAAATAAAAATACAATATTATACAATATCCTTTAATTTATTTTTTTTTTCTTAAATTTACATTTATTATATCTTACACAAGAAAATAAGCTTCCCATTTTAAAATCTCTTTCATTTATATTCTCAGACACATGTAATATACATACACGAGAAATCAAACTGCGAGAAAACTGAAAACAAAGAAATTGTTTTTATTAAAAAAAAAGAACGAATTTTTAATATCGGAAATATATGGTCGAAATAAATACTTTGTTTTTCTCCGGTTAGATTTGAAACGCAATAGAAATTCACACAAAAAAAAAGTAAAGTATAATTTACTTATTTTTATTATAGTCAAGCTCTTTTACCATGGAAAGGTCAAATTTTCAATTAGGCTGGAATTTTACTGGCTGAAACTTCAAAGGAACCAGAACCATCGGGAAAAGATTGGGCAGAACTGCTACTGGAAACACCACTTGAAGGTCCTTTTGGGAAAGTACCACTCTTGTAAAATACATCAGTTCCAAAACGAGTATCAATACTACAAAAATAATTATTGTTATTCTCATTGTTTTCTGTTTTGAGAAAAAATAATATATCAGTTCTTGAAAATCTTCAATGTATAAAAATCATATCCGCAATTGTCTTAAATGTCAAAAAAAGAGAGAAAAAAATTATTCAGTTTCCTCAATTAATCATAAAATCATTAATAACAATAATAATTCTCCTCACTCTTACTTAATTCCTCCTTTGAAGTCAGCATTAGTGCTTTGGCTGTCAGTATCAGTATCATCAAAAAACTTGATTCCTGTTTTTAAACAAAAATTCATTTATTATAATTTAAAAAAAAAATTTTGTAATTTTTAAATTTTGTGATTTAAAAATTTAAAAAATTTAAAAAAAATTTTTTTTTTTAAGACTTGTCTTTTGTGTTTAAATTACAAGCATTTATTTAAATTACTCTTTTAGTTAGTTAGATTGGGCAGAACTAATTCGTCTTGGTAAATTAATAAAGATCTTTTTAATAAATTGTGGGCAAATTAAAATTATGGAAGTGTACGAACACTTTTATATGTAGAAATGAAAAATTTCTTTCACACAAAAATAAAAGAGTAAAATGATTACGCAATAGTCAAATTAGTTCTGATTACCATAAAAATATATGTGTCTTGTATATATATGCGTAAAACGAATTGTGAGGTCAAGTATAACTAAAATTACGCAATAAGCTCCTCATTTCTCAAAATAATAATAAATTCTCTTGTTAAAAAAAATTTCGAAGTTATCTATTATAGAGTATATTTATCAAAATTGTGTTCAAGTTGACTGTAAAAAAAAGTTTTTGGGACATTTTTCTGAAAGTGTTTCTATACACGAAATATCGGAAATCCCCCGATAAATTTTGAAAAAATTCCTGTAGAATTAATTATATTGAAACTTGATATGGTTATTAACAATAAAATTTTTAAATTATTTTGTTATTTGTTGAGATAATTTAATATATTAATAATTATTATTAATTTATATTACTATATAATCATTAAGATTATTAAAATTTATGTATATTTATTTACAATTATTAAAAATTTATCATTATTAAATATGTAGAAAAAATAATTAAAATACTTTTTTAAGTTAAGTTAGTTAAGTTCTTTTTTAAAAAAAGGCAAAAATCGATATCTCTTCTTTCAGTTAATTTATTAAAAAAATGTAAGTTGTTTTAAAAGAATTTTCACTGAAATTTACTGCTCTTTAGTTTCAAATGTAACAATTTATTAATTGATACCAAATTTGTCATATTCATAACAAAGTTATCAAATTGATAAAAAAGTTATCAAACTGATAGAAAAAAGAATTTAAATGGTACATTAAGGGGATGTCAAAGTCGATTGGATTTTTGTATTGAGCTTCAATGGGAAAATCGCATCGACTTTGACATCCCCTAAACAATCAGATTCTTAAAAAAGTATTAAATTGGTACCAAAAATACCGAACTGATACCAAAAGTATTAAACTGTTACAAAATTATTGTTTTGATAAAAAAATATGAAATTAAAAAAAAAACTATTAAATTGGAACAAAATTTATTAAATATTTATCAATAGTATCAGATTGACACAAAAAGGATCAGATTTCCACCAAAAGTATCAGATTGGTACCAAAAATAGCAGATTGGTACCAAAAGTATCAGATTGATACCAAAAATATCAGATTGGTACCGAAAAGATCAGATTGGTACCGAAAAGATCAGATTGGTACCAAGAGTATCAGATTAATACCAAAAAGATCAGATTGGTACCAAGAGTATCAGATTAGTACCAAAAATATCAGATTGATACCAAAAGTATCAGATTGGTACCACAAATAGCAGATTGGTACCAAAAGTATCAGATTGATACCAAAAATATCAGATTGGTACCGAAAAGATCAGATTGGTACCAAGAGTATCAGATTAATACCAAAAAGATCAGATTGGTACCAAGAGTATCAGATTAGTACCAAAAATATCAGATTGATACCAAAAGTATCAGATTGATACCAAAAATATCAGATTGGTACCAAAAGTATCAGATTGATACCAAAAGTATTAAACTTGTACAAAATTAATTTTTTTAAACCAAAAACCTACGAAATTGGTATAAAATTGTTTAAATGTTTACCAAAAGTATCAGATTGACAGAAAAAGAATCAAATTTATCCAAAAAGTATCAGATCGGTACTAATATCTCAGATTGATACCAAAAGTGTGAGATTGATACCAGAGGTGTAACATTATACTATAGTAAGGCAAATTTAGTATTAATTTAATACTTTTATAAAAGTATTGAATTAATACTAAATTTGCCAAATTGATACCAAAACTATGAAATTGTATTGAATTAATACCGAAAGTTTTAAATTGATACAATAATTATTATATTTAGTGCAGAATTTGTTAAATTAATACCAAAAGTATCAAATTGTTACATCAAGTTTTAAATTGATACAAAAATTATCAAATTCTATTGTATTGGTACCAAGGAATCAAATTGATACCATAAGTGTTAAAATGGTACAAATGGTTACCAACTGTATGAAAATGGTACAAAAGGTATTAAATTAGTACAAAAAATATTACTCTGATACCAAACTTGTCAAATTAATACCAAAAGTCGCAAACTGATGGAAAAAGTATCAAATTTATAAAGAAAGTATTAAATTGGTACCAAATTTTTTAAATCGATATGAAAAGTATCAAATTTAAATCAAAAGTATTAAATTGGTAATCAAACTGTCAGAAAAAGTATCAAATTGGTACTCAAAGTATCAAATTGATACAAAAATTATTAAATTGGTATAGTGTTTATTATATTAGTACCATAAGTATTAAATTTATGACAAAAGTATTAAATTGGAACAAAATTTTTTAAATCAGTATCAAAAGTGTGAAATTGATGTCAAAAGTATTAAATTGTTATACCAAAAGTATCAAATTGATAGCAAAATACTTATTAATTTGATATCTTTGGAAAAAATTTGATATTTTTCTATTAATAATTTTTGTCGATTACTGTTTGTTAATTGTGGCCTTGGGTCCAAATAATTACAAATTATTACAATTAACAAACAGTATTCGACAAAAATTAAGGTCCTTGAAAAAAAATACCGAAATTAATAATCTTTGAAATGAAATAAGAAAAATTATTTTTAATCTATTTCGATAATTTCCCATTCAATTTGTTCGCGACAAATATTTCTAAAAAAATTGTATAATTTCTCTCAAATTAGATACAATAAATAATAGAAAATTATTACCACAAAGTAATACATATTAATTCATGTTTACCATTAAATTATAACAAAAAAACATACCTTTACAGACGCAGTTGCAATTTTGTCCAAATCCTGAAATAAAACCAAAAGTATCATGAAATTTAAATTTTCGAAAATTTTCCAAAAATACAGATACAGTTTTCTTGAAAATATCAAATTGATGCCAAAAATTTGAAACAATTTTATTTCTTATTTGGTCCATATTTTCGGTATCAATTTGTTGGAATTTGATACTTTCAAGTTAACCACCGTTAATTTAAATGTAAATATTAAAAGTGAATATTAAATACTGTATAAAGGAAAAGAAAATGTGGGAATTTCCAGCATACCTCCTTGCTCCATTGAAAATGATTTTCGATGACTTTTGTTATTCTTCTCGAATCCACTCTCTTCTTGTTCCTTATTTTGACAACTGTTTTTATTCTCTTCGTCCACCTTAGTTCCAAAATTGACATCAGCAAATGGTTTATCGGTTAGTGGGAAACCCTGATTGAAACCAAAGCCATCATTTACTTGAGCATTGGCACTGGCACTCGCTGCAGCGTTTCCAGACACTTGAGTGTTAGTGATGGTCTGAGGAACACCATTAAAAACACTACTCGAAGATTTCGACGCACTACTGGAACCAAAATTGTGAATTGTGTTTGGCATCGCTGGATATAATCTGAAATTCGAGGGATAGGTTCTGCCTAGCCTAAACGCCTCATTATTACCTGCAACTGAAAAAAACAACTTTGTTCAAAATATTTGGGTCGTTTTGAACCTCATTTCTAAAAAAAAACTTTTGGCTAAAACAACTTACATTGGCAAGATGTTTTAGCAAAAATTTTTTTTTTTTTTTGATTTAAAAATGTTACAAATCTGGAATAATTAATTGTTTAAAATGCAAAAGTCATTGCAAAATTAGTAAAATTTATTTTACTAATTTCATTTTGGTACCAAAAATATCAAATTGATACCAAAAGTATCAGAATGGTACCAAAAGTATCTGATTGGTACCAAAAGTATCAGATTTGTAACAAAAGTATCAGATTTTTAACAAAAGTATTAGATTGATAACAAAAGTATTAAACTGGTACCAAAAGTATCAAAATGGTACCAAAAGTATCTGATTCGTACCAAAAGTATCAGATTGGTACCAAAATTATCTGATTGGTACCAAAAGTATCAGATTGATACCAAAAGGATTAGATTTGTAACAAATCTATTAGATTGATACTAAAAGTATCAGAAAGGTACCAAAAGTATCAGATTTGTAACAAAAGTATCAGATTTAAAACAAAAGTATTAGATTGATAACAAAAGTATTAAACTGGTACCAAAAGTATCAGAAAGGTACCAAAAGTATCTGATTGGTACCAAAAGTATCAGATTTGTAACAAAAGTATCAGATTTTTAACAAAAGTATTAGATTGATAACAAAAGTATTAAACTGGTACCAAAAGTATCAAAATGGTATCAAAATTATCTGATTCGTACCAAAAGTATCAGATTGATACCAAAAGTATCAGATTTGTAACAAAAGTATTAGATTGATAACAAAAGTATGAAACTGGTACCAAAAGTATCTAATTCGTACCAAAAGTATCAGATTTGTAACAAAAGTATTAGATTGATAACAAAAGTATTAAACTAGTACCAAAAGTATCAGAATGGTACCAAAAGTATCTGATTCTTACCAAAAGTATCAGATTTGTAACAAAATTACTAGATTGATACCAAAAGTATCAGATTGGTACCAAATAACATACTCTACGCATATAAAATAAACTTAGATGGATTTTAATGATTTTTATAATAAAAAAACATTTTGGGTACTCGGGGTAGTTTCTGGTAGATAATTTTAATTATAAAAAATTTTAATTACGAAAGGGAAAAATTAATTTTTTTATTAAGTTTTTACGTTTTTCGTTATAAAGTTTCACGCTTACCGGTAACAATTCCGGTGAGAAGAATTGCAGAAAAACAAAATACTCCAAGTCCGTTCATTTTTAAAATATTATCAACTAAAAAAATTAGATCCCTTCTTTTATATATTGATTTTCCCCTAGTGGATCACTCATCAAATATAAATTCCATGTAAATAAGATTTTTGTTATTTTGACAAAGAAGAATAATTCTAATTAGTAATTCAATTCTGTTTAAAGTGCATATACGCATTTATGTACAAATTCTGATTGAAAGCAATAATAATTAAAACACTTGATTATACAAATAAAAAATCATTTATGCCGCGCATTTATATGAACTGAAATTTTTGAGAAAAATAAAAAGATTTATTATTTAAATCATATATGCAATAGTATGGAATTAATAATTAATATAAACAAATAGACCTTATGATTTTGATTTCATGACCTTGCGTCGTAAATATCTTTTTTGAAAATATGTCACGAAATTAAGAAATCATTTTTGAAATCAATAAATTATTACATTGATTATTATTAAAAAAGTATTCGCATTTAAATTTTCAAGAGATACTGAAGATTGTATAGTAAATAATAAATTTTTTAGTTTTTGGCACTTGTTATACGTATATGTTTCATTTCTTTGCAAAAAAAATTATATGGGTCTGTTTTTTTGAAAATAATTCAGGAACATGCGTCATTGCTTGATGTTAAATTTACGTAAATATATATATGGAGGTATAATTTTTCAATAATAGGAGGAAAGGAAAATTTTTTTAGAATTCATAAGTAGGGCATGTTTATTATACAAATTTCAATGTTTTACATTAAAATGCAACAGAATTGAGAATTTGTCCAAAAAATCTTTTGAAAATAAAGCATTTATGGTATTTGCTAGTTGCTATTATTTACTGCAGTATACTAATGCTACGGCAATTTTATTAACGTTTCTACAATTTTTTGTTATAAAAATTTATGTTTGATGAAAAGATGATGACTGAAATTTTTATTTTTTGCTTACAGAAAAAATTTCTATGTTTGTAAAAATCGGAAATTAAAACAAAACTCCGAACGAAATATGAACAACAATAACCAAATTTTTAATTTTAAACACAAAATGACTACACAGTTTTTCTAAGAATGCAAAAATTATTTTTCTTTAGGTCACAGATTGACACCAAAAGTATTAAAATAATACAAAAAGTATTAAATTGATACTAAACTTTTCAAATTGATACCAAAAGTATGAATCGGTATTGAATTGGTACTAAAAGACTAAAATTGATACCAAAATTATTAATTTGCTACTAAAAATATTTATTTGATACAAAATTATTAAACTGTTAAAAAAAGTATTAAACTGATACAAAAACTATTAAATTGATACCAAAAGTATTAAATTGATTCAAAATTTATTAAATTGGTACCAAATGTATCGAATTATTAGAAAATGTATTAAATTGGTACCAAAAGTATTAAACTTGTACAAAATTAATTTATTTAAAACAAAAAACTACGAAATTGTTACAAAAACTATTTAATGGTACAAAATTTATTAAATTAGTACCAATACTATCAAATTGATCCAAGAAGTATCAGATTGGTACCAAAAGTATTAGATTGATACCAAATGTCTCAGATTGATACCAAAAGTATCAGATTGATACCACAGGTTTAACATTGATACCAAAAGTTTCAAATGAAAACTAAATTTGTCAAATTGATACCAAAACTATGAAATTGTATTGAAATGGTACCAAAAGTTTTAAATTGATACAATTAGGTATATTTAGTGCAGAATTTGTTAAATCAAATTACTGCAAATAGTATTAAATTGGTACTAAAAGTAGCAAATTGATACCAAAAGTATTTAATTGGTACAAAATTTTTTAAATTAGTACTAAAAGTTTCGAATTTTTAGAAAAAGTATCAAATTAAAATATAAATACCAAATATAAATACCAAAATTACTTTTGGTACCAAAAGTATTAAAATAGTACGAAAAGTATTAAATTGGTATAAAAATTATCTTTTTTATAAAAAAAAATATCAAACTATTACAAAAAGTATTGAATTGGTACTAAAAGTATGAAATTGGTACTATAACTAGCAAATTGATACCAATAGTATTACATTGGTACAAAATTTATTAAATTAGTACGAAAAGTATCAAATTCATACCAAAGGAATGAAAATTGTTAGAAAAAGTATTGAATTGGTACCAAAATATTGAAGTATTACGAAAAGTATTAAATTGGTTTCTAAATTATCTTCTTTTAAAAGAAACTTTTACAATAAATATTAAATTGGTACCAAAGAAACAAACTGTAACCAAAAATACCAAACTAATACTAAAATTATCCAATTGTTACGAAATTACTAAGTTGTTAAATAAAAGTATTAAACTGATGCAAAAAGTATCAAATTGATACTAAATATTTTCAAGTTGATACTAAAAATATTAAATTGATATCAAAAGTATTTAGAATAATACAAAAACTATATTAAACGGGAACTAATAGTACAAAATTGATACTAAAATGTATCAAATTCATATCAAAAAACGTATAAATTTGAGATCTTTAAGAATAATTTGATATTTTTAATTTAATAATCAAATTGATATCAAAAGTATCAAACTGTTACAAAAAGTGTTAAATTGGTACAAAATTATATTTTTTATAGAACAAGTATCAAACTATTATAAAAAGTATTAAATTGGTACTAAAACATTTGTCAAAATCAATATAAAAACTAAATTTTAGCTCAAATTTCAAATTTCAATAAAGAAAAAAAGTTTTGAACTTTGGTTACATATTATCAAAAATAATAAATAATATAAAACAAACAGTTTTTTAAATATTCAACAGATTATAATCCTTCTGAAACGGCTTTATAAAAAACTAATACAGTACACAGTAAAAAAATTATATTACTATAATTATGTAGAAATATTTATTTTATTCCTTCAATCATAATTTTACATTACTAAAAATTAACAGTACAAAACACAATCTATCAACATTTTTACAAGTACATTAATTTTTTGCAAAAATAAAAAAATTCTACGAATTCAGAAAATTTTGAAAATTAAAATCCTAGTTTCTTTCCAAATCCAAATTGAAAACCACCATTAGATTCATGTTGACCACCTCCCTGTTGATTGCCACCGAATCCAAACTGGAATCCACTGCCGGATCCAGTTTGCACCTGACCTTGAGAGCCGGCTCCCACTTGAGAATTCACTTGATGATTACTTCCTAATCCTAGTCCGAATGAAGATCCATGCTCTCCTCCAGCTTGAACACCACCTTGAGAACCTTGATGTTGGTTGCCACCAAATCCAAAACTAGAACCATGATTAATTCCTCCTTCGTATTTACCTCCGAATCCTAATTTAAAACCAGAGCCCTGTTGACCACCTGTCTGTTGATTGCCTCCTAATCCAAATTTAAAATCACTTTGACTTCCTTGTCCAACTTGGACTCCAGCACCTGTTCCATGTTGTACATTAGCTCCAACTTGACCACCATGTTGTTGTTTGCCTCCGAAGCCAAAGTTGAATCCACTTCCGGTTTGTACATTCTGACCGTGTTGTACTTGAACTCCAGTACCTGCTCCATGTTCTACATTGGTTCCAACTTGAGCACCGTGTTGTTTACCACCGAATCCAAAATTGAATCCACTTCCAGTTTGTACGTTCTGACCATGTTGTACTTGGACTCCAGTACCTGCTCCATGTTCTACATTAGTTCCAACTTGGGCACCACCCTGCTGTTTACCTCCGAATCCAAAGTTCAATCCACTTCCAGTTTGTACATTCTGACCGTGTTGTACTTGAACTCCTCCACTTGTTCCATGTCCTACATTAGCTCCACTCTGAACTCCGGCTGAGCTTCCATGTTCTACGTTAATTCCCACATGAACTCCAGCATGTCCCTTGGTGGCATCTGCAAGTTTGTTAATCAAATCCTTCTTAGCGTCGAGAATTCCATTGGCGATGCCGAATATTCCATTGGCTATTCCTCCAATCGCAGCGCCTGCATCAATGCTAACTTGTCCCTTAGCTCCAATGTTGTGATCAACATTTACGGAACTGCCAACACCTTTTTGTACGTTGACATTTGCACCACTGCCAACTCCTTTTTGTACGTTAACATTTGCACCGCTGCCAACGCCTTTTTGTACATTAACACTTCCACCGGTTTGCCCACTGGAAGAACTGCCAACGCCTTTTTGGATGTTCACATTCAGACCACTTTGTCCATTAAAAGAACTTCCGGCACCTTTTTGTACGTTACCACCGGTTTGTCCATGGAAAGAACTACCGGCGCCCTTTTGGATATCGACATTAGCTCCACTTTGACCGGAAGTCAGACCACCGAAACCCAAGTTGATTCCATGTCCCAAGTAGGCATCATCTTTATTCTGTACTTGAGCACCTGAGTTGATGCCATGTTGTACGTTGACACCGTGATTGATGTTGAAGTCTGCATGGTGATTTTTGTTGGCATCGACGACACCTTGTATGGCATTTTTGTTGGCGTCAAGAATGTCCTTTGCGGCACCAAAGAGACCGCCAGCAGATCCGAAAAGTCCACCGCTGACACCGAGACCAGCCGAGGCTGCAGTATTCTGATTGGCGTTGACAGCACCACTTCCGCCTAATTGGGAATTAATGTTGACATCAGTTTGACCCAATCCACTGCCACCTGAGGAAATTTTCACCGATCCATGCTTCTTTTTGTGGTGGAGAGTTCTCTTTTCTCTGATGTGAGCGGCGTCACCTGTAACAAGAGAAAGAAAAAATTTTTATATCAAATGCATCCCCATTCGTAGAATTTGATGTGAAAATTTAATTATTATTCCCTCCCAAGTATTCTTAATCATTTCGCAGTCGATGATGTCTGACCAGGACCTCCATTAAGTCAAGATAATTTTGAAATTTTTATTTGACTTGGTGCTGATATGTTCAGCTCTTCTATGCTGATGTTTAAAAGAATATTCTCCAGCTCAAAATTTACGACTTTAGTCTCATTTTCATAATATTTTTAGCAACACTCCAAAATTAATATTAGATTTGATTAAAATTACTTCCAAATCAAAATAATAAAAATTATAATAGAAATAAAAAAATAATAAAAAGAACAAAATATTAATAATAATATTAGTAAAAAGAAGAAGAAGAAGAGGAAGAAGAAAAATATTAGAATAATAATAATGATTCTCTTACCAACTACAAGAGCCGTCAACAAAATTGCCGAAAAGCAAAGTACTCTAAATCTGTTCATGTTTGTTGTTCTGTGCTTTCTAGAAATTTTGCAACATCTTTTATACCTCGATTTTCCCACTTAAATTAATTTTTATGTTAAAAAGAGAACTTTAAAGAAGATTGGATTTTTTAAAAATAATTTTCGTAATTTCGTAATGATAAAATAAACCAAATTAATAATTCATAATTTTTTAATAAAACGCATGTGTCTGCGCGCTCAAAAAATCAGGATAATCATTATTTTCAATTTCGACAATAAAACAAACCACCTGCTTACACAATTCGCAAAAACGTCAATGCAACAATATATTAATTGAAGCGATTGACCTTTGTTACCTAAAAGTGATTCATTTCTTTTAAAACACCACTTACTTTTTCAATGTCTTTCGTTTCACCTAAATTTTCAAATAAATGTTTAAATTGAAAATTTTTCCTCATAACTTTTGGTTGTCATTGACTCATTAAATTTTTCATAGTATATTGAGGAAAGAGATATTATATTGAATAAAATGTTATTTATATAATAAAATAAGCACTATCATCTGAACTGTAAATTAGTTTATTTCAACTTTTTAAGTCTTCTGAAATTTTAAAATGTATTGTAAAATTTTCAAGTTCAATTGTTAAATAGAAAAATAAAGTGTGAAACCGTTTTAATCTTATAAAACCAAAATTGATTGAAACACAGTTTTTTTATGGTTATCAAATTGAGACAAAAAATGTATCAAGACGTTGCTTCGCAACACTTTTGATACGTTTTTTGTCTGAATTTTATATCCTCAGAAAAACTGTGAAAGCATACTATGAATTTAAAAGTAAATTAAGTCAATTTTAAGACTTAAAGTCTTAGCCCTAAGACTAAAATTCAGTCAAAAGTGAGCTGAAAGTAAAATTTATTTTCTACATTGTCAATTATCATATCTTAGTTAAATTATATGGAAATACTGTAGTCGAAATTGACTGTCGATTCAATTACGAGTTTGACATTAACTTTTATCAAATTTTATTTTATTTTATTTTTTTTTATTTTTTTATTAACTTTTATTCATTTCATTTTCACTTTTTTGAAAATGAATTTTTGTCCGTAACTTTGACTTTGACTTTCGATTCCATTTTGACTTTGTTATTAACAGACTTTGAATTTCGATTCGATATTGACTATGACATTAACTAATTAAAAATATTGAGAATTTTTAATAATTTTATGTAATCATTTATTTAAATGTGTAAATCGATGATAGACTAATTAATTTTATATGTAGTAAAATTTGATTATTGTATATTGTAGTAGTAGTAATCATTTTTAAATGTTTTTTAATAATAATTATTGATAAAAGATGATTAAAAAATTAGTAGAAATTTTTCAAATATGAATTAGTAGACACGTTTAGATTTAAACAGCAAAATGTTAATGATCTAAAATAAAAATAGTTTATTTTTTGAAAATAAAAAAAATCATTATAAAAATCTAAATTTCTCACATTCTATCAGATGCATACAATTAAAAGAAAATTAAGAATATCTATCCTCAAAACTAATTAATTACTTCTTTATACTATTTATCAGTCAAACTTTACTAATTTAGAAGCAGAATTTTGTAATTAATTAAAATTAGTTAAAAGATAATTAGTTAAAACTAATATTATGTTATGGCAATTTTCTAAATGTATTTAATAAAACTTAAAAATAGAAAAATATATTTTTCTCATTGTGATTAAAAATAATAATTTAAATCTTTCGATAATATTTTTCATAAAAGAGAATGGCATGTTTATTGATTAAAACAAAAAGTATTGTACACAAAAATTTGTTCAGGAGAATTAACAACATATTTGACATTTATCATGTGTACTTCAGTTAATCAAGGATGATAATAATAATAAGAAACAAAAAAAAAATTAACATTTTTGAAAATAAAAATATCTCATTTTGAATGCACCGCGCAATTAGAATTGCAAATAGCATTTTCAGACGCAATCATTCAATTCAATCTCACTTAATCTCAATATTTGGTAGGAAATATCAATTAACGATGAAAACATTTTCAAAATACGAAAAAGAAAATATTTTATTTGAATCTGAAAAGTTTGTGTGCATACAATTGGGATTAAAAGGAAAGATTTTGTGAGTGTGATTTTTTAAAATTCAAATTATATTAAACTAAATTACTATATTTGTATTATTATTAATATTATTATTATTATTATTATTATTATTATTATTATTATTATTAAATAAACTAAAGTAAAAAAAAGTGAAAAAATTTAATTTGAAAACATTTAAAAAAATAAAAAACTTTTAAAAATATTTCGCATATATTAGGTACATTGTAACTTATATAGGTAGAAGAATTTTATTTGAACCAAATATAATTTATTTGAGTTAAATCAAAGTATACATTTATGTCAGAATCATATATTTCTTAGAATTTCTCAAATTATTTATTTGCTTTAAGGGCATTTGAACCATTATATCCTCACAGTTTTAGAACACACGCTTTGCACAAACTGTGACGTCATAATGGTTCAAATACCCTTGAATAAAAATTTCATTCGACACCAAAAAAAAAATTTTTTGAACCAAATAAAATGTGTTAGAAATAAATATAATGTGTTAGAAACAAATAAAATCTGTTTCAAACAAATAAAATGTATTTGAAACAAATAAAATGAATTCGAAACAAATAAAGAAGTTTAGTAGACTTTTAGTCAAATATATCTTTTTATTCTCACAATCAGTGTGGTTTGGATTTATTTTCTTCTATAAATAATTGAGTCAATGACAAAGGAAGAAAATATTGGTACGTGAAATAAAAGATGAAAATTCAATTATAATTAAACTTTATTAATTTCAGTGTTTTTACATTCATCATAAATATTATATATAACACATATATATTAAGCTGTTATATTTCTATATATATATATTAAATAATGTATTATAAATATTAAAATATTATTAAAATACATAAATAAATGAGTTAAAGTTTCTCTAGTGAATAAGTCCCACTGTTGTCTTCAATTCACTAGTCTGACCATCGCTCACAGAAGAACTGGAACTGAAACTACCTTTTGCATCCGCAGAACTCATATGCGAGTGAAGGCTTGCCCTTCCATCGTCATGAAGTCGAGAACTCAAGCTATTAAATCACAAAAACAATAAAATTAATTCATAAGTAACTCTACTACTTTAATTAACTTTACCTTTTATTTCATTTTTTAATTTCTATTTCAAATTTATTTTTTTTAACTTTATATGATAAATTTCACTTATAAACTAACTTTACTATATATACTTTTATTTAACTTTTTATTTAAATTTTATTTCAATTTATTTCAAATTTTTAAAATTTAATTTCAATTTGTTTCAAATTTTCTGAATTTTATTTCAATTTGTTTCAAATTTATTTAAAAATTTAATTTATTATTTAAAAAACTAATAATTGTATTGTTAACTTTAGTATAATTCTTACAAAGGTATGCTGCCTGCTTGAGCATAGTATTGAGGTTGACCTGGTACAACGAATCTTTGTCCTGTAGGAAAATAATTGTTTAATACTTTTGCACACGAAAAAAAAGTTTTACTTGGAACAGCTGCAAATTTTATTATATTAGCGAAATTTTTAGTAAAGACTTTCGCTATTCTAGAGAAACTTAACAACATTTTAAGTTGCAGCTTTCTTTTCGTGCAGAAGTATTTTACTGCAATATAATTATTATAAAAGTAATGGAAACAAAATGTTCGTTTCAAAAATGTTCTGAAAATGATCTTAAAACCTTTCTAGAACGTTTCATGTCTGCCAAATAATGTTCCAAAACATTTAAATAACATGGATCTGTTGTTTATAGATGTTTCAAATAATGTTCCAAAACACTTAAAAAAAACATGAATGCTCAAATAATGTTCCAAAACATTTAAAGAACGTTGATGTTCAAATAATGTTCCAGAACAATTTTTGTCTGGCATGTCAACGTTCTAGAAAAGGTTTTAAAAACGTAAGTGGAACGAACACTATTCCTTGCCCACTGGGAATAATAGTAATGATAATCTAGCCAAAATCATTAATAATAAAAATTAAAAATGGAAATTCACCATATTGTACTGGATAAGCTTGTTGTTGATAGCAATTTTGAGTCGGACAATTTGGAACATAGTTGACAAATCCTCCAGCTGGAATCTGATAATAGCCACCTCCATTACGTACTGGATATTGATTCACTGGACGAGGTCCTTCAGCATGAGCATTAGAACCTGCTTCTCCCCCTCCAGTTACATCTGTGTTGGTAGATGTTTTAGTTTGTCCATCTGACCCAACAACACTCGAAGACTGTGAACTACTTGAAGATCCTTCTTGTACTCTTACTAAAAGGCGAAAAAAAATAACATTAGCATTTCGTAGCAATTCGATACTTTTCCGCTACCAAAGAGCTTTGTTAGCTAACAATAACTGCTATCCATAATAGGGTAACTGTTCCAGTCGTTGGCACTCGTTCATAAAAATTTAGCACCCCCTTTTTTTCTTTAAATAATAAAAAAAATATATATATATACTTGATTTTTGTAAAAATGCTCCAAATTTTAATAATTATATGCAAAACATAGTAGTTTTTAGTTATTTCCTGCTATTAGTAGGGTGCCAACCACTGGAACGCAGTGCCAACGTCAGAAGCAGTTACCCTAATAGTAATTAAGTGCTACTAAGGAGCTGTATTAGCTAACAATAACTGCTAATATCCATATAATAGTAATTAAGTAGTCAAACAGCTTGGTTTCATTTATTTTAGACCATATTTTTTTATTTTTATTTTAGTTTACCTTTACTTTACTTTTAGATTGCTTCTTATTTCAGTCCAAAAGGTATATTTACCAGATTGTGGTACCGGATAAGCTGGTTGTTGATAGCAATTTCCAGACGGACAAGTTGGGACATATTGAACATATTCTCCAGTTGGAAGCTGAAAATAGCCACCTACATTTTGTACTGGATGTTGATACACTTGTTGAGGTCTATTTTGGAAAAATTGACCATTTACTTGCACAGGAGCACCTTCTTTAGCATGAGCATTAGAACCTGCTTGTCCACCTCCAGTTACATCTGTTTCGGTAGATGTTTTAGTTTGTCCATTTGACCCAACGACACTCGAAGACTTTGAAATACTTGAAGATCCTTCTTGTACTCCTACTAAAAAAACCAAAAAAAAATAACAGCATTTTGCAAATGCTATTCTTGGCAATTTGATACACTTATGCTACCGAAGATTTTGGTACCAAAGATTAGCTAAGATATACCAAAGATTGCCTAACAATAACTGCAATCCATATAATAGTCTTAATTAAGTAGCCAAACTTTCGTTTCAAGCTGCTAACTTTCATTTATTTTAGAACTTATTTTTTTGGTTTACTTCTTATTTTGAACCAAAGGAATATTTACCAGATTGTTGTACTGGATAAGCTTGTTGTGGAATGCAATTTCCAGAAGGACAAGTTGGGAAATAATGAGAATATCCTTGAGTTGGAACCTGATAAGAGACACCACCTCCATTACGTACTGGATGTTGATACACTGGATGAGGTGCATTTTGAGGATGTTGGGGTACTGGATGTTGATACACTGGACGAGGTACATTTTGGGGATGTTGGGGTACTGGATGTTGATACACTGGACGAGGTACATTTTGGGGATGTTGGGGTACTGGATGTTGATACACTGGACGAGGTCCAGTTTGGGGACGTTGACCGTTTACTCGAACAGTAGCACCTTCTTTAGCATGAGCATTAGAACCTGCTTCTCCCCCTCCCTTTACATCTGTTTCGGTAGATGTTTTAGTTTGTCCATTTGACCCAACGACACTCGAAGACTTTGAAATACTTGAAGATCCTTCTTGTACTCCTACTAAAAGGCGAAAAAAAATTATGTATCAAATTTTTAATTTTACCTCTTAACTAAAATGGAAAAGTTGTTGTTTAATGCTCATCAAATATTTTAATTTAATAACTAGAAAATTATAATTTCTGATGAACGTTCTCATAGTTTTTCATCGGATATCAAATTGAGACAAAAAAAGGCATTATCTTTATAGAAAGTAAAATTCTTCTCCGCAATTCAATTATATTCAGGAATTTTAATAAAATTAATTGAAAAATTCAATTATTGTCAAAATTAAAAAATTATTATTACTACTTTCAAAAAATATTTTTAAAAAATTGCCTTCAACATTTCAATTATCTTTATAAATGAATATCGAAATTCTTCGACAAAATTCAATTATTGTCAGGAATTTTAATAAAATTCATAAGCAAAATTCAATTATTTTCATAAATAACAATATTCATTATAAGAATTCAATATTATTTTCAAAATTAAAAAAATTTTTTCGAAGAAATTCAATTATTTTCAAAAATCTAAAAAAAATTGTCTTCAACATTTCAATTCTTTGCAAAATTCCAATTATTTTCATAAATAACAATATTCATCATAAGAATTCAATTATTTTCAAAATTAAGAAAATTCTTCGCTGAAATTTAATTATTTTCAAAAATTTAAATAAAATTCTTTGCAAAATTTCAATTATTTTCAGGAATTTTTTAATAAAATTCATAAGCAAAATTCAATTATTTTCATAAATAACTATATTCATTATAAGAATTCAATTATTTTCAAAATTAAGAAAATTCTTCGCTGAAATTTAATTATTTTCAAAAATTTAAATAAAATTCTTTGCAAAATTTCAATTATTTTCAGGAATTTTTTAATAAAATTCATAAGCAAAATTCAATTATTTTCATAAATAACAATATTCATTATAAGAATTCAATTATTTTCAAAATTAAGAAAATTCTTCGCAGAAATTCAATTATTTTCAAAACTCTTAAAAAAATTGTCTTCAACATTTCAATTCTTTGCAAAATTTCAATTATTTTTAAAAATTTAAATAAAATTCTTTGCAAAATTTCAATTATTTAACCTATTTATTTATTTATTTTTCAAAAGTTTTTGGCAATTAAATAATTTTCAGTATTTAAGTACTATTTTCATAAAATTTATCAAAAGATTTAATTATTGAAAATTTTTTTGATACAGTTCTACGGAAACAATTAATTATTTTCAATAATAAAATTTAATAAATTTAATAATATTTCTCGAAAATTTGTCGCAGAATTTCAATTAATTTTAACAATTTTTAAGTAATTCCGCAAAGGAATTAAATTATCTTGATAAACAACAAAATTCTTCCCATAAAATCAATTATTTTAAAGAATTTTAATAAAATTCTTTTCCAAAATTAAATTATTTTGATTAAATTTCAGAATTCACCAAAAAAAATTAAATTTTTTTGAAAAGTAATAAAATTCTTTGCAAAAATTAAATTATTTTCTAAATTTTTGAAAATTCTCGTCAAGAATTAAATTGTCTCTATACTCTTTATAAATAGATATCGAAATTCATATCAAGAATTAAATAATTGTTAAAAATTTTAATAAAATTCTTGTCAAAATTTAGTAATATTCTTCGCATGAATTCAATGGTTTTCAAAAATTATTATTTAAAATTCTTCTCAGGAATTCAATTATTTTTAAAAATTTTAATAAAATTCTTCAAAAAGTTTTCAATTATTTTCAAAAAATTGTTATAAAAATTTACTTTTATTATAATAAATTTCATTAAAATTTTAATTAAATTCCTTAAAAGAAATTCAATATTTTCAAAAGTTGTTAATAAAATTTTTCGGAAAAATTAAATTTTAAGAAACATTCAATTATTGAATAAATTATTTATTTTTGTATTTGAATAATTGAATTCTACGAGAATTCAATTATTTTTCCTACTTTTAACTCACAATTCTGTAAAATTAATTTTTTTGAAAAAGTTTAATTAATTTTTTTTCTTTTTTTGAAATTATTTGAAATTGATTTATAAAGAAGAATTTTGTTTAAAAATTGTGGTTATTGAATTTCGAAAGGTTTGAATTAGAAATTTTGAAAATCTTAATTCCAATGGAAAAATAATAATGGTTAACTTCTATTCAAAAAAGAAGTTATTGATGTTTTCGAATAATTTTACAAATTAAAGAAATTCCTCAATGAATCCAATAGAACATTTTTTTTATCTAATTATTTTTAGAATTAATCATAATATTCTTTAGGGTCAGGGAAAAAGTGAAAATTTTGTCTGGAAATCAGGGGAAAACAAAGTTAAATTTTTGTGTCAACCTTGTGTGAGAAAACTTTTGTAAACCAAAGTAGAGAAAAAAGATTTTACTATATATGGATGGCTGATCTTTAGTTATTTCAGCTAATAATTATTTTTTACAGAAAAAAATTAGCAGTACGATATGGCTATTAATTGAGTTTTCTTAAAAGTAGCAAACATACAAAAAATTAGAATGTGGTTTGATCCACATTTTTTATTGCAACATTTAGTTTTGATTAAAAATAAAAATTTACCGGATTGTGGTGCTGGGTGTGGTTGTTGTGGATAGCATTTAGCAGGCGTCGCACAACCTGGAATGTAAGTGGTGAATCCTCCATCAGGTAATTGATAATGACCATGGCCTACGTTAGGTGGTGGTTGACTCCATGAATTAGTTCCTTTTCGAGAATATTAAAAGTATGATTAATAATTCTCAGTAAGTTTTTAATTTTTCAAGTATGTAAATAGTAGATTATTTAGGTAAGTAGATTATTTGAGTTTTAGTAGATTCGAATCCAATTTTTAGCGAATTGAAATAATTCAAGTACACTTGTATTGTAATCCAAACACTTCTAAATAATTCCTAACAGATTCTTTAATTATTTGGAATAAAAGTTATTTTAATGTTTTAGAGAAAAGTAAAGTAAGTTTTTATACTTGGTACGTAAGCACTTGTCCCTGAATTTGCACCAGCTTGAGCATCAGAACTTCCAGTTCCAGTGGTATGAGTTTCAGTTACTGTTTTTGTCTTTCCCCCTGATGAAGTGGAACTGGACGAACTAGAAGAACTTGAAGAACTTGAAGAACTTACATCTTCTTGTCCTATAAATAAATAATGAATAATAATAATAATAATAATAAATAAATAAATAATGAATAATGAACACCATCAAAAATTGTTTAACAAATAAAATTTCGGCTCTGAACCGAAAAAGAAATGTTCTTATTTTTATAACAGATTCTACCTCTTCTTCTATTATTCATATATTGAAAGTAAAATAAAAAAAAATAGTAAAATTAAAAAAATAAATTTTGCTTTATCGTACCAAAAAAAAAATGAGCTACAAAATTAGTGTGAGAAAAAATAATTTTTTCCGAGTCAAATAAAAAGAATAATTAAAAAAATTAATAGTTATATATTTAATCAATAGTTAAAATATTAACAATAATAATTATTAATTACCAAAAGAAGAAGACCCCAAAAAGGCGACAAGACATAATACTGTAAAAGCTCTCATGATGAAAAATGTCTTTTTTTTACTGTGTCAAAGTCAGAAATATTTTATCTTTAAATAACGAAACCCCCACTAAAATGTTATTGAATTTGGAACAAATTTAATAAGATACTAAAAGATATAATTTCGCACTACCTGTTAATGAATTATTAATATATTTCTCTGTCGTTGTTCGCAATTTCTAAAACTTAGTTATTATTAATCAATCTCTTTAAAATTACGTCTGCTACTTTCAATGTCTAGATATATTTGCGAATAATAAAAAAATTATTGCGTAAAACATGTAAAACATGTTTTACTTTAAATGCAAAAAAAAATTATTTAAAAAAGAAAATATTACAAAATTTTTAAATAATAAAGAAAGAAAAACGTAAACAATTTCCATTTTACAAATTTTGATGAGGTATTGCAATTTTGTAAATATATTTTTGTATATCATTATTATTATGGTAAATAGTTTAAACAACAAGTCATAATTTCTTTCAGACCTGAAATAATTTTGTAAACAAAAATTTTGTACATTCGATATTTTTAAGTACAAATATTTTTACGTAAAAATATACAAAACTCATTATTAATAACGATAACAATGGTTTATGCTTTTTTGTTGACAACTATTGTAATTGATAATAATAGAATTCAGAGAAAGAATTATTTGCCTTACATAATAATTTATTAAAGAACTTGACAAAAATTTTTTAATATACATATCTTTTTAGTTTTTTTAATATATTTTAAAATTTTTTTAAATACATTTTTTAATTTTTTTTAAATATACTTAAAATACCTACTTTTAAATATATTTTTTAATTGTTTTAATTTTTTAAATATTTATGGTTCAAATAAAAGAAAAATATTTTTTAATCTTTTTAAATATATTTTTTAAAATATATTTTTAAATTTTTTAAAATTGTCTGAATATATTTTTTAACATGATTTTTTTAATACAATGTTATTTCCTATTTATTGCACTAATTATTCTTTGCGTCCAAAAATAGGAGAATTGAACTTTAATCTCGCAGCTGAGCATACATTAGATCATGCTCTTTACACTATTTTTAATATGCAATGCAAAAAAAAGTGGATTTGATTACATTTGATTAAAAGCAGCAATATTTAAATTCTTTTAAAGGTGCCTTTTATTCAAGTAATACAAGTGCGATAAAATACATAAATATTTTAATTTTATCAAAAAATTTATGATAGTATACAGTAATTATAAAATCAACAAATTCGACGACAAATATGTGCAATGATTTTTCGAATTATATTTCAATTTCTTTATACATTAAAGAGAAATTAAATATAAAATTTCCAATTGAAAGATTTTTTTTTTGTAGATTCGAGTAAAAATTTAGGACAAAATTTTCTTATCTAATTATACTAAATTCACTCGTAATGTTAATTTGATTAAAATCATTGCAATAATTTTTTTTATTTAGTAAATTATTATTATATTTTTTTACATAATTATTTAATAAATAATTAAGAATTTAAAAAATAGAGAATAGGAAAATAATTAATAACTGGAAGAAAGGAACTTTTCAAGTTATAAAATAATTAGCAAAAAAAAAAAAAAAAATGTCAAAAAGTAAGCAGTAATTATTTTAATCACGCATTTACGGTTCGAATAAAATATTTTCTCTGAATTGCAAAAAAATTTATTTTTGATTTTCGATGTTATTGAACAGCTCCGTTACTTCGTCCTTTTCTGTTTGGATTAGAAACAAATATTGTTAATTTTTATTTTATTTCTTAATAAATTTAGAAAACTAAATTTATTAAAAACTTTTGAGAAATAAAACTAAAAGTAGTTAAACTAATTATTATTTTTATTTAAAATCTAATACTTGGATACCTAGCTAATTTTACTATAATTGTATGTAGTTAAAAATTTTGAATTGAAAAACCAAAAAAAAACTTGGAAGTAAAAAAAGTAGTTAAATTACAAAAAGATCTACAAAAAATCTGATTACATCACTAGGTATATACATTCTTAATTATTTTAACTACTTTTTGATGGTCAATAAAAATTTTTTTTGAGTCAAGAAAGTCTTATTTTTTAAGACTTCCTTTCTGCCTCAAAATATGTTCTTAATAACAAAACAAAATGGACAAAAAAAAACAAAATAATTTTTCAAGTAGTTGAAAATTCTCAGGGTTGACACAAAAATTAAATTTTGTTTTTCCCTGACTTTTCTTTGATTTACAGAAAAAATTTTCACTTTTTCCCTGACCCTAATGAATATTCTGATTCACTCTAAAAATAATTAGATACTCCAAAAAAATGTTACTAACATTTATTTACGAATTTCTTTAATTGGAAAATTATTCCAAAACATTAATAACTTTTTTTTTTAAATAAATATTTATTTATTATTTTATATTATAAGAATACAGATTTTCAAAAGATTTTAATTTAAAACCTTCACAAAATTCAATTATTTCTAAAAATTGCAATTATTAGTAACTTCTCCAAATTTCAATTATTATTTAAAACTTTAACTGAAATTAATTTTATAATAAATTTTTATTAGAAAATTCTATGAGAATATAATTATTTAAATACAAACATGAATAATTGAATGTTTCTTGAAATTGAACTCTTATAAAGAAATTTATCAAAAATTTTTTAAATAATTGAATTCTTTCGACGAATTTTCATAACATTATTAAGAATAATTTTACATTTTCGAAGATTTTGATTAAAATTGTATTGAAAATAATTAAAATTTTTCAATGAGTTTTATTATTTATTATGAAAATAATTGAATTATTGCGGAGAATTTTATAAAAAAGTTTCAAACAATTGCTTTCAAAAAAAATTTTTACAAATTCTATTTTTAATAATTGAATTTTTTTGGGAAATTTTATGAAAATAATAGATATATACAAATTATTGAATTAAGAAAAAATTTTTAAAATAATTGAAATTTTGCAATGAGTTTAATTAAAATTTTTGAAAATGTTTGAATTTTATTACTTTTGAAAATAATTGAATTCTTGTGTTGAATATATTGTTATTTGTGAAAATAATTGACTTCCTCCGAATGAATTTTACTATTTATAAAAATAATTAAATCCCTGAAAGGAATTTTAAAATTTATGAAAAAATAATGGAATTAATGCAAAGAATTTAATGTTTGTGTAGAATTTTATCAAAAAATTTTTTTTAATAATTGAATTCTTTTGCGAAATTTTATTAAAATAGTAGAATATTTAAAATCATTGAATGAAGAAAAATTTTTGAAAATAATTGAAATTTCGCCGTGAATTTTATTAAAATTTTTGAAAATAATTGAATTCTTGTGATAAATACTATTATTTATAAAAATAATTGAATTTCGCTATGAATTTTATTAAAATTCCTGAAAATAATTGAATTTTGTCGAAGAATATCGATATTCTTTTATAAAGACAATTTTTTTTAGATTTTTGAAAATAATTTAATTTCTGCGAAGAATTTTTTTAATTTTGAAAATAATTGAATTCTTTTGATGAATATTGTTATTTATAAAAATAATTGAATTTTGCAAAGAATTTTATTGAAATTCCTAAAAATAATTGAATTTTGTCGAAGAATTTCAATATTCATTTGAATAAAGATAATTGAAATGTTGAAGGCAATTTTTTTTATATTTTTTGAAAATAATAATAATAATTTTTTTTAATTTTGAAAATAATTTAATTTTTGCGATGAATATTGTTATTTATGAAAATAATTGAATTTTGCAAAGAATTTTATTAAAATTCCTGAATATAATCGAATTTCGGAGAAGAATTTTATTATTTATAAAGATAATTGAAATGATGAAGACAATTTTTTTTTACATTTTTTGAAAATAATTAAATTTTAGCGAAGAATTTTCTTAATTATAAAAATAATTGAATTCTTGTAATGAATATTGTTATTTATGAAAATAATTGAATTTTGTGATGAATTTTACTAAAATCCCTGAAAATAATTGAATTTCGGAGAAGAATTTTACTAAATTTATAAAAATAATTGAAATGTTGAGAATTCTTTTTCAAAATTTTCAAAATAATTGAATTTCTGGAAAGAATTTTAATATTTATTAAGATAGTTAAATTCTCTCAAAAGAATTGCGTCAAAATCATTAAAATTGGAACTAATTTTAACAGAATTGAAATTAATATTTTTCAAAAAAATACTTCAATTAAATAATTTATAAATAATAACTTTATGGTAGTTCTTCAATAGAATTAAGTTATTTAAAATAAATTATTGTCACTGAAATTGAAAAAAAGATTTTTTTTAGAATTTGTGGTAATTTTATAGTTTATGAGGCAAATGCAAAAAGATGCAAAAATTGAGATTTTCTTATAAATTTTAAAATTTTAATTTTTTCCAGTACTTTTAATAAAAATCCCTGACTTTTCCCTGAATTCCCTGATTTTCCCTCATTTGTGGCATCCCTGATCTTTTAAACCTTCGTTTTTAGCAAGCATGAATAAAAATTATATGATATAAAAAAATTTATTTCACCTTGTTTAGATCACTTCCTCGGTGTTTAATAGTAAAGGGATATAATTTGCCTTTCATTTTAATAGTAACATTAACTTCCATATCAGCGGTGGCTGTAGAAATAGCACCACTTATATCCTTCTTAATTGCTTCAATATCAACTTTTCCATGTTTAATATGTTCCTCAAGAATTGCTTTAATACCAGTCTTAATTTGTTCCATATTGAACAATTTATTATCAAGAATATTAGTGATCGTTGTATTAAATGCATACGAAGCCACAGCATTAGTTCTAATTTCCTTATTAAGTCTATAATATTTTGCCGCAGTTCTTACAGCTCTAGGGAATGGTAGAATAACTTTTCTCTTTCCATCCAATTTACTTCTAACAATAACATTAAAGTCATAACCAGAATTTGCCGTCAATTTCAATATTTCAGCTTTCAATGATTCAAAATTAGATTTTATATCATTGTAGGCAAGGAAATGCGAAACAAGATCATAAATTTTACTCTGTAACAAGGCAGCATCTTTTTGTGTACTAGCAGAGTTGCATGAATCAGAGCAACGGAAACTCAATATTATATCCCATGGAGGAGGAACGTAGGGTATTATCACACTGTTACGACTCTCAGCTCGGCAAATTAAATCCGAATATGTTTTCACTGAAGAATCATATACTTCAATAACACATTGTATTTCATAATTATCGAGAATACCGATAATATCTTCTTTTAGTAGATCGCTGTTTTCTCTGATATTTTCGGGACCAATGTCGAAAATCAAACTTATTACTTCTTTACTGATTTGCTTCTCAATGGTCGCTATATCGTCAATGTTCTCAAATTGAGTGATATTGAACACGACCAAGTACTTCATACTTTCTGCATAGAGTTTAATGAGTCCTTGCATATAGCCGACAATTTTCTGTTGTACGTTCTGATCGGTGAAATCAGTATAACCTTGCTTTTTCAATTCACTCAAGTAGAATAATATTTTATTTTGAAATGATGAATAACTCACGTGATTGTCAATGGTGGGAGCAAATTCAAACATTATGTTTACCAAATTTTGGGATAGTTTAGTTTCATCAACTTGGGAGAACTGATGAAGTGTGGCAAATGTTTTATTCAAATTCTTTTGTACTTCAGTCCAACTGATTTCTATTACAGGTTCGGTGTATTTGTTACTGACTATTTTACCATCTAGTTGTACTGTCGATTGGAGTTTGTATTTATTCTTGATGTCCATGATGATGAAATTTAGTAGTTTCTTGATATCGGTCGAGTAGCCTTCACTTATTGACATTCCAATGTTGTCCTTGATGATTAATTCGAATTCACTGGCGGGGAATAGTATTTTAAGCGATGGGAAAAGATTGGTGATTGTTTTTGTGATGATTGTAATTTTAGATAGATAATTCTGTTTGGTAATTTGTTGTGATTGAAGAATTCTCTCGAGATTGATTGTCAAATTTTCCCATGGTAATTCAATGCCGTTCTTTTCGACAGAAACTGATTGTATGGAGACATTTGGAGAGAGGAGAATTGTCGAGACTGGTGTTGCCATTATTGGTGATTCGGTTTTAAGGGAAATTTCATCGTGGGAGATGAGATTCTCCTTTTCGTTTCCTTGTAGTTTTGTTTCAGTGTATATTGATTGGGGCTTTTCTTCAAGATCGGTTAATCTTTCGTTGATCTTTGTGTCATTACCTATTATCTGTTCATAATCATGCTGTGTCAAAGATGGAACTGATGAAGTGAAAGGTGAAGCTGTTGTTAATTTTCTATGGCCTGTCCATTCTCGAATTGGTGCAGTGGATCGTACGCCTGGTGATGAACTCGTTTGTCGAATTGTACTGCTATAGACTTTTTCGGTGGTGGTGGCTTCATAAGTTACAATTTCAGGACTAGTTGATTTTTGAGTTAGTGAAGGTTCGGTATTAGGTGCAGCAGATGATGAACTAGTTTTTCCAAATGTAATGTTCTTCCAAATGTCTTCTTCGGGAGTTGTAGGTTCAGAAGAAACAACTTTAGGACTAGTTAATTCTGGAGTTATTGAAGATTCACTGCTAGGTACACTAGATGGTGAACTCATTTGCCAGATTGTACTGCTATGGACTTCTTCGGGAGTGGTGGCTTCAGAGCTAACAATTTCAGGACTAGTTAATTCTGGCGTTACTAAAGGTTGAATGTTAGATGCACTAGGTGACGGACTCGTTTGTCCACCTTCTTCTGATGTAATATCAGGTGCACCAGGTGATGAACTAGTTTGCCCAATTGTACTGCTACGGAATTCTTCGGGAGTGGTGGCTTCAGAAGTAACAATTTCAGGACTAGTTAATTCTGGAGTTATTAAAGGTTCAGTGTTAGATGAAACTGATGTTGAACTCGTTCGCCCAATTGTACTGCTACGGAATTCTTCGAGAGTGGTGGCTTCAGAAGTAACAATTTCAGGACTAGTTAATTCTGCAGTTATTAAAGGTTCAGTATTAGATTCAACTGATGTTGAACTCCTTTGTTCAAATGTGCTGCTACGGAATTCTTCGGGAGTTGTAGGTTCAGAAGTAATAACTTCAGGACTAGTTAATTTTTCAGTTACTGATGGTTCAGCGCTAGGTGCACTAGATGATGAACTCATTTCCCTAGTTGTTGTTCTACGGACTTCTTCGGGAGTTGTAGGTTCAGAAGAAACAACTTTAGGACTAGTTAATTTTGGAGTTATTGAAGATTCACTGCTAGGTACACTAGATGATGAACTCATTTGCCAAATTGTACTGCTATGGACTTCTTCGGGAGTGGTGGCTTCAGAGCTAACAATTTCAGGACTAGTTAATTCTGGCGTTACTGAAGGTTGAGTGATAGATGCACCAGGTGACGGACTCGTTTGTCCACCTTCTTCTGATGTAATATCAGGTTCACTACTAGAGGATACTGTCGACCATGTCCATGGAGTATAATTCTGACCATCATCCGAAAAATCCGACTTATTTGTTTCTATTCCAGGAAGACGCACTTCTATTTGTGGTTGTTTTACTTGAAGCGAAATTTCCTTCTCTTCATTTAATCGAGAAACAAAATTAATAATTTGACTCTGCAATTCATAGAGATTTACAATATTCTCTCCCTTATGAGTTATTATTATATTATACACAGATTCAAGAAGATAGTTTCGATTAATATATTTCGGCCATTTCATACCACTTTCAAACAATACCATTCGAACATAACTTTTTAATTCATCTTCATTCATTAAAACCCTTCCTTGCGAATCAATAATTCTCCTCAACATTTCTATCGATTTACTCTCAAACAATGAATAATTAATTTCCCCAGCACCGCTAAGTGACTCCTTATTGTCATCGAAGATGTTATTTTCAAAGTACCTTTGAATAAACGTCACAATTTGCAACTGCAGTATCTCATAATTTTTATTTCCAAAATCAAAATTATACTCTAAGAGCAGACGTTGAATGTTTCTTTGCAAATATAATTTCTGATTAATTGACAAATTTGGATACACCGTATATATTTTTTCCATAAGATGATTATTTAGAGAATATGAAGAATTATTAATGTTGTGGGTATCATTGAAATATGATATAAGAATTCCTCTCAGGTTCTTTGATTTCTTAAAACCTTTAAATATCTTTTGGTTTGTCTCAATAACTAGTCTTCTTACACGTGGATTACTGACACAAATTCTCGTACAATTTTCATTATTGGGTTCGCCAATTCTAATATTATCTTTCTTGGCATATGTTTGAAGTATATTCATCATTTCGGGTATGGAATTTGCATTTGAAAGAAGGGTTATAAGTGATTGCTGTTTTAAACCTGCGAAGTAAAATGTAATTCATGATTTGTTATTAATAGCATAAACTACTAGAATATATCAATAGTGTTAAATTAATAGTAGTTTGAAAAAAATGTTAAAATTTACCCCAAGGTAAGTCCTTTCTCCAATAGACTCCACTTCCCCATGACTGATTCGAATTATCTGAATCTGAAAAAGCAGATAAATGAATAATTCAACAATATAATTTTGATTAATTTAAAAATGGTCAAAATTTACCAAATGGTAATACTATCCTAGGGCGTGGTGGACGGTAAATACTTATTTCCTCCACTTTCGGTAAATCTAGAAAAAATTATGCATTTCATTAAAATGATTTAGATTTTCAAAAAACTTAATATATCTAGGAAAAATAAAATATATGCTCTAATAATATAAGACACAATTTTTTTTATTTATGCTTTTTGCTTGAGCATAAAATTTGTATTTGTATTTTTTTATTTAGTTATAAATTAATTTTTTATTGACATTAATACTGTATTATATCAACATAAGAATTATTAAATTTACCTAAAGGTTTCTGGTGTGTTCTATTAATCCATGTTATTTCACTTTTCATTTTAGATTCTAGAAAAGAGTATGAGAATATCCAATAAGTTTATTTTATAGTTTTAAAATCTAAACATGAACGAAATTATTTATTTCTTCTTCAAATTTTATTTCAATAATAGTAAAAATTCCGTTCTTTTGAACATTTAGAACTTGTGGATCATCGAATGCAACACTATTAATAATTGAATTATCATAAAAATATTGAAATTTTACCAGAAGGCAAGGGAAGCGATTCAGTAATCCAACTTGTAGTATCTCGACCTCTCAGATATCTACTCCGACCTGAAGGAATAAATAAAATATAATCGTAAATTCCTACCAGGAAAACAAATGAAATGACAATGTCACTCATGTAAACCAGGAAGAAAGGAGGACCAAGATAAAAAATTAATTTTTTTTATTTCAACAATTAGCCGCTTTAAAGTGTCGCAAATTCTTAAAAAAAGAAAGAGAAATGTAGCTTTTAGTGGTATAAATCAAAAAAAGTATCTTAATAGTAGCAAATCGTAAAATAATAATGATAATAAATAATAGGTATTAGTAGATGAGTGGAAAACCTTCAATTAAATATTGGAAAAATGTGTTTAAAATTTACCAGAAGGTACCCTGTGGAGATATGTTACATTGTTTGATATGCCATTGGAACTTGGATTCGAATCTAAGAGGAATCATAATTTTAAAATTCAACTAATAACAATTATTTACTTATCCTACGAAACTTTTTAGATTTCATCAAGAAATATGTTTAAAAGTTTAAAGCATTATAAAATTTAGAGTTCGAATCTAGAGAAACATGTTACTTTAGAACATATAAACAAATATTTAATGTTACTGAGAGAATATAATATAATGATCACGAAATCATTAAAATTTAATTCGTAGTAGACAGTAGTACTTTACTTTGTAGAGACGCAAAGATCAGCAGAAATACATGAATATTTGACTTCAAGAAAATTAAATAAAATTTCAAAACTCACTCCAAGAATTCCATTCGTTTGAACCGTTGCCTGCTCCTAAATTATTTTCTTCATCCAAACCAAACCTTAGTGAAGTATCCGATGGCGTTACATTAGACTGTTGATTGGAATCTAGAAAAATACAGTAGTTTATCATTAAGATGTGAAATCGAAAAATGAGACGTCTGCAAGATCTTAATGATGCTTTTTTGCATTTAACTTACGCCGAGGAACACTTAGTCCTTCTAAACTGTTTCTTGATGTGACATTATACATTCGGCTGGAATCTAAAAAATATATTTTCTTATGTCACAACAAAAACAACGAAAGTTTTATATATATAATCAATTAATAGTTAAATATTCATCAGAAAAAAATTAATACTTTTACGCCAAGGAACGATCGGTAAAAATCAACTGTTCCATAATAAATCATTAGACTCTTGATTCCAACCAAGAAAAAACGTCAGTTTGTACCTCAACAATTCGTGTAAAACAAATCATAATAATTCTATCATTACTCACCCCAAGGTTGAACAAATCTTAATGAATTATTCCATGATGTTAGATTAGGACCTAAAAATAATGTTAGTTTATACCTCAACAAGTTTTGTAAAACTAATTATGATAATTCTACCATTACTTACCCCATGATTGACCTACTCTGAATGAATTGTTCCATGATCTTTGATTAGAAGCTAGAAAAAACAACTGTTTCTACTTCAACAATTCATGTAAAAATAATCATCATATTCTATCATTACACTGCAAAAAGAAGTATCTTAATTTAAGATGTTTTGGTAGTCATTTCTAAGATGTTTTGGTAGACACTTTTTAGTTACTTGAAACATCTTAATTTAAGATGTTAAAAGTATCTTCGTACACATTTTCTGTATATTTTTGGGGTAAAAAGTTTTGAGGTTAACTATGGGCTCTTATGGAAAACACTTTATGTATCTTAGTTTTTAGTAACTTACACTTATGGCGCATCTTACGATTCTCAAGTAACTTATCGCTATAAACATCTTATTCCAACAGAAACATCTTAATTTAAGATACTTTAAAAAACTTACAGAAGTATCTTACTTTTTTAAGATAGAAGAAATATCTAAGACGTATAAAACATCTTAAAAATCAGTAAGATACTTTAGAAAACATCTTATTTTAAGATGTAAGATACCATTTTTCCATCTTACATCTTATTTTAAGATATCAAAAAAGACACCTATTTTTGCAGTGTACTCACACGAAGACCCAACAAATCTTAATGAATTGTTAGTTTGTACCTCAACAACTTGAGTCAAACTAATCAGGATAATTCTATCATTACTCACCCCAAGGTTGAACGAATCTTAATGAATTGTTCCATGATGTTAGATTAGAACCTAGAAAAAATGTTAGTTTGTACCTCAACAATTTGCGTAAAACTAATCATGATAATTCTATCATTACTCACCCCAAGGTAGATTTACTCTTAATGGATTGCTCCACGATGATCCATTAGACTCTTGATTCGAACCTAGAAAAGACGTCAATTTTTAAAGTTTCAAGAGTTTCTGTTAAGCTAGTCAAGAAAATTCAGCTATTACTCACCCCATGGTAGGCCAAGATTTAATGAATTATTCCACGATGACCCATTAGATACTTGACTGGAACCTAGAAAAAGACGTTAACGTTCCTCTTAAGAATTCTTGTTAAACTAACCATAAAAATTGTGCTGTTACTCACTCCAAGGTACACTAAGTCCTAAAGAATTGTTCCACGATGTTCGATTTGATTCTTGATTAGAACCTAGAAAAAGACATTAACATTTACCTCAAGATTTACTTTTAAAGTAATCATGAAAATTGTGCGATCACTCACCCCAGGGTAGACCAAGTCCTAAAGAATTGTTCCAGGATGTTTGATTAGATGCTTGATTCGAACCTAGAAAAGGACGTTAATGTTTAACTCAAAAGTTGTAGTTAAACTTATCATGAAAATTCTATGATTACTCACCCCATGGTAGGCCAAGTCTTAATGAATTATTCCAAGATGTTCCATTAGATTCTTGATTCGATCCTAGAAATAAGAAACATTAGTTTGTACCTCAACAATTTGCGTAAAACTAATCATGATGATTCTATCATTACTCACCCCAAGGTAGATTTACTCTTAATGGATTGCTCCACGATGATCCATTAGACTCTTGATTCGAACCTAGAAAAAAAACGTCAGTTTTTACCTCAAGAGTTTCTGTTAAGCTACACTGTAAAAAATGTTGGGTGAAATTTACACCGTCGCACGAGGGCAATAAAAAGACCCTCGTCGCACGATGTAAATTTCATTCGAGGCTCAGGGTGATTTCACATCGTGCGACGAGGGTCCTTTTATTGCCCCCATGCGACGGTGTAAATTTCACCCAACATTTTTTACAGTGTAGTCAAGAAAATTCAGCTATTACTCACCCCATGGTAGGCCAAGTTTTAATGAATTATTCCACGATGTACGATTCGATTCTTGATTCGATCCTAGAAAAAACGTTAGTGTCTATTTCAAAAGTTCTAGTTATACTATTGTGACGTTGAAAATTACTGATGATCCAAATTAATACATTTAAATATTCAATTCGAATCATTTGCGTCTTATCCCGTCCAAGAAATATTCTGCCACTCGCAACTGCCACGTTTCTTAAAATCCACACAATCTCATTGGGGAATTCTGCCAAGCCGATGTCGTGATGCAAAACAGTCCTCTAAACAACGAACAACCAAACGAACTTTTCGAAATTGACCGTTGATACGCTACCAATATTTCTCTACTATCTGGTACTCTCCTCCGGTCCTCAATGAACGCAAAACACAGTAAAACACGCAATTAACGAAAACAACTAGTTATATTGCTCATTATCAAATCGTTTCCTTGTTTTTCCTTCTCAATTTTCGGAAGAACCCTACTTCTTATCTCCATGGAACAGCAACAGAAAGAGACTAGGAAAGGGTCGCTGACTATATGTGACGTACGCTGACAATTATTCATGCGCAAATCATTTAAAATCTGATTTCACGAAAAACACAGCTCCTCACACTCTGACACGAAAGAAAGATACAAGAGACTTGACAACAAACGAGACAGACCTATAGTAAGAAACATACAAACTGATGACTCTCTAAACTCTGAAAATGATTTTCCCACATATGGCACATCAGGAAGAGTAACTAACCAAACACTTCGTTACACTATTCTTGAAAATACTACGATTACTCACCCCACGGTAGGCCAAGTTGTAATGAATTATTCCACGATGTACGATTAGATTCTTGATCTGAACCTAGATGAAAACGTTAGTTTGTACCTCAACAATTTGTATAAAACTAATCATGATATATCATAACTCACCCCAAGGTAGATTTACACTTAGTGGATTGCTCCACGATGATCCATTAGATGCTTGATTCGAACCTAGAAAAAAAATGTCAGTTTTTACTTCAAGAGTTTCTGTTAAGCTAATCAGGATAATTAGCGTTTACTTACCCCACGGAAGGCCAAGTTGTAATGAATTATTCCACGATGTACGATTAGATTCTTGATCTGAACCTAGATGAAAACGTTAGTTTGTACCTAAAAAATTTGTAAATTAATCATGATAATTCTATCATTACTCACTCCAAGGTAGACCAAGTCCTAAAGAATTGTTCCAGGATGTTTGATTAGATGCTTGATTCGAACCTAGAAAAGGACGTTAATGTTTATCACAAAAGTTGTAGTTAAACTTATCATGAAAATTCTATGATTACTCACCCCATGGTAGGCCAAGTCTTAATGAATTATTCCAAGATGTTCCATTAGATTCTTGATTCGATCCTAGAAATAAGAAACATTAGTTTGTACCTCAACAATTTGCGTAAAACTAATCATGATGATTCTATCATTACTCACCCCAAGGTAGATTTACTCTTAATGGATTGCTCCACGATGATCCATTAGACTCTTGATTCGAACCTAGAAAAAAAACGTCAGTTTTTACCTCAAGAGTTTCTGTTAAGCTAGTCAAGAAAATTCAGCTATTACTCACCCCATGGTAGGCCAAGTTTTAATGAATTATTCCACGATGTACGATTTGATTCTTGATTCGATCCTAGAAAAAACGTTAGTTTTTACCTCAACAATTTGTGTAAAACTAATCATGATAATAATTCTATTATTACTCACCCCAAGGTAGATTTACTCCTAATGGATTGCTCCACGATGATCGATTAGATTCTTTATTCGAACCTAGACAAAAACGTTAGTTTTTACCTTAAGAGTTAAACTAATGTAGAGAATTAGCGATTACTCACCCCATGGTAGGCCAAGATTTAATGAATTGTTCCACGATGACCCATTAGATGCTTGACTCGAACCTAGAAAAAGACGTTAACCTTCCTCTCAAGAATTCTTGTTAAACTAACTATAAAAATTCTGCTATTACTCACCCCAAGGTAGATTAAGACCTAAAGAATTGTTCCACGATGTTCGATTAGATTCTTGATTCGAAGCTAGAAAAAGACATTATAAAAACTAATTATTAAAACTAATCATGAAAATTCTGCGATTACTCACCCCAGGGTAGACCAAGTCCTAAAGAATTGTTCCAGGATGTTTGATTAGATGCTTGATTCGAACCTAGAAAAAAAAGTTACTTTGTACCTCAACAATTCCTGTTAAATTAATAATGATAATTCTACTATTATTCACCCCAAGGTAGACCAACTCTTAATGAATTGTTCCATGATGGTCCGTTAAATTGTAGCCCGGAACCTGGAACATTTTTAGCAACATATACAAGAGTTTAGTTCTAATAGTTATTAATATAAAATTATCTATAAGAAAAGTATAAATAAAACCTACGCCATGGACCGTTCAATCCTGATGAATTATTCCATATAGATTCATTATAGTCTTGATTGGAATCTAAAAAAAATACATTGTTTTATGACTCAATTAATTAAAAAATTTGAACTATTTTTCAGAAAATTTGAAGAAAAAACTTACTCCAAGTATCGTTCAATCCTGATGAAGTGTTCCATGATTTTCCATTAGATTCATTATTGGAACCTAGGAAAACGTAACCAGAATAAAAATTTTTTGTTTAAACTATTAATATTAAACCAATAGTGAGAAAAAGTTTAAAAACTCACCCCAAGATCCTGTTGTTTCATTAGATTCTAGATTCGTATAGAGAATAATACATAATTTTAGTTTTTGACTGATAGTAATAATGTATTTTTCTTACTTTCTAAATTTGAATCAGTAAAATTTAACTGATAATCAGTATAACTCTACTGCTCACGATTTTAATTGAAGCGTTTTGTGCAGAAACCGCATAAGTCCATTTTTTTCGAAAATCACTTTTTTATTGAAAATTAATCTTTAAATGAAGCTTTTCAATCTGGTAAAATATTACATAAGTGACTAAACTCTAAACCCTTAAAAAAAATAATTAAAATATCATTTTGTGCAGAAACAGCACAAGTCCATGATAAGTTTTATATTTATTTGTGATATTCTTGACGTATTTTAATAATTTATATTAAACAGTTTATATTATAAATAAAAACACTCATGGGAAGCAAAAAGTGTCAGTGGTGACTGAATTATTTTAAAATTAGAAAATATTGTAAATTGGTTAAATTTATTCTTAAAACAATTTTATTATTTATAAAATGTTACTAAAAATTATCCAAATTTAATATTTTAAATAAATGTTATTAAATATTTCATAAAACTTTGATATTTCACTGGATTTAATAAATTTTCTGGGTTTTTCATTTCATTTTGTGCAGAAACAGCATAAGTCCAAATGTTAATTTATTTTTTAATTTTTTATATTAAGTAGATAATTAATTAATCATATTGGATTTTTTAACTTATAGGTTAGTAGAATATAATGCAAAAAGCCGAATTAAAAAAAATCTTAACATTTACGAGAAAAACAGTTTTTATTGATTCCTGAACAATTTCGAATTATGGACTTATGCTGTTTCTGCACAAAACGCTTCAATTATTTTTTATTCATTCACTGAATATCAGTTCAAAATTACTGAAATATTTTATTTTCCTCTAATTGAACATTTAAAGAATGACTTATGATTTTCAGTGACGGATATTAAAAATTTTAGTGAAATAAATCTTTAACATTAATCAAGGTAAAACTGTTTTAAACATGTCCTATAATTTTGTTGGCTATGTTCCTATTTTCAGAGCGCGTTATTTATTTTTAATATAAATTTACGTATGTAATAAATATTTTTTTTTTATTAAAGATAACTTACTCCATCTATATTGACCATCATCGTATATTTTGTCAGGTTCTATAAAAATTATTTGTTTTTTAAATATTATGTGTAATTACTGCATTATTTTATATTTAGATAAAGATAATTATTTTTCTAATTTAACGTTATATTTTTTCGTAGACTTACTCCATCGATATTGTCCATCGTCATAAGTTTTCTTCGTTACATCTTCTGTGACATATGATTAAATAAAAATTAAATATAATTATAAATAAAAAATGTACTATTCATATTTATATATTTGACGTCAATATTTATATATTTGTCGTTAAAGTTACGAAATATTTGAATACTTAAATCTAAATACAAAAGTGACTTTGGATTCGTAATCAGCTGCCCCAAAAACCCTTGAGTTGTTACTCAAGATTTAAATAAATACAATAAATTAAAAAAAAAAAATTCATCCATATTGGATCCGCCATTTTGAATTTTGAAAAACTGACTTCGAATACGTAATCAGCATTCCCAGAATCCCTTGAGTTCAAAGTTTTAGATAATTTTAAATTAAATTTAAATTTTTGTCACAATTTTGAGAAAATGCCGCCCATAGTGTAATGGATAAAATTAGAATAAAATGGGGAAAAATAGTTTATTTTATTTAAAATAATGTATTTTTTAAATTTTATTTATGTATTTCTTTATTAATTATTAATAATATTATTATTCTTCTTATAATTAAAAATAGTAATAAATAGAAATCATGATTAAAAATTTTTATTAATTATTATTTATTTTTTATGTATTATTTATTTGTAACTTATTTTAGTGTATATATTATTTTAGATTGTTGTAGTTTATACAAGATGGAAAAAAATATTATTACATTGTACACTACTGAATATTTAACTGATAGGAAAGGCGCTTAAATAAGGAGAAGGAGGAGAAGCGTCAGAGTGGGGGCAATGGGAGGGAGAAAGAAATTAAATCTTTCCTTCTCTTTCTCATCATCCCCACTCTGGTGCTTATGTTCCACTTCTCCTCAATTAATAATGCGATATAAATATAGTCATACATACCTACGTCTTCTTTATTCTTATGCTTTATTAGGTTTAAAGGATTTAACTTTGTAAAGAAACCTCCTTGCGCATAATCTGAAAATTTAATTATATTTTATAAAGATAGAAATAAAATATAGTATGTACGCATTGGAAAATATTATCAAAAAATGAAAATCTTTAAATCATTTTAAATTTTACTTATATGGATGCGAAAAATTGTCTTTTATACAATCGGAGTATTTTTTTCCATTCTAAAATATCGTGAAATTCTTCTAATTAAAAATTGTTATAGTTCTAATTAGTAAATCAGTGTGGGAAAAAATCATTTTTACATATTATTGAAAAATAATTATTAATCATTTTATTTTTTAAAAGAATATGAATTAATAAATTATTGTTTTTTAATTTAATATTTTAATTTTTTTTAATTTCAAATACTCAAAATTGGCACAAAAAAATTGACTACCCAGAAACAATAAATATTTAGATGGGTCCCTCCAATTAATAAGTTTTATTTTGCGAGTAGTAAAAGTTACTTTATTCATTTTTTCCATGTTTTTATATTGTTATTCATAATATTTTACAAAAAGTAAAGTTTGAAGTAAAATTTAAAGTTAATTTTTAGTTTGTAAAAATTAAATTTTATTTTTCAAAAAGTAAATTTTTAAGTCTAGTTACAGTAAATTTTATTTTAAAAAAAGTAAATTTTAAAGTAAAATTTGAAGTAAAGTTCGAAGTAAAGTTTGATTTTACAAAAGGTAAATTTTGAGGTAAAATTTTAATGCTTTATTTTACAAGTAGTAAATTAGTAAAAAAAAGTGTATAAATAATAAGAATAAAATAAATAGTAAAAAAAACCCAAACTAATAGAAAATTTAATTTTACAAAAAATCACATTTTGAAGTAAAGTTTAAAGTAAATTTAATTTTACAAAATGAAAATTTCAAAGTAAAATTTAAAGTAAATTTTTATTTTGCAAATAGTAAATTTCGAAGTAAAAATTAGAGTAAATTTTTATTTTACAAAATATAAAAGTAACTTACCATAAAGAAATAAATGTGTAAAACACATAAACAGCCATATTGAATAGAAAGTGATTTTCATGTTTCTTTGTTAGCAACTATTGCAGAGAATGTATGAAAATATTACTAAAAAAATGTGAAAAAAATCGTTAACGTCGCGCTGTATTTATACGAAAGTCAGTCACGAAAAAGATTTTAAAAAATTTACAATATTTATTGCAGTAAAAAATTTGTTTGACAATGTAAAATACATCAGAAAAAAAGTAAAAAATGTTAGCAGAAAAGTTATAAACATTTTATCATTACTTTTTTTAAGGTTGAAAACGAAAATAATAACTGTGTTTTATTTTTTATAATATTGTAGAAAAGAAAAAATGAAAATATAAATTTATGTTCATCGGAAATTTTTCAAACTATATGAGTTTAATATTCATTACGATAATTAATTTTTATAAATTAATTATTTAAATTATTGAAATTTAAATAAATAAATAAAATCTTAATTTAAAGATAATTCATTTAATGAAACATTAAAGTTTCAAAAATAAATTTTTTTAAAATTTGAATCATAAACTTTTAAGAATACTTTAAAAATAATTTCAATTAAAATTAAAATTAGTTGAAAAAATATAATGGATAATTTAATAATAAGAATTACGTTTTTAAAAAAATTATTTTATTATTATTATTATATTGAATAATTGAGAATGTTTTATTTAGAATTATTTCTATTATAACTTTTTTTTAAATTAAAAATATTACATTTCTAATACTGCAGTTCTGAAATATTTAGTAACAAAATTTTATTATAGATAGAAAACGACGTGCATTGGAAATAAATATTAAAAGTTTCACAAAAGTTTCATTTACTGCTTTATTTATTTTGAAACTAAATTATTTTTCCAAAATATATTAGAATAAATTAATGATCAAATAAAAGTTTTTTTTCTTTCTTTACGATTTGAATAAATTTTATGTGAAAAATTAAATTTCTTTCTTACAAAAATTACATAGAAAAAACCGTTAAAAAAATGTATTTATCATTTAGATACTCTAAGAAAATTTATATTTTTTCAAGGTTTACTGAAAAATGTTCAAAAAAATAATTTTTTATTTTCGAAGTAATTAACACTTGTTTATTTACTGAAAATACTAATTTACTTTTTAATCAATTTTGTTGAAGTTCTTCGACGTCAAAAATTAAACTGCAAAAAATATTTATAACTATAAATAATATTGTAATTTAAAAAAATATTTATAACTAAAAATAATATAATTTAAAACGATATTTTCAATAAAAATAATTTTTTAGCATAGACCGCATAATTGTAATTATTTTTCGCTTATTTTTTCACGTTAAAAAACTTTGATGATTTATTCAAAAATTTTCATTATAGTGTTTAACGAACCGTTGCAATCAGTAATTTTTGTAAATATTTATACGGAAAAAATATTTCCTTTAATTGAAGATTCAAAAATTTTGAAACTATAATTACATAAAAAAATTTTAAGAATGCTTTAAAAATAATAATCAAATTAAATAAATAATAAATAAATAATCAAATTAAAATTAGTTTGAAAAATATAATTCATTTTTCCATAGTTTTAATTTATAATTCATTTAACAATAAAAATTATGTCATTACTGAAATTATGACAATTAACAATTGTTTATAACACTGAAAAAAAATTATTTGATTCAAATAACTGATTACTTTCCTATTATAAAATAAAAATTCTCTTGAATCAAAAAAAATTTTATTTCAATCAATTAAATGGTTAATTGGTTTAATTTATTGGTTTAAATACAATTTATTTGATTAAAGTAAAAATTATTTGTTTCAATTAAATAGTTATTTAATAATCGACAAGTAATTTTTTTGAATTATTCATTTTAATTATATTTATTTCAATCAAATAAATATTATTCCAATGTAGAATAATTTCTAAATATTTAAAAAAATTACATTTTTTAAAATTAAAAATATTTTTCAAATACTGTGCTTCTGAAATATTGATAGTCACAAAATTTTATTGTAGATAGAAAATGACGTGCATTGGAAATAAAGATTAAAAATTTCTTTACTGCTTTATTTAATTTAAAGAAAAATTATGTTTGAAAAATAAATTTATAGCATTGCTTAAATAAATTAATATAAATGAAAATTTATGTTCTTATGATTTTAATAAACTTTTATGTGAAAAATTAAATTTATTTCTCGCTTGGAAAAATTTCATAGAAAGTACTACTTGAAGATTCATTTATCATTTAGATATTTATTCTAAAAAAAACTTGTATTCTTTCAAGGTCTACTGAAAAATAATAAAAAACTATTTCTCCATTTTTAAGGTTTAAAAAATTAAAAACAAAAAATTAAAACAATAATTATGTAGACAAAATATTATATAAATATATTTTAATATATAATTCAAATTTATGAAATATTTCACGTTTGATAAAAATTTATAAATCGAACGAATTTTTAAACTTTCGAAAAAAATGCCAAATTGTTATTTGCTATCTTGGTATATTTTTTTTAAGTATTCGAAAAAAATTTAAGTATTATAAAATTATGTTTTTTCAAACCACTAGAAGTTTTATCTACATTAGAATAATGTACGTATTGCAAGAAAAGAATAACTAAAATATTTAAATCAAAAGAAAAAATATATAATATTTTTTTTAATAATTTCGAAATAAAATTTAAAATTCAAAAATTTATAAATCTTTCTAACATTAATTTTAACGAAAAAAATAGTTATTTGCGGGGTTGAAAAAAAAACATTTTTCTTCATGTTGTGTACTTTATTTAATGTGTTACAAATTTTTGTTTTCACAAATTATAGTAGTTAATAGATTAATTTTTCAAATGACAAAAAAATGAAATTAGACATTCAATTATTTATCAACAAAGTACTTAATTTATAAGTAAAAAAAACTTTTCACAAATATCAACATAATTCTTCTTTTTAAAAAAAAAAAAAAAAGATAAATGAATAATTACAAAAAAATAATTTATCAACACCTCTCAAGAATAAAAAATACATTTTCTTTTCTCTTTTAAATCTTACTTTAATTTTTTTTCCAGTCTTGATTGTTAGATATATTCTCAACAAATAAAATTTCGAAAAAAGAGAATTAATAATTTCCCAAAAATTCCAAAAATTAACAAACATCAAAATTCAATAATTGTCACATTAAAATTTCATATTAAACCACAAATATGTAACTTTTAAAAATCTAACAAAATTATTGTCTTTCTCAAGACATAACTTACCATGCATATCAAAAATTGGTCCATTAGTGCGTTTTACTAACTTTTGCATTATTATCACTAAATAATTGTTGATTTTGAATCTATTTACAATTTCTAAAAAAAAAAAAACCTATGCGAACTTTTATAAGGGTATACAGCCAAATACAAATCAGTCTGTAATGACGTACACGATATCATTCATATATAAAGTAATAACACTATGATTGATAACTAAATTATAAAATACATGTTACACAAATTATTTTATCAATTACTATCAATAATTGTCTCTTCTTGTTGCATTTCAATTCGTTCATTATAAGGCCGCAAATTTGATTCTTTACTATTACAATTATTCCTTAACGAAACACATACTTTCTTTCAATCATTCTTGCACCTGTTTCTTTAATTACAATGAAGAAACAACGTAAATCATTTTCACAAGAAAAAAACAAATTCACAATTCTAATATTTATATATATATATGAACACAAAGTGATAAATTTCATTCACACGTGTGTCCATTTAATTTTGGCATACATATTGTAGAAATATAATAATCAATTCAGTAGTCTTCTTTTCTATTCACGTTTGCCAAGATGTGACTCTGCTGTGTCGCACTTTTTATTACTTCCATCCATCTGAAAAATTTAAATTTATTTTTCAATATTATTTCGATTATTATTTTTTTTAAGTAATCCTCGGTTTATTAAAATGAAAAGAGCAATTCCACGTGAAGTGATCTAGTCGAAAAAATTATTCGTTCACAGACATTTTTGTATTTAAATAATTTGTTAAAAAATAATAGTTACAATTAAAAGGAATAATTAAAAGTAAAATAAACTAATTAATATTAAATAATTACAATTAAAATAAACTAATTAATATTAAAATTAAATAATTAATAACTACATAAAAATTAAAGACTTTTAATTTTTTCGCAACAAATTTTAAAGCATTTTTTGATTATTTGTCAATGTTAAAAATCTTTTTCCAAAAACAAAAAATATGTTTATCATCTCTTTTTAGAAACAAATCAAATTATTGATTAATTATAATCAATTTTTACAAAAAACTACCTTTTTGTTCATTTTTAAAAAATTTTTATTAGAAAGCTGAGAGTTTTGCAAATAAAAGATGTAAAAATTAAAGAAGAACAACAAATATATTTTTGTGAAATGAAAAAATTAACTTTTTAAACACTCTTTTCATTTTCTTTAGAATCCATTGTCCCATTTTTAAACATTACATAGTTTAATGGTAAAAACTAAAAATATCTGCTTTTTAATTAAAATGATAAAAATTAAAAAGAAGTTTTTTTAGGAAAATTGAAAAATAATATCTATGTACTTATTTTTGAAAAAAAGAGGATTTAAAAAATATTTTTTTGAAGAAAGATTTCTTGAATTTAAAAGTCCACAAAAAGATTCACAATATTTACAAATTATTTATTTACCAATTAATAGTATTTTGTTTCTGAAAAAAAAATTATAATAAAAAAATTCCAAAAATCACTTTTATTTAAAAAATATTTTAATCCATTTTTTTAAACTAATATTGATTTATTTTCATTATTAAATTATTATTTGAAGATTTTTCATTAAATTTTTTCAAGAATTAAATTATTAACAAAATTTGCAACTAAAATTTATCACAATTTGATTTTCAAAAATTTGAATGAAATTTATTACAAATATGAATTATTTTCAATAAAATTTGAAGAAAAATGAATTATTTAAATACTTTCTAATTAGATAGATATTTCAAAAATGTAATTATCTTAAAAAAAATTATTCAAAAATAAATTTCCGAAAAATTTGACTACTTATTTTTTACACTATAAAAATCAGAAAAGTCAATTGGGGCATTTTAGGTGAAATTTTCATTAAAAATTTCTATTTGTAAGGAATAATTATTTTCGAATTTCATGTGAAAAATAAGAAAACGAGAATATTTTTTATTTTCTTATTTGATAAAAATTATGGAATTTGTGATTTTTTTAAATTCAACTTCTTCAGAATTACAAATACAGAAATACATTATTTTTCTGAAAAATTTTAATGATAAAATCTAAAAAAGTAGATTTTTTAAAAGTTTAATTTACTTTTCCTGAAAATAAGGGAATTTTAAAAATAAAAACAAAAAATACTAATAAATGCGTTTTTTAAAAAATATTATATAATATAATTTTTCGAAAGAAATTGATTATTTTTTAAAAAATATATTTCGACATTTTTAAAAATCTATTTAAATCTATTTAAAAATCAATTTCAATCAATTTTTGAGGAATTTTAATTCAATATTTTAAAATTGATTGATTTGTCAAAAATTTTAATAATTCTAAAAAATTATGTGTTTTTTCTAAAAATTATGTATGTAATTGAAAAGGTTGGAAACAATTGAATTTACAAAAATTATGATAAAAAACTTGTAAAAATTGCATTTTTAAAGAATATTTTAATTTAATTTTTTTAAACTAATTTTTATTAATTTTCATTATTAAATTTTTATTCGAAGATATTTCATTATATTTTTTCGAGAATTCAATCATTTTTAAAATTTGCAATGAAAATTCATTAAAAATTTGATGTTCAAAAAGTTTAACAAAAAACATAGTAAAAATAAATTATTTCTAGTAAAATTTGACAAAAATTCAATTATTTGAAAACTTTTTAATTACATATTTCAAAAATTTAATTATCTTATAAAAATGAATCAAGAATAATTTTTTTGATAACAATAAACAATCAAATTTACAAAAATTATTATAAAAAACTTGTAAGAATTGCATTTTTAAAACATATTTCAATATAATTTTTTTAAACTAATTTTTATTAATTTTCATTATTAAATTTTTCTTTAAAGATTTTTTATTAAAATTTTTCATGAATTCAATTATTTTCAAAATTTGCAATTAAAATTCACAAAAATTTTAATGAAATACATAAAGAAAATGAATTATTTCCAATAAAATCAGCTAAAAATTCAATTATTCAAAAACTTTTTAATTCTATATTTCAAACATTTAATTACTTTAAAAAAATTATTAAAAAATAAATTTTCGAAAGATTTGACTTGTTATTTTTCACACTACAAAAGTCAAAATAAGTTGCATTTCATACTTAAAAATTGGTAGGTATTTTTATTGCAATATTTGGAAAAATTGCCAAAAAAAGTTGCATTTTTTAAAAATAAATCGCAAACATTGGACTTTTTTTTAAAATAGTTGGAAAAAAGTCCAAAAAGTCACGTGGGGCATTCCAGGTGAAATTTTCATTAAAAAGTTATTTTTCTTTGAGACAATTTTTTCGAATTTCATGGGAAAAATAAGAAAATACGTATTTTTTTTATTTTGTTTTTGAATGAAAATTATGGAAGTTGTGACTTTTTTAATTTCAACTTCTACAGGAGCCGAAGACTTTTGAAAAACGTTTTTCTCTAATATTTCTATAAGATAAAAAAAATTTTCTCTATGAAATTTATTCGATTTTTCTTGTACTTTCTATATATTCACTAAAAAATAACGTATCTGCAACGAAAATATAAATAAACGAATATTAAATCTCTAGAGGATCGAAAATTAAAATTTTTACTTGGTCGTTTCATGTAAAATTGCTCAATTTTTTAAATCAAAATAGAAAAAAGACAAATGATTTGAAAAAAAAATATTTTCTCCAACGTCTTATCGTGGGAAAAATGAGTGATTTTTAAGTTTCTTGCTCGAGCATAGCGAGAGCAACAAACTTCACACTCGCAAAATCACTAATTTTCCCCACAAGTTGAAAAAAGTTCAATTAATCTCTTACCTTCCAAAAGTATAGTCACTTTCAGCTCTAAAGAAATAAACATGACTTTTGAATTGCAATTTAAAGACAAAATCTTTATTGATTGCATCCTTCTCCGACGGAGTGGTGACAGTATATCCCAGCAATGGGAGACACGCAAGTGGAAAATTATCTCTGTGCGACTTGTAGAAAAATAAACAAAAGTTTGTGAAAACAACCCAAAGCCTCTGCCAACCGTTGCTGTTTTTAAATTTTCTCAAAAGAAATCCACTGAGTTGATTCTAAAATTTTTGCAAAAAAGAAAATAAAACATTTAAATATCTTCTCTCTCTCGTAAAAAAGCAAAATAATATTTTCCTTGGAGTGAAATAATAAAAAATTCATATAGAATACCTCAAATGCTCGAAGTTGGTCGCTATAACTGATACTCGTATTTCGATGCCAGCATACATGAACGGTTGTATTACTTCTTTGTGATGCTTTAGCTCCACCGCAACTCGTTCTATCGATTTCAATTCCATCTCCTACTTCATCCGCTGAGCCAAATACTTTTATTTCCATTTGAATAATAAAATTTTCAAAAATATAGATAACAGAAATAATATTTTTTCTTTTCGTTATAATAAAAAAATAATTACTTACTGCATGTTTGAAGATTCGAATAGGGAGATTTAGTCTCGGTTGTATTTGCCATTGCAATAGTATTATTTAAATCTTCCAGCCAACGTTCCTTTTCTTCCTCATTATTTGCGGCGACCGTGAGGTAACTAAGCAAAACGATAAAAACAAACGACCAATAATTTTAATTCCATTTTTTAATTTTCTAATAATTTTATTTTTAAAAAATATGAATAGGAGGAATTACGTACTGATTGCCTTGGCCCAAAATAACGAAAACATTCTCTGCTATCGTTTTGTTATCGCTTTCTTGAATCGACATTCCTTTTAAGGGAAGTTGACCGTGTACTCGAAAACATTGAGAAGGCTGTTGTGTTCTTGATGTGTATAGTAGTACGTCGGAAAACTAGAAATCATAAATTCAGAAATCATAAATTTCAGTCAAGAGTAGTAACAAAAAAATTGGGACATTAATTTCAATAGCAGGCTACGCACTCGATAATTAATTTTAAAAAAGTATAAAAAATTAGCTTTAACACTAAACAAAGTAGTAAAAAAGTAGCTATCATCGAAAAAATAAATTTCACAACTAAAAAAACTCGACTTAGTCAATACACAAAAATTTGATTCAGTATTTCCCTGACTTTTTTCTGATTTCCATCAAAAATATTTACTTTTATTCTAATTCTACTAAAAACTTCAGAATTTTTCAATTCTAAATTTTTGAAAAATTCAATAAAATTAAACAAATAAAATTCTAAATACATAAAATTTAATTTGAATTAATTACAAGAGTTAAGAAAATAATAAATTAACCATTTTTGCAGGAATAATTTAAATGTTATTACAGTTTTCCAACAATTACAATTTTCAACGATTTCAATTATAATTTTAAAATTTAATTAATCATTTTCTAAAAATTCATACTACAACGCTTTTAATTTTTAATTATATAAAATTTCAACTGAAATTCGTTTTTAAATCAATTCTTATTAAAAAGTTCAACTAGAATAATTCAATTATTTAAATACAAAAATAAATATTATATTGCATATTTGAATACTTCTTAAGAATAAATTCTTATAAACAATTTCTTAATTTTTTAAAAAACAATTTAATTTCTGAGATGAATTTTATTCAATTTTTTCAAATAATTAAATTCTTATATTATTCTTATATTATTTGGAAAAATAATTGAATTCTTGCGAAGAATTTTATAAAAATAAATTAAAGTAATTGAATTTTCTGAGAAACTTCTTATTATTTTTGAAAATAATTGAATTTTTGTAAAAAAATTTTATTATTTGAAAATATAATTGAATTCTTGAGAAGAATTTTATGAACATTTTTAAAAGTAATTGAATTCCTGAGAAGCATTTTCTAATTTATGAAAATAATTAAATTCTTGTGAAGAGTTTTATTCAATTTTTTTTTAAATAATTGAATTCTCGTGAAAAATATTATTGTTCTTGGAAAATAATAGAATTCTTGTGAAAATTTTTATTATTTGAGAGAATAATTGAATTCTTCTGAAGAATTTTATTCAATTTTTTTTAAATAATTGAATTCTCGTGAAAAATTTTATTATTTGAGAAAATAATTGAATTCTCGAGGAAAGTTTTATTAATTGGAAAAATAATTGAATTCTTGCGAAGAATTTTATAAAAATTGTTTAAAGTAATTGAATTTTCTGAGAAGCTTTTTATTATTTATGAAAATAGTTGAATTTTTGTAAGAGAATTTATTATTTGGAAAAATAATTGAATTCTTGAGATGAATTTCATTGTATTGGAAAATAATAGAATTCTTGCGAAGAATTTTATTCCATTTTTTTTAAATAATTAAAAATGTGAATTAAAAATTCGTGAAAAATGTTATTATTTGAGAAAATAATTGAATTTTCGTGAAAAGTTTTATTAATTGTAAAAATAATTGAATTCTTGCGAAGAATTTTATAAAAATTGTTTAAAGTAATTGAATTTTCTGAGAAGCTTTTTATTATTTATAAAAATAATTGAATTTTTGTAAAAAAAATTTTATTATTTGGCAAAATAATTGAATTCTTATGATGAATTTTATGAACGTTTTTAAAAGTAATTGAATTGCTGAGAAGCATTTTCTTATTTATGAAAATAATTGGATTCTTGAGGAGAGTATTTTTCCAATTCATTTTTAAATATGTAATTGAATTCTCGTGAAAAATTTTATTATTAATAAAAATAATTGAATTCTTGTGAAGAATTTTATTGAAATTGTTTTAAATAATTGAATTTTCGTGAAAAATTTTAATTGATTGTGAAAAAATTGAATTCCTATAAAAATTGTATTACTTATAAAAATAATTGAATATTTGCAAAGAACTTTATCAAAATTGCTTTGTGGAATTTTTAGAAAATTGTAGATATTGATAATAATTGATTTGAAAAAAGTTGTTCAAATAATTAAATCGTTTCAAAGAATTTTAGTACAATTTTTGAGATTTTTTTTTTTTATTTCAACTATTAGCGAATTTAAAATGATGCAAATTTCCCCAAAAAAAGTAAAAATTTGTATCACGAATCTAAAAAAAACATCCAAATAGTAGCAAGTTTCAAAAAGAAGTAGTAAATTGCAGTAGGTTTTAGTAGATTTCGTGCGGAGCCTGCAATGGAGAGAAAAAGAGAAGAGATTAAGAAATCGAATCTTACCAAAAAGAACATCCATTGTTGAAATCCCTTGCGACTGTATTTCTGTAAGCAACCTTGTCTAATAAATTTCCGATCCCCCTGGACTAGATTGTCAAAACCGCTTATATCTCTTTGTAATTCGCAGAGTTGAACAAGATTCTCCTGCAAAAAAGAATTTAATCTTCTGTATAAATAAAAAAAATATTGACAATGGTTAAAAGAAAATTAATTTAAGAAAAAATTAATTAAGTTAAGAAAATTAATTAAAATTACCGCTTGATGTAAAATAGTGAAAGCCTCCAATAATGTTTCGCCGAGTCTATCTCTGGCAGCTAAACAGTCTTCGAAATCAGTGTGATCTTTTGGATAATGATCTAGTAACCCTGGAAGTAAAAATTAAATAATTAAATCAATTTGACAATAGACTTAATGATCTTAATAGATAATGGACTAAATGGTTGATATTGATTGAACTATTGAATGAATTATTAAAAATTAATTTAACTACTGAATTAATTATTAAAAATTAGTTGAAATATTGATATAATTATAAACACTTCCAATTATCGAATATAGTTATAATAAATAAATCACGAAACCTACTATCAATAATACTGTTGTAATGGAATAATCGCTGAAGCGGTTTTAAGAGGAAGGAGCTTAATGGTAGATAGCAATGTTTCTGAGATTCAAAGTCTCTGCACAGTTGATCAAACTGTTTGGATGTTCTCATTGAATACTCCATTTTCTCCAGAACAGGCATCAAATTTTCCAAATATTGATCGTAAAGTGGAAGGATATTCAATAAAGTATTGTAGAGAAAATCTCCAATATTATGCCTCGCATTACTTTCCCAACGTGTTAGACGTGCCTCCATCTCCTGAAGACAAGGACCATGTGCGTCGGCAAGAAATTCCAATAGTGTCACCATTGAATCGCCCTCTGTGTCTGTTTCTTTCGTCAATTCCTCGCGGAACCACTAAACAAATATAGTTATTAATTAGTTATAATAAATAAATAATTTATATATAAATATATAAATATATTTTTGAATCTATAAAAAAATTAATTAGTAAATGTGTAAATAAATAAATAAAAATAAAAAAAAATAATTAATAAATGTAAAAATAAATAAAAATAAAAATAAAAAAAATTAATAAAAAGATATGCAATAACAATCGTGATTTTTATTATAAAACTTACCACATTAATAACATCTAAATCCTTTTTGTATGTTCTTTCTGTCATGAGAAGCTCCTTAGCAATAAAATAAGCTTTGTCAATTGGCCATTTCTGGAAAGAATATTAAAAAATAATTTAAGTTCAAATAGTTTTAGTTAATTAGTAGTAATTAATATATATTAATTAATTATTAGTAACTACAGGCCTCGAATCAACTTCAAGGCGCAAAAAAGTCCCTTCACGTTTAATACCAATAAAAAACAAATCTATTTTTTCAAGAATTTTAATTAAAAATTTCAAAAATGATTGCTTTCTCCAAAATTAAGAAACAAAAATTAAAAATCAAATTTTACAAAAACTTTGTTAATGTAATTATTTTTTTGTAGATAACTGAATTTTCGTCAATATTTAATAGAAAATATTAAAAACAATTGAATTAAAAACAAAATTATTAATACAAAAATTCCAACAATTACTTTTATTTAAAAAAAATTTTAATATATTTTTTTAAACTAATTTTTATTATCAAATTTTTATTTGATGATTTTTCATTAAACATTTTTTTAAAATTCAATTATTTTCAAAATTTGCAATTAAAATTTATCAAAATTTGATTTTTAAAAAGTTGAATGAAATTTATTAAAAATATGAATTATTTTCAATAAAGTTTGACAAAAATTCAATTTATTATTTAAAAGCTTCTTAATTATATATTTCAAACATTTAATTTCCTTAAAATATTTATAAAAAATAAATTTTTGAAAGATTTGACTAGTTATTTTTTACACTGTAAAAAGCGAAATAAGTTGCATTTTATATTTAAAAATTGATATTTTATTGCAATATTTGAAAAAATTCTCAAAACAGTCGTATTTTTTAAAAATAAATCGAAAATAAAAATTTGACTTTTTTGAAAATAGTTGAAAAAAGAACAAAAAGTCATATAGGTCATTCCAGATGAAAATTTCATTAAAAATTTCTTTTTGTTTGCAACAATTCTTGTTTAATTTCATGTGAAACATAAGAAAACACGTTTTTTTATTCTGTTATTAGAAAAAAATTATAGAAGTGGTGAATTTTTGACAAAAATTCAGTTATTTAATACCTTTTTAATTATATATTTTAAAATTAAAAAATTTTAATTTCCAGTTATTTAGTTATTTTTCACACTATAAAAATCGAAATAAGTTGCATTTCATACTTAAAAATTGGTATTTTATTGCAATATTTGGAGGAAAAATCGAAAAAGTTTTGAAAATAAATGGAAAAATTTGACTTTTCTGAAAATAGTTTTTAAAAAGTGGAAAAAGTCTTGTGGAGCATTCCAGGTGAAATTTTCATTAAAAATTTCTTTTCGTTTGGAACAATTTTTTTCGAATTTCATGTAAAAAATAAGAAAACACGTATTTTTTTATTTTGTTATTGAATGAAAATTATGAAAGTTGTGAATTTTTTAAGTTCAACTTCTTCAGAAGCCGAAGTCTTTTGAAAGACGTTTTTCTCTAATACTTCTAGGAAATAAAAAAAAATGTCTTTTACGAAATTTATTAGATTTTTCTTAAGCTTTTTCTGTACTCAATAGAAAATAACGTATCTGCAACGAAAGAATAAATAAATTAATATTTAGAATCTCGGATAGAAAAATAGTACCATTAGTGGAATTTTTAAACGAATTAATGTGAATAGAAACTTTTTTTTAAAAAATAGCAGCTAAATAGTAATTAATATAAATAACAATTAATTAATAAAAGACATAAAATATTAAAGATTTTTTACACAGTGATAAATAATTTTCGACATTACCTTGATTTTACGAACTTCAGCATCTTCGGCGTCTTCATTTTTCAATGTTTTCAATGGACTCAGATCAGGAGTATTGACCATACTATTATTACTAAATTCCGGTACTCCATTAGTTCGTTTCTCTGGAGATTTATCATTCGTGAATACGGAGTTGTTATTTTGATTTTTTGGTGATTCGTCATCATCATCATCATCCATCTCCGTTTTCGAATCTATAAACAGTAAAATTATTAGTTAACGAGTCTTTCAATTAATTAATATAATAACAATAAGGAAATTTAAGAACCCGTTTAAGACATAATAATAAATGGGAATCAGGCTGAAGGGCTTCATGCTAAAGTGCAATTATCTTCTGTTAATTAATTTCTCAAGTACTAATTTCACATGTAATTAGCTTCATAAAAGCAGTAAATTAAATTAGCAAAATGTAAAATCACCCAAGTTAATGGATAAAATTTTAAAATGGTACTAGCAAAATTTTCAATTTTCTATGACGAAAGTTTTTCAAGTATTTATTTTTAAAAAAACTCCGATGCTTTAAATAAAAGAAATATTTTTTTAATATAAAAAATAAGAATACAAATAAAAAGTAAATTAAATTCTGAAATTTTATAAATTGTTTTTTAATACTTGATGAATGATTTTTAAATGAAGATTCAAATTTAAAAGAGAAATTAATTTCGTTCATTCCAACAGAAATATTTTTTAAAATTTAAATGTCAATAATCATAATTTTCCCAAAGGAAAAATTTGTATTTCATTAATTCAAGAACGTTATGCAACTTTAATTTTCTAAATAATTTAGCTAATTGTAAGCAACCTAAAATATGTACCAAAAATATTCTTTTTACTCAAATGCACATTGAAATTAATGCATGCAAATAATAGTACGGGTCTCATCATTAATTCAAATCTAATAATCGTGCTCACAATAAAATTGATACTAAAAATTGGTTAAGTGATACTAAATACGACTTTGCTACTTGGAAATCATCGTCTAAATTAAGTAAAGACGAAAAAATTGAAATAGAAAAGAGAAAAAGAAAAACTAATTCTGGAACCTATTCCAAAAATAATAGAAAACCGAGTCTGGAAATTGACGATACTCTGAATAAACGGAATTAATTAATCATTAATATAGAAGACAATAAAATGAATCAAATATTCTCCAAATAACAATTTTCCACAAAATGAACAATAATCACATCATTTTACAAAACAGTAAAAAAATTTTCAATTTTCCAAAAGAAATTGAAAAATTTTCAATCCAGACTCGAAATGAAAAAAACAGCACATATTACAGAATACAATTTTTTGTTAAGAGGAGAAAAAAAAAAATTTTTTTTTTCACAATAATTAGGATTCGTTGGGGATTACTCACACATGGTTTTATTGTCATCCAGTCGATCAACAATTCCAGGAGTGCGATAAAAAAATATACGAAATGGAAAACAAAGAAAAATATACGCACGAGAGATTAAATCAACAACTCAGACGTAAGCGAGGATACCGTTCAAGAGCTGAATGAAGAAGATTTACAGTAAAACGAAAAACTATAACTCCAAGAATTTGAATTAAAGAAAAAATCAAAACATTTCTCATTTCCGGGGAAATTCATCAGTTTTGAAAATAAAATAGAAGTCCAACTAATATAGAAAATGACGACTAAGAAGAAAATGCGCATCAGAAAATAAAAATTACTCTAGGAAAATACAACAAAAATGTTGTAAAGTAATTGATAATTTAAAAATTACTAATTACTAATTGATAATTAATTATTAATAATTCAAAGAAAATGTTTTTATTAAAAAAATTTGTTAATTATATGATAATGTTGGAGGGATCGATGAAATTTCAAATTTTCGATATTTTAAATTTTGTTAAGGTTCGACAATATTTTTTCTTGCATTATTATTTAGGATCTATTATTATCAAAAATTAAAAAATACATTTTTGACCTTTTTCAAAATTTTATATTTTGAAAAAAATTAAAATTTTTCAAAATACGATTGATTGTTCAAAATCATTTAAAAAATCCTACAAAAAATTCGGCTGTGAAAAATAATAAAAACTGTGGAAGAAGTTGATTTTTTTTTTTAATATGACACCAACAAAATTGAAGTCAATCAAAATTCGTTTTTTAAAATATTTTAATACAATTTTTCGAAAGAAATTGAATTTTTTAAAAGAATTTATTTCGTCTCTTTCAAAAATACAATAAAATTTTGAAGAATTTTAATTCGAAATCTTTAACATGATTATGATTTCTCAAATTTTTTTAGGTAATTCTAAAACATTAGATTCTTTTTCAGTTTAATTTCAAGAATTTTAATTGAAAATTTTATAAATAACTGTTTTCTCCAAATAATTTTATAATTCTAAAAAATTTAATTTTATCAAAACTATGTTAATGTAATTATTTTTTGTAGATAATTGAATGTTCGTAAATATATAGTGGAAAATATTGAAATCGATTAAATTTACAAAAATTATGATGAAAAAAATTGTAAGAATTATATTTCAAAAAAATATTTCAAAACAATTTTTTCTAACTAATTTTTATTAATTTTCATTATCAAAATTTTTATTTGAGGATTTTCAATTAAATTTTGTCAAGAATTCAATTATTTTCAGAATTTGCTACCAAAATTCTTCGAATATTAATCTTCAAAATTTTCATTTTCAATTATTTTCAATGAATTTTACAAAATTTTGAATTATTTAAAAATTTTTCACTTATATTATTTATAATATTCAAAAATTCCAATTTCAATTATTTTCCATAAAATTTTACAAAATGTCAATTATTTAAAAACTTCTTACTATATTATTTATAAAATTCAAAAATTCCAATTTCAATTATTTTCAATAAAATTTTACAAAATTTCAATTATTTAAAAACTTCTTACTATATTATTTATAAAATTCAAAAATTCCAATTTCAATTATTTTCATTAAAATTTGACAAAACTTTAATTATATTTGAAAATTTTTTAATTATAGGTATATTTCAAAAATTTAATTATCTTAAAAAAATTATTAAAAATAAGTTTTCGAAAGATTTAATCAGTTATTTTTCACACTATAAAAATTCAAATAAGTTACACTTTATACCAAAAAAATAGTATTTTATTGCAATATTTGGAGGAAAAGTCGAAAAAGTCTTATTTTTTGAAAATAACTGAAAAAAATTCGATTGTTTAAAAAATGGTTCGAAAAAGTCTAAATAGTCAAGTGGGTCATTCCAGGTGAAATTTTCATTAACAATTTCTTTTTATTTGGAACAATTTTTTTTCAAATTTCATGTAAAAAATAAGAAAACACGTATTTTTTTTATTTTATTATTAAATGAAAATTATAGAAGTTTTGATTTTTTTAAATTTAACTTCTTCAAAAGCCGAAAACTTTTGAAAGACATTTTTCTCCAATAATTCTAGGAAATAAAAAAAATGTTCTCTTTGAAATTTATTCGATTTTTCTTAAACTTTCTATATATTCACTAAAAAATAACGAATCTCCGACGAAAATACAAACAAATTGATATTTAATATCTCGAAAAAAGTTCAAATTTTTATTTTTCGAAAATTTCGAGTTCTATTGAAAAAATATTAAGTAATTAATAATTTCCTAATTTATCAAAGTATATTTTCCAAAAATTTACTTGGTTTTGAAATTTCACTGTTCCCTCTCCTATAAACTAAACTTAAAAAAAAAAATTAAAACGAACGAAAACGAATAAATAAAAATGTTAACGAAACAAAAACGAAATCAGTTATAATTTCTTCAGCGTGACTTTGTATATAATTTATTATATATTAATTATTATGTATCAATAGTCAATGTACAATATACTTCCTACTTTTGGAATATCAGTTTCTCTTTAACCTGTCACCCCGTGTGTTAACGCTCATCGGGAAAATCGCGCAACGTATATAGAGATATATAACAGTTACGGTATTAATAATAATTTATAATAATAATAATTATAATAATAATAATTATAATAATAATAATTCTTTCAAAATTACACGAATACAAATCAATGAAGAGCGTCGTGGTACCTATATATTTCACTTTTTTCTTTCATTTATATCTCAACATTTTTTGTATAATATAACTTTCATTCATTCACACCATCTCCCTGATTTCTTTTCTTCTTTTTTTCTTTTTATTTTCTTTTTATTCAATTTTTCATTTATTCAAATTATTATTCAATAATAATTTCCCATCATACTTTTCTAATTTTGCTTAAAATTTTAAAATTTTCGCAATAAGAAAACAAAATTTCTCAAAAATTACATCGTTCCAATTTGTCACTCCGAAAATATGTTTACTTTCAACTTTTCAAATTAATAATAAAATTCAAATTTAAGAATAATAATAATAAAAATAATTTTTATAAAAATTATAAAAAAATAAAGATAGCAACAATAATAAAAATAACAACAATAAAAATAGAAACATAAAAAAATAATAAAAAATGAAGGAACGTTCAAAATTTATGTCACATTTTGGGTGGTGGAAGGGGGGGGAGGGTTCTACTAAAGATGACACAATTTTTCTTATGTAAAAGTCTGTAAAATTGCATGACAAGTGTAGGGGAGGGGGGATTTTAAAAAATCTTAAAAAAGTGCTTTTGACATCTTTTGTGAACGCTCCTTAATAACAATATTCACAATTTTTCTAATAACATTAAATTGAGACAAAAAACGAATCAAAAGTTTTCAACTTTTGAATTGTTTTTTGTCTCAATTTTGATTATAGAAAAACTGTATGAAAATAAAACTAATACGAATAATAAAATTGTTTTTAAAATTTTAATTAAGAAATTAAAATTATTTAATTAATTTAATTATTTTTTAACGACTAATAGTATTGTTAGAAAAATTGTATTATGCACAAATAATAAAAGAAAATTTAGGAAAGTTTATATTCATTCATTTCAAAATGTTTAAAATGTTTTTAAAAAGTTGTAACGAATATAACGAGATTATATAATATAAAGGAATTTACTACGTAAAGAGTTGTTTCTTTTTTTCCATTTTGTTTTATATATAATATATATATATTTATATAAAGTGGTATACGAATATTTATCAAAAGGGTATACAGACTTGATACTCAACTATAAAAAAAAACCAAAGCGAGATTAGTCTTATGAACTCCATATTATTTATTAATTTTCTAAATTTCTATTATTCACGTATTTGGACCATGCTTGAAAATCATGCTGGAACGTCGAAAATATATACTTCGATTCAAGTGAGATTTCTATATATATAGTCGGTGATTTATATATCAAAATTAATTAACAATAATTATATTTGGACATTGACATATAGAGGGGGCATTGAAATAATCCTCTGGGATTATACAATATTGATCGATGGATGTTCGATTCTTCGAAATTATTATTATTCACGATTTTTATTCAATCTAGTTTCAATATTAATTAAATTCAATTAAATTTAATCAATTAATTATGAAAATCCTTATTTAATAGGGAATTCTTCTTTTTTTTCCTTTTTTAACTTTTCTATTTTAGATTCACATTTTCAATTTTTGGAAAATTATCAAATTATTAGAATTAATTTATTGAATTATTAATTCATATAATTATAATTTATTAAAATTACTTTTTTTGTCACTGGATGTGTCAGTGAAGGACGAATTATTTAAAGATTTTTATTTCTCTTCACTTTAATAATTCTGAGAGAATATATCGATTTGTGAAGGCAGAAATAAATTTATTTTTGTTCTTTCATATAGAAAATGTTTTTATCGAAGGTTCGAACATCCTAGAAAAACAGAGAAGTGACATAGAGTAAACAAGGGGTAATGGAAAATCCATTTACATTTATATATTATATATATATTTGTTTATTTATAAATATAGATATTTATCTATAAACACAATGTGAAGCGATAGAAAAAAAGGGATCAAGGAGCAAAAAATGTTAGCTTATAATTTTTTTTCAACATTTTTTCTTTTTCCAAAAATCCACATTTTCCTTTTGGTTAAAAATTTCTATTTTATTTCGTAAAATCTAAAATAACTTTTATTCAACATTTTAGATATTGAATAAAATCCAAAACTTAGAATCAAAAAAACATAGAATTTTTTGCTCCTTGGCTCCTTTTTTTAACTCCTTAAATCTGAATCAATTAAAATTTACTGATTTATTGATAGAAACAAATTTTTTCACTCGGAAAAAAATTATGTTTGAATTATTCTATTTTTTTTATAAATTTTAAGTTTAAGTAATTCTAAATAAAGTTTGTTTAATTAGTTTTATTACTATAATAATTATAAATAACAATTATATATAGCATAATAAAGTTTGATCAACAGAAATAAAATATTTTTCTTCATTCAAATAAACATTTGCTTCAGTTTAATTAACTTTGTGTTCGAAGCAAGAATTTAATTACCTGAAGCAAGTTTTTCAGTTGAATCAAAATGCTCAAAAAATTCGTAAATTTTGTGAACTTTTTTTGAACTAGTAAATTTTACTAATAAATTAGTAGAAATTACTATTTATTTTTAATAAAAACAATATTGATACAAATTATCGATTTTATTATAGAAATAATAAACAAAATTAAAATTTGAAGTTGAAATAAATAAATATCGTTCATTTGAACGTTCACAATTTTTAGGGACATAATATTGAACCAAAAAAATGTTTGGTTAATTTTAAAGTAATTTCAGGAATCACAGTGATTTTTTCATGTAATGTTATGTAAAAATAAAGAGGATTTTAATTTTTAAAAAATGCGATTCAGTTTAAAAAAAAAGGTAGAATTTTCAAATTAAGTAAAAAAAAGTTATTGTATTTTTAAATAAATTTATTGTAGGGTATTCAAGTTATTTTAAAGATTTTCTTTACTTTTCTCTTAATTTCAGCTTTTTTGATAATGTTTTTCTGTTAATTATTGTAATTTTTTTATCTTTCTCCATAATGTCATTTTTTAAAAAATTTTTAATCAAAATTTGTATTACAACGAAACTTTTGATTCAGAATATCATGAATTTTACTCTATCCGAAGAAAATTTCAGTAAAAAATTAATAAAATTTACTTTTGACTTGATAAAATTTCCTTCAAAAATAGTAAAATTTAATATTACTACTATTTTTATTTACAGAACAACTTTTAATATTTTCGCAGAAATTTCTAGAAATAATATTATTAATAATAAATTTTACTATTTTTTAAGGAAATTTTACATTTGTGGTAAATTTCCCTAAAAACTTTGTTAAATTTACTTCGGATTTGGTAAAATTTCCTCCAGAAATAAAATTTACTCCAAAAATACTTCTTTTGTTACATTTCTTCTGTTAATTGTTAAATTTTTTTTATCTTATTCTGTAGTCTATAATATTTTTTAATTTTTAATCAAAATTCCTATTAGAGACTTTTTTAAACCAGATTTTTTTGGTTAAATTGTTTTCTGTTAATTTATTCACATTTTTCTTCAGTTTCTTCCGTAATCTGCGATTTCTTTTAATTTTTTAATTAAAATGTTTATTCGAACGCTACTTTTGTTTTAAAATTTCATGAATTTTACTATATTTAAAGTAAATCGAAGTAAAAAATTTACTTTGGACTTGGTAAAATTTCCTTCGACAAATAGTAAAATTTACTATTAAAAATTGTTATTTTCAAAATAACTTTTACTATTTTTGAAAAAAAAAATTTTTTCTTTAGAAAAATTAGAAAAATTTACTTTAGAAATAGTAAAATTATATTGATACAAAAATTAACATTGAAGATAGTAAATTTTACTATTAAAAATCGTTATTTCCAGAGTAAATTTTATAATATCCGTTTGTAAATTTTTTGATACAAAAATTAACATTGAAAATAGTAAATTTTACTATTAAATGTAATGATTTCCAGAGTGAATTTTATAATAATCCGTTTGTAAATTTTATCGAAAATTAGTAAAATATAATTTTGAATTTTAAAAATTATTTAAAGATTTAAAAATTGATTTTGGAAATATTTAGTTTGACAGAGTAACATTTTGCATAAAGTAACAACTTTTTTTCTGCAATCATAACTAAAAATTTTTCTAATTTACAAAAAATGACAATTTGTACCATTTTTTCTTTAAAAAAAAGAGAAAACAGGAGAAAATATGTGATTTTAAGTATTTTAGGAGATTTTATAAATTTAGGGTGACAAAAAAAGGGAAAATAGGAAGGAAAAAGGGACTAACTGTGAATCCTGCAATACTTGGTTAATTCAACAAAAATTTGATAGTTCCAAACACCTTTTTTCTTCTGAGTAAATTTTAATTAATTAATTAAAACAAATTTAAATTTGTTTAAATTTTACTAAATTTTAACTGATTCAAATCGACCAATGATATTTTAAAGAGTAGATCGCGTCACACACATTAATATAATATATAAAAAAAGGACAATTAAAAATGTAGTGATTTTGACAGTATCTGAGTTCCAGTCTTGGATCGAATGGACACACTCGAATACGGTATGATAATAATAATAATAATAATATTTATAAGACATCGTGACAAGTGGCAGATAATCGTGATCGTGTCAGGGTCGCTACGTAATGGTTCACGTAAAGCCATTTAATGTGATGCGGGAATTTTTTTAATAACCACAGAATACAGGATAGTATAGGGACTTCTATAATGGGAGGCAGCAGCGTAACTAGGCCACACTTTTCATTAATTTAAACTTTCCTCTCTTGCAATTTAAAGTTTTGCATCATCAGAAAATGGCCCATTTATCTCCTTTAAAACTCTATTATCCACATTTGTTAATTTCAATTTATCTCTCATTTCCTATTTTATTATCCATTATTTTCAACTTTATTCAATTATTCATTCATTTAATGCAAATTTATATATCTTTCAAGAAACAATTTCTATTTTCCCACGTTTCATATTTTTGTGTATATATAAAAATTAAAAATATATAAAAACTGTTATTTTAAATTTAAAAGAGAATTGTACAAAATTGTACGAAATTACAAAATTTTTAAGAAAAAAGATTAAAAATTCTAAAATTCTTACGGGAAGGGAGAGGAAAGATTGAACAGTTACGCCACTGAGAAAATAAATTCATAGTTAGGATTTATAAAAAATTGTAAACAAGCAAGAGAAAGCAACTACCCAAAAAAATAAACCTGAGATTTTTTTATTGAAATTTTTATCTCGTAGCTAAAATAAAATTTAAAATCAGAAAATAGAAGAAATAATGAACAAGTGAGCGATTGATGAAGATAAAATGAAGTGATGTAGAATGAAGTGATACTTATTATATTACCGATAGAAAAATACAATTAGCTATTAAATTTTATCTGCGAAGTAGAAAAACTGACAAAGACTGAAAAATACAAATCACACTCCTTTAAAAATGTTAATTGTACAACAATGATTTATCACTAATTGTAAGATAAAAGATCAAAATTGGCTTAAGACATCAAGTACCATAGTGTATTATTATATAATTATAATTATAAGTATTAAAAATTTATCGCGTACTAAGTATTTATAATAATTTATTTCAAAGAGACATTAAAATTACTCAAAATGAGTAAGAGAAGGAAAAAAGGAATTAAATTAAATTATTTCAGAAAAAAAAAATTCTTTACACTTTGAGTAAACATTGTGAATTTATTAACGATTACCAACGAGAAACGCTTGTATAAAAACTAGTTAACAGTCATTAAAGATTATTAACAAGCACAACTTCTAAAAAGTCTAAAAATTCTAATCGTCTACGATTATCCTAAGGATAGAGTGATGAAAAAATGGCGGAGAGAACCATAACGTTATAAAATGTTATCACGACATTTATCAACATTTATAATATATAAATTTTAAAAAAGAAAATTTCACTCTTTAGTATGATGATAGATAAATGAAACGTTATGGATCTCGATATTAAATGAGATGAATATGGAAAAGAAAATTAATAATGATTATTGAGAAAATTAATTCTGGGTAGCATTTGATCTTGCTTCAAGATTGCCGTAAGTTTTCTGCAACTACTTTTATTATATTCAAATTTTTTTTCTAAGGATATCGAATTACGACAAAAAAAAGTATCAAAACGTTGCTTCGCAACATTTGATACACGTTTTTAGTCTCAATTTAACATCTGCAGAAAAACTGTGATTGTATTAATATGTAATTAAAAATTAATATACAGACTTCGCACTCAATAATTAGTTATTTTAATAAAAATTTAAATTCAAAAGACTTTAATTTTAAAAATTAGCAAAAAGTAGTCTTGAGACAAAAAAAGTAGTAAAAAAGTAGCTGTTGAAAAATTCAATTTGACGACGAAAAAAACTAGTTTTAGACACGATTCACAAAAATTTGATTTTGTATTTTATTTCCCTAATTTTTTTTCTAATTTTGATCGAAAATATTTACTTTTTTTCTTACACTGATAATAATAACTTCAATTCTAAATTTTTACACAATTCAATTTAGTTTTCTAATTTTTAAGTTAAATTCTTCAAAAATATGATTATACATATTTCAAAATAATTAGTTTTGAATTATTTAAAAGTAGAAAAAAAATTCTTTAAAATAGAAAATTCATTTCAAATAAATTTGATAAAATTTTCAAATAATTGGAAATATAATTCAATCTTTCAAATTATTATTTACTATCTTCAAAACATTTGAATCTTAATTTTTCCAAAGAATAATTTTTTTTATAATTTCAAAATGAAATTACATTTAAAACTTGAATAAATTTTGTTAAATAAATATTTAAATACGGAAATTCGTTTTTAAATTAATTTTTATTAGAAAGTTCAACTAGAATTCAATTATTTAAATACAAAGATAAATAAAAAGAATTTACAAATTTTTTAAAAAAAATAATTGAATTTCTAACATGAATTTTATTATTTGGAAAAATAATTGAATTTCTCAGATAAATTTTTATATTTGGAAAAATAATTGAATTCTTGGGAGGAATTTTATTAACATTTTTAAAATAATTGAATTCTTGTGAAAAATTTTATTAAATTTTTAAAAGTAGTAATTGAATTCCTAAAAAACATTTTATTATTTATGAAAATAATTGATTTCTTGTGAGGAATTTAATTCAAATTTTTTTTTAAATAATTGAATTTTCGTTAAAAATTTTATTATTTGTAAAAATAATTTAATTCTTGTAAAGAATTTTATTCAATTATTTCTAAACAATTGAATTCTCGTAAATAATTTTATTATTTGGAAAATAATTGAATTCTCGTGAAAAATTTTATTATTTGAGAAAATAATTGGATTCTTGTAACAAATTTTATTATTTATGAAAATAATTGAATTCTTGTGAATAATTTTTTTAAAAATTGTTTACAGTAATTGAATTTTCTAAAAAGCATTTTGTTATTTATAAAAATAATTGAATTCTTGCGAGGAATCTTATTTAAATTTTTTTAAATAATTGAATTTTTGTAAAAAATTTTATTATTTGTAAAAATAATTGAACTTTTGTGAAGAATTTTATTCAATTCTTTTTGAACAATTGAATTCTCGTGAATAATTTTATTATTTGAAAAATAATTGAATTCTCATGAAAATTGTTATTATTTAGGAAAATAATTGAATTCTTGCAAAGAATTGTATTCAATTTTTTTTAATAATTAAATTCTAATGAAAAATTTTATTATTTAAAAAAATAATTGAACTATTATAAAGACTTTGTCAATTTAAAAAAAATAATTCAATTTCTGAGATGAATTTTTTTATATTCATGAAAATAATTGAATGCTTTTTGAAGAATTTTATAAAAATTCTTTAAAGTAATTGATTTCTTTTTGAACAAATTCAATGAAAATTGTATTTCAAATAATTGAATTCGTATGAAAATTTTTATTAAAATTATATTGAAAATAATTAAATTTATCTAAAGTATTTTATTATTTATAAAAATAATTGAACTCTCGCGAAGAATTTTATTAAAATTCTACACTAAAGAATTGAATTCTTTTGGGAAATTTGATTAAAATAGTAAATATTAAAAACAATTGGATTTCAAAAAATGTTTGAAAATAATTGAATTGTTTGTAAAAATTTCATTAAAATTTTTGGAAAAAACGTACAAAAAATTAGTAAATATTTGGTTTTAGTAGATAAGTGTGAAGCCTGTTATTATCACGAAATAAAATTTTTTACAGCAAACCTTCTGCAAGATTACATGCTATCTGAGAATGATTATTAACAAAATGAATAATAAAAAAAATTATTAAAAAAGAAAATTTGAAGCATAAGCATCTAAATAGAAACAACTAAGAAAATGAATCTAGAGGAATTTGGGGAGGGGGTAGGGGAGTTATTTCTCAAAAATCAAGTGGATAGACTTTCATTGTTTCACGAGACAAGATAAAAGGGTTTTTAAAAAAAAAAAACTACCATTCTTCCCTTTTGCTAAATTACACTAAAGAGAGAAACTTGACGACTCTTCTTTTATCTTGACAAACTAATGAATCTCTAAAGGTAATTAACCCCGCTCTAGCAATATTCTAATTGGGTTAATAGCCCACCTTTTAAGATTATCTTTTTTTCTCTTTGAATAATCGCAAAGCAACGAAAGTGGATAGAAATCCTAATAAAAAGGTTGGGGTGGGGGGGGGAGGAAGAACTGCTTTATAATAAAAAATGGTTGTGCTTTTAGTATTGAAAAATATTGTAAAAATTGGCATTGAGAATTACTGCTTTCCTAAATCAGTCAGCAAATCTTGATTCAATAATTGTGTATAGAATTGTTCAGTACTTGCTAGTTTTGAAAGTTATAGTTTTTTTTTTTTTTTTTTCTTTTTTGGTCTTGAAAGTAAGATTTCGTTTGTTTTTGTTTTTTTATTTTTGTTTGAAATTCGGTGTGTGGCTCTCATAAGTTCCCTTCGCTTCATCGTGGATAAACTGGTAAGAAGCGATTGGTCAAGGTGCGGGGCGTCGCGTGAACCATAACGTTACGCACCTGGTTGACCCGATACGGCACGTGCCAAGCTGGCGAATTCACAAACCCATTCGAGAAGGTCCAAGGATTGTAATCACCACCTGTCGAGAAGCACTTCATCTTCGTAAGAATCCTTAAAGATCACGTGGGATGATAAATTGCCAATAATTATCTGTTATTAATATTCAAAGTCATCGATTTTGTCTTCCTTAATTTTTTCATCAATTTTAATCAAATTTCATCAATTTTGATCGATTTTCGTCAATTTTGATCAATTTTCATCAAATTTCATCAATTTCATCAATTTTCATCAGATTTCATTAATTTTGATCAATTTTGATCAACTTTCATCATTTCATCAGATTTCATCAATTTTGATCAATTTTCATTAATTTAATGAAAATAATAACTATTTTTGAATAATTAAATAAATCCTTCACACGCTCCGAGGAACCGAAAGAAGAAAAAAATTTGAGGTTATGTTTATAATTTTCGAAATAAAAATACACAAAGGGAATCAACTCTCAATATAAAACATTGATGTTTAATTCTTTATTACATCAAAAATAATTAATAAAAACTGATTTTCGTTTTAAATTAAACACAGAAGCTTTTAATAGAGGTAAAAATAACACAAACATAACCTCAAAATAATTTGGTTCTTAGAAATCTTTCTTTCGGAGCGCGTAACAAAATATTTTTATGATAATTTTATCTTAATTATAGATTTCTTTTTAATTTTGTTTTTTTTCACTTTTTTTGTTTTCGTTAAGGTAAAATTATCATAAACAAACAATTTTTTTTCTACTTAAATCTTTTTTTTTAGAACCGATCACAGTGAAATTTGATCAATTGAATTATTCAAAAATTCCCCTTTTAAATTGACGAAAACGAAATTTTAACAATTTAAAACAAATATTTAACGTCTGAGTTGATTATATTAAAATTGTCGAAAAATAATAAAACGAATACATTCGGAGAAGTGGTTTTTAATGGAAACTTTGCTCCAAATTGTTTTCAAATTTTAGTGTTTTTTCTTTCAGTTTCGAGCCAAAAATAAGTTTCTCATCAAAAGAATCTACCAAAAATAATATAACGAACAACAAGAATTAAAAAAGAAATTATAAATTAAAAATAATAAATTTAATTTCAATAAATAAATAGAAACAGACCTTAGATCGACTTTATCACTTTAAGGGGTAAAAAAAACTATTTTTAATTCATTTTTAGTCAATTCAAAAGTAATAACTTCAATTCTAAGTTTTTGTAAAATTCAATTATTTTCAAATAATTTTTTCATATTTTTTCATATTTTTCTTCAAAATCAAAATTATTTAAAAGTTTTTCTTTTCAATTCTTTAAAATATAAAAATTTCAATAAAAAAATTGACGACATTTTCAGTTATTTCAATGTTTTTCAATTCATTATTTTCGAGAATTCAATTAACCTTTCGAAATTTGATTATTTCTAAAAATTTCTACTGTAACTCCAGAATTTAATTATTTTGTACAACTTTTAATTTAAATTCTTCTCTAAATAAATTATTTTTCAATTCTTATTTTTAATAATTTTGGAAAATTTAATTTTTATTGCAATTATTCCAAAAAAGTAAATTAATATTTAAAACGAATTTTTAAAAATTTATTTTAATGAATTATAATTTTACTTTTTAGGACAAGAGTATTTTTTGTTCTAAAAAGATTTAAAAAAATAAAAGTTAAAATACTTTGGAGGAAAAATTTTCGATTATTGTTATTTTTGACATTATGAAAATTAAAATAAGTTGCATTTTATATAAAAAAATAGTATTTTGTTGTAATTTTTGGAGAAAAAGTCGAAATTTTTAAATATAAGTCGAAAAAGTTGCCTTTTGGAAAATAATTGAAAAAAGCCGAAAAAAGTCCTGTAAAAATATTTTTAAAAAAATAATAATTCCGGAAAAATTCAAATTAAAAAAATATTAATAAATTAAGAATGGAAAATAAATTTAAATTGAAAACTCTCAAAACACACTAAATTTACAATTTACAATCCAAAATAATGCAAAAATGTAATTGACTTGATACCTAAAAAAATAAAAATTAATTGTAAATAAAAAAAAGTTTTTATTGTTTAAATTGTTAATTGTTTATTGTTAACTTAAATCAGAGCAAACTTTTTATTAAAAAATCCCCGAATCTACTAGTTTTATCATTTTCCTCAAATATTAACAATTTATCTCATCCCACGGATCCCCTGACAGTGAGTTCTTATATTTTCTGTTTTCCAAAAATAACACAAAATCACCTGAATAAAAAACAAATAACAAACTAATTATGAAGAATGAAATTTTTGAGCAAACATCTAGAAATATACTTTCAGATATATATTGTTAAGAGATTTACTGTTTGATATTTTAAGTTTAGAAGGCAAATCTTGGAGGACCATGGTACAAAACAGAATTTTTCCAAAGCAAGCTAATTATATATCATAAATGAAAAACAAATTCTGGTAATTGTGTCGATTCATTCAACAAATACTCATCTACCAATAGTACATTGTTCCCTAAGCGCAAAAAAAACATTGTTTTTCTTTTTTAAAGATACTTTAGATATAGAGCTAAGTATTTATAATAATTAAAGATATAGTTTTCATAATAAGGACTAGATCTTCAGTCGTTTATAGTAATTATCTAAGTGAACTAATGAAACCCTGACGCTTTCATTTTTCGTTATTTTATTATAATTATATTGAATTTATAATTTGTAAATGAGATTTTTAATGCTTATTTACAGCTACATTTCATAGCAGAATGTTTCAAAAAATAATCCAAACGTTTATTCACGAAACAAATTTTTTTCGAACAACTATGTAGAAAATAAATCAAAAAACAAAAAGAACATCATTCTGAAACATCCCACTCATATTATCTTTTCTTTTTTTTTTATTATTTTCTAATCAAGAATAAAATTCTTCTCCACTTTGATTTCATGAAAATTCCTTGCACATTCTATAATGAAAACAAAATCTCCATACCCTGAGACAAATTTTTTTTGTCCTTCCAGGACACTTTTTTTTCTCTTATTTCTTTCATAAAATATAAAAATTAATAATTAACTTTTTTTTGTACAGAAATATTATTTATATTATTTATATATTTAGAAAATGAGAAAGAGTCGATGAGAAAAAGAATATAAGGAAAAACGAAAAACAAAAAGTGCAATAAAAATGTGCAAATGGATGATGGTACTGCAAACGATGCAGAATGCACAAGTATATACGTGAAAATTGATTCAAAAAAAAAAAATTATGATAATATGCTAATATGAAAACCAAAAATAAAAAGAGTGTCAGCTCAATATAACTAATTGCAATAAATATTTTTAATATTTTCAAAATCATTCATTTGGAAATAATTTACAAGAATCACAAGAATTGAGCCAACTCTCGCCTAAAAAGGAGAAACAGGACTTTTATCAAAAAAGATTCAGTCACATGCTTCGTAGGGTGGTGTTTTGTTTTCAAAAAAAATAATGAGAGCAATTAAGGAAGAGAGGACGAGACAACCACAAATTACAAAATATGAAAAATGGACCCGCCGACCCTAAAAAATTCTCAACGAGACAATTAATTACGTATTTCAACATTTTGCATAACCTAAAGTTTCTTATTCATTCTCAATGTGTATATAAAGACGCGAGACATAATTTTTTTTTTATCATCCAACCTAGTTTCGAATATTTTTATATGCAAGCAGACAAAAATTTTTTTTTCCTTTTTTTCTTTTTAACAAATCTAATTACGATACATCATCTTTCCCATTATAGATCTAAATAAACTCGTCAGCTTCAATCGGCACTCAGCACTTTAATTATTTATATCAATTGTTCCTTTTTTTTCTTTCAATAATAATTGTTTTTTCTTTTGTTTATTTGCGTACATATATAAATATATACCTGTGATATACCAAGTTTTTATCTTAAACACTACGGGACTTAACAATAAAAAGCGATAATTAATCGTAGATTTTTAATTTCCTTTTTTTATAACCAGACTAAGAATATCACTTCCGAATTCAATAAAAACTTATTATTTATGAAAAATACCGTCATAGAATTATTTCTACGAAGATATTTTCCATGATTATTAAATAATTTCTTCAAAAAGAAAAAATATTGATAAATAATCGCAGGAAGAGGAAATTTTATCGAATCTCATAACCAGGAGCAGGAAAACACTTTTCCGAATTCTCTAAATTTGAATTTGTAAAAATAATAATTTGACTTTTCGCTTTTGAATTAGTAAATGTTACTAATAAATTAGTAGAAATTACTATTTAAACATTTTAACAAATTCAAATTCAGAGAGAAGGTTTTAGACGTGAATCTGAATTAAACCTCAAAATTGATCCAGCAAGCCATGTTTTTTATAAATTTTTAACAAAAGTGTAAAAAAACTGTTTTTTTGAAAATCTGATATCAGTTTCGTAATCAGCGACTCCAAAAACTCAAGGGTATCAAGTTTCAAGCAAATTCGTTAAGTTTTTTAAATTCGACCGCCATATTGAATCCGCCATTTTGAATTTTGCAATTCTGACCTCAAATACGTAATCGTTGAGAAAAAAATCTAAAATAAGGGCCTCGAAATGAATTCAGAAATTAAAAATATTATCAAAAGTGCCTTAAAATGGTTCGCACATTGAAAAAAATTTATTTGATTCAAATAACCTTTTTTCAATTGCATTAAAAAACTAATCAATTTTTTTTAAGAATTTTAATTAAAAATTTCAAAAATGATTGTTTATTTCAAAATTTTAATAAATAATTCCGAATAATTAAATTATAGAAAAATTATTTTTAACTATATATAAAAAAAATGATTTAAATCGTGCATAAAATTATTTTTATAGAAATGAGAGAAATTCAATGATCAGAAAATATTTTGCCTATCTTTGAATTTTCATTTTTCTTCAAAATCAATAGATTTTGAAAAATTTAAGTAATTTTATAGAAAAAATGTTTTTGTATCCACAAAAAAATTATTCAAAACTAGTAAAAATCAATTTTTCCAATTGAAAAATTTTTAAAAATTCAATTGCTTCCAAATAGTTTAATAAAATTTTTCTCTTGAATTCAATAATTTTTAATAAAATTTTAATGAAATTATTCGAAATAATTGAATTATTCTTTTAAATTTTCATGAAAAGATTTTAAAAAATTTAATTATTTTCAAAAATTTTGATAAAATTTTTTAGAAGAATTCAATTATTTTTTTTTTTAAATAAAATTTTTCAATAAAATTCAATTATTTTTTCTAAAAATAAAATTTTTCAATAAAATTCAATTATTTTTTCTGAAAATAAAATTTTTCAATAAAATTCAAAATCTAAAAATAAAATTCTTCAACAAAATTCAATTATTTTCAAAAATGTAATAAAATTCATTGCGAGAATTCAATTTTTCTTATAAATTAAAAAAAAAATTCTTCTGTGAAATTCAATTATTTTAAATAAAAATTTAATAAATTTTTAAAAAAATTTTTAAAAATTACTTTAAAAACAATAATTTTTTGGAAGATTTAAATCACTATTTTGATATAGTTAAAAATGCAACTAAATCCTCCCCGAAATATAATAATTTTTTGTAAATATTTTAATTTTCATAAAATAATGGAAAATATAGAAAAAAATTACAATGAAAAAATTCTAACAATCTCTTTTATTTAAAAAAAAAAATTAATATTATTTTTTTAAGATAATTTTTATTCATTTTCATTATTAAATTTTTACTTGAAGATTTTTCATTGAAATATTTCTAGTATTTAATGAATTTCAAAATTTGCAATTAACATTCAACAAAATTTGATTTTCAAAATTTTTAACAAAATAAAAAATGAATTATTATCCAATGAAATTTGACAAAAATTTAATTTTTTAAAACTTGTTAATGATATTGGTATTTTAAACATTTAATTACGTTAAAAAAAATTATTAAAAAATAAATTTTCAAAAGATTCGACTAGTTATTTTTCACACTATAAAACTCAAAATAAGTTGCACTTTATACAAAAAAAATGGTATTTTATTGCAATATTTACGTAGGAAAAGTGGAAAAAATAAAAAAATTTGGAAAATAAACAGTAAAAATTTGATTTTTTGAAAATACTTGCAAAAAGTCACGTGGGTCATTCCAGGTAAAATTTTCATTAAAATTTTTTTTTTCGAATTTCATGTAAAAAATAAGAAAACACGTATTTTTTTATTTTATTATTAAATGAAACTGGAAAAAATTTGACTTTTTTGAAAATATTTCGAAAAAGTCCAAAAAGTCACATGGGGCATTCCGGGAGAAATTTTTATAAAAAATTTAATTTTCTTTGGTACAATTTTTTCGAATTTTAAGTGAAAAATAAGAAAACACGTATTTTTTATTTTGTTATCGGAAAAAAATTATGGAAATTGTAGCTAAAGTGATTGGAATTCGAAGTTTGCATGTTAGGCGACGCTGGGAAAAAATGATTGCGCAGGCGCGTAGCGGCTGCGCGAGCCTTTTTTCCCCGGCGTCACTACTTTTTTTCCCTCTGACCTAACTTCAATAAAATGAGTTTTTCAAGCATGGTGTTGTATAAAATTAAAAACATTTCCTCTTAAAGTTACCTAATAACTTCAAAAATGGTCAAAATACTCCTTCTTTGAACTTTTAAATTAAAATATCTTAAAAACCTCTCATTCTGAGGTTAGTTTCAGATTTAAATCGTCAAAAACAGTCGAAAAAGTATTATTTGATTCTTGGTTCTGAAATTCGACAAAATTTTGTTAACCTAATTCCAAAATTGCATTTTCTCACAAACGACTAGAAATTTCTAACAAATTCGAATTTAATATTTTGCGCACATTTAAGGCTTTGGCTCATCTATATAATAACGTTTAACGCGAATTAAAATTCTCATATTTAGAGAAGAAAAAATATTCTTCTCTCATTTTTAATTCTTAATCTTAAAAAACGAAACAATGTCCCAAAATTGTAGACGTTTAGAATAAGGAATAAAATTTTGAAGAAAAAAACCGATATGTTTCCAGCTATAAATACTCTATTAAATAACAGATAAAAAAAAAAAGAATTTTGATTTAAAAAATGATTTAAAAAATCACTTTTAAATATATATATATTATTCTCATGATTCAATTTTTTTCTTTACAATAGAAACATCTATATTTTTCAGGACATATGAATCGTGATTATCTAAATTCAAGAAACTCTCTTCTACTAACAACAAATATCAGACTATTCTACTCTCCTAATATTTCTATATATAATAAATTGATGTCCTCACTATACTAAAAATTAATTGATATTGTGCTTAGCCTACAAAAAAGTATCGAATTTCCTAGCTATAGACACAATGAGTCATGATTTTTTTTAATGATTGATTTAATTATATTATGACCTTTTTTGTTTCTTATAAATGTTTCAAATGAAACATTCGCGATAAATAGAGTGTATGAATAATAATTTTACTTCTTTTTCATATACACACGGAATCTATAGAAATTCAAGATTATTCTTATAAATAAATGAGTTTTATCAAAAATTTTATGATGAATTTTTCTTTTTTGTTTTTGGTATAAAAACTAGGCACGGTGCAAAAATTGAAAAATTAATGGGAACATCGATCGATCCTCTAAGCCTTCAAAAATGAAAACGAAATTTTCTTTTTCTTATACAACCGAAAAAGCCATTTTTTTGATCTTAGAATTGCTTTTCAGTTAATATTTTTTAATGCTATTTTTTCTTTCTTTCGTGGTGTACGTGTTTTTTCGTATTAATAGAAAGGAAATGTAAATTTAATTTTTTTTAATTTAACATAAATATTAAAACCCAGAGAAGAGTTTTTTATTAATTATTTGAATAAAAAAAATTTTATTTCACTTCAATAAAAATTCTGAGACAAATATTTATTTTTTCAGTGAATCAAAACTTTTTTAATTACTAGATTTTTCATTTCCCCGAATTTTCACGATTCGAAATTTTTATTTAAACTAATTCAGAGTTGCAACAAAAATTTTAGTTTTTTCTGATTTCCAGGCGGAATTTTGTCTTTTTTTTAAAGAATATTTTGATTCACTCTTAATATTTAAATTCAAATTTTATTTCAATAAATAAATATTGAATGAATAAATAAATAATAATAAATAAATAAATATTGCATTAGGACAAAAAAAATTAACAATAAACTTACATTCCCTTTTCAATCAAACATTGTTCAATATTTGAAAATTTATCGTTAACTAAACATGTGTGCACCCTCTTAAATTCTATTTTGAGCAACTTCTTGTCTTTTCCTAAGTCGAACTAAATCGCGGCTCAAATTTATTCCCGGATCTCATTTCTTTTTAATTTTCAAACTGTTGGGTATACCTAACAGAATCGAAACTAGAATCACAAATTTCTCCCAATAATAATCATTTCCTAAATATTTAGAAAATATTTATAAGAAACACGTGAAAAAGAAAATATCAAACCAAAAAAAAAAAAATATCTAGTTTCGACTCTCAAGGACGAATTTAGCACTTCTTTTTGTTTTAGACATTTCGATGATTGTCATCCTTGTGAACTGAAAATTTTACAATCACATCGGCCCTTGATCCTAACGTTTAATAATATTTTTTTATATGTACGTTTAACTTTTTTTTATTTTCATTTTCTTTTTCTTTTAAATTCCGAACCTATTTTTTTTCTTCTTCTTCTTCTTTTTAAATTTAGTTTTAATTCCTAGATTAATTCTTATTAATATTAAACCGCCATTATTATTGGCGTAAAATATTTTTGCGCAAGTCTTGTTTTTGGTATTCTACTATGAAATTACACAAGATAAAAATTATCGTTGATTTACTAGGGATCTATTTGCTTCCTCTGTGACTCATAATATCTCATTATAGAATTATTTTAAATAGGTCATACCTTGAAAATTTATAACAAATATTATTTTTTTTCTATAAAGACTGCTCTCTACATAATCTATAAGATCATTTTGATCATTACGTCTTTGAATATCTTTGGCTTTCAACTGCTCCCAAAAGTGAATTGGATTCACTTTCAAAATTCTCCCTTATTCCTTTTAAATATCTATTATAAGCGTTCGAAAAAAGTACTTATGAAGAATTTATTTAATTTTCTTTTAAAATTAAAATAGTACTTTTTTTCTTCAAAGAAAGGCTCTATTGACACATAATTAAATCAACGTCTCTCTTGAGTAAAATATTATTTAAAATGGTATTTTAATATAATTCTATTAAAAAATTTTTTAATATGATGTGAACTCGAAAAATTATGCCAGATAATTCTTAATTATTTTCCAATTAAAGATAACGCTGTAAGGTCAAAATTAAGTAAATTTCTTCACGAACTATATATTATATTAAAACAATTTTAACTCACAATTAACTTTCGTATCTTTTTAAAAATCATTTTATAATTTAAATATTGATAATAAAACTGATTTTAAAAAAAAAAATTCTACAAACACTTTAATTCATTTTGCTAAGTCACTAATGTTCTTCAGGATTTTTTTTAAATATGTTATCAAAATCTTCAATAAAGATTTTTGTTATTTGAATTTTTGTCATATTTTTTTGAAAAAAAATTACATTTTTATAAAAGGCTCTTTGCATTGATTACGGAACAAAATTTTTTTTAAGAAAATAGAACTTTCGAAATAAAAAATTAAAAAGTTTTTAAAGAATTAAAATTAAGAGTTTGTAAAATTTTATTGAAAATAATTTATTTTTTAATGAAAAATCCAAATAGAAATTAGCTTTAAAAGAAGTCTATTAAGAATTTTTTTTCAAAAAGTAATTTTTATAATTTTTTTAAGTAATTGAAAAATTACTCACATCCGAAAATTCAAATATCTACAAAAAAAGAAATTACATTAAAATTTTTTGAAAAAATTTAATTTTTTTTATTTGCAAAATTATCAAATTATTAAAATTATCAATTATTATTTCAATTTATTATTAAGTTTCGGAGAAAACAATTATTTTAAAAATTTTTAACTAGAATTCTTCAAAAAATTAATTAATTTTTTAAATCGTCAAAAAATTCTTTAAAGAAATTCAATTATTTTTGAAAAATTACATCCGAATATTAAAAAAAAATTAATTCTTAAATTTGTATCTAACAATTAAAATTTTTAATCTTAAAATTTTTTCATTATAATTTTTTAAACATCAATTATCCCAAAAAAATTTTATTAAAATTTTTAAAAAATGTGCTTTATTATTAAATTTCATTAAAATTGTTGAAAAATACTTTACTTTTAAATTTGTAATTAAAATTCTTTGAAAACTTGATAATTTTTACAATTTTCCAAAAATAAAAAAAACTCAAATGTTGTCAAAATTTTTTTTACTAAAATTCAATTATTTGGAAATAGTTTAACTTTATATAATTAAACAACCTATTTAAATTCAAAAGTTATTTAAAAATATTTTTAAAAAACAGATTTAAAGAATTTTTAAATTATTATTTTTAAAATATAAATTTTCTGTATTTCCGATTATTTATTTTCAATAAATTCACATTAATGAATTTAAAAAGAATTCATGAAACGTTGCAGTAACAATTATTATAAAAAATTGAACTTTTGTAGTCAAATAATTGACAATTTTTAGAAATAATTTAAAGGTTTGAAATTAAACTTTTGAAAATCTTAGATGATAAAATTTTATAATAAAATTTAGATACTTATTTTAAAAAGTTGTTAAACTGTTTAATAATTTTTGGAAAAAAATCTAGAAAATAATCGACTTTTAAAAAAATGACTGTTGTAATTTTTAGAAATAATTGAATTTGCAATTTTCATAAAAACATTTAAATTTTGTATTAAAATAAGTAATTAAATTCTTGAATAAATTTTTGAACGTTATTAAAAATAATTAAATTTTTCAAGAGTTGTAGTTTTAATTTTAAGAAATAATTAAATTTCAGAAAGACTGCAAATAAAATTTTCAGAATAATAATTCCTGTAGAGAAATATTTAAATATTTTTACGTAACAAAATTATTCAATCTTTGAATGAATTAGTTAATTAATTAATTAATTAATTCAAAGAATTAATTATAAATTAAAAGAAGAAGTTAAAGAAGTTAAGAGTCAATCAATTTTTTGCGTCTTAATCATCAACAGAATTAAATGTATTGTTTACGAAACTTAATTCTCTTGAAATGGAAATATTAATATTAAATTAAAATTCTATTTAAATATAATTCGTAAAAAAATTATAATAAACACCAACAGCATATTTTATTACTTTCAATTTTGACACAGCATTATCTTGAATTCTAGAATAATTAAGAATTATTTTGCATAATTTTACGAGTTCATTTCATACCGGATTTGTTTTTTTAATAGAATCCCACAAAACAGACTTTTCAAAAATTATTTTACTCAAGAAGAGTCGTCAAAATGTGCCAATTATTTTTAATTATTGTTCGTTAAATTCCGATTACTGCGTCATTAATACCAAAAAAAAGCAAATTCGCCGCGAAACCTAAGAGTGACGAGCAATTTGTACGAGTTTAGCGCTTTTTTTTAAAATGCTTATTGTGCTCTCGATTCTAATTCATTAAACTCAATTCCACTTTTTAAATTCCCTTCAATTCCTCACATCAAATTTTATACTTTCAAAAAGTAAGAACTAAGAAAAAAACTCACTCAACTCGGATACAAAAATCGTTGTTAAACTAGAATATTTTTGACTTTCGATTGCGATTAATTTCTCTATAAAATTAAATTCGATGATAATGATGATATTTCATGTGGAACAAGTGTAGTAACCGAGTTTCCGTAAGTTTTCGTTGTGTTCGAGCAATAAAACACTTTTTTTTAATTGGCATCGTTTTCTTTCAATAAAATTTACTAGTCTTTGATCTACTTTTGATCTTTATCATTTCTAGGATCATAGAATTGATTATCATCATCATCATCATCATAGTCGATATTCTCGATGTCTAGACTCGGCTCCGGTAGTAAAGGCGGTGGAATTGACGCCACGTCGAAACTGGAATCAGTGCTCGATACAATTTGTCCGTCTTTGATTTCGAGATCAATGGAGGCGCGCTGTCGCCTCTGTTGTCGTTTCCTTCGAAAAGCTCTCTGGCCCCTGTCGGGAGTGTGACCGGGACTGTCCATACTCGACGAGGTGTCGCCTTCGCTTTGTGGACTTCGGTTCGATGAGTAGGGCATTGTTTTCGTTCTGATTTGCGCTCGGATCTGCATCGGGGGACTCGAGGTTGTTGATTCGCCACTTAGGCTGGTGGTCGAGTAGTAGGGGGTCGATTTGGCTCGAGTGGGGACAACGACGGGTCGTTCTGTGGATCTGGTACCGGTTTTGTGATCTTGGGGGTCGGAGTGAAATCTACTGAATCTGTCGGTTCGTTTATGGAGGTCGGACTCTAGTCGCTTTTGGGTGTCTAGGGACCAGTCGTCCTCGCCGGACCTCGATCTGCTGGATAGACCGGCGTAGCGTTCGTGCATGTCTTCGGAACTGTCGCCACGATTGACCTCCATTCGGACCTGATCGCCGCTGGGGTATTTCATGGCTGGGACGTTGTCGTAGAGTTGGTCCTCGTCCTCCTCGGGGATTGGGCCTGGGAGATTGGAGATTTCGATGACGTCTGGGAGGATGTCGTAGTCTTCGCGGATGGCCTCGTCGTATTCGTTCTCGAAGGTGATTTTCGGTGGGGAGATGTCGACGAAGGCGTGAGCGCCGGTGTCCTCCTCGAAGCGACGACGGTGCTCGTCGAATTGGCTTTCGACGAATTTTCTGGCTTCGTCGAATTCGTCTTTGTTGGAGTCCTCGTCGTCGACTAGCATTTTGCCCTTGCTGTCGTAGGAGCCGCTGCTCATGGGATTCTCCTCGTCCGGGAGAGGCGGACTTTCGACGAACTGGCATTTGGAGTTTGGTCGCATGCTGGTTACGCTCTTGTCGGAGGTTGTGGTGTCGCTTTGACTTTTCTCGGTGAGATTGGAGTAGAATTGTTGGGGGATGATGGAGGTGCTGCCGGACCAGTCGGAGATGGAGGCTCCCAACTCTGCGAGGGAATTGTCGTCGGATTTGGTGCCTGAGTACTGGCAGAATTGGCGAACGGTGTTGTTTGAGCTGGACCATTCGGACATGGAGAGTCCCATGGAGGTGTCCTCGCTGTGGGACGAGCCGGTTATGTAGGAGTTTGATTTTGGTTTTACGGCTATTTTGACGGTGCCGTCCATTGTCGTTGCAGAGGCGGAACTTTGGCCGTCTTCTAGGAAGGCGGAGTGGAGGTCTTCGTGGAGGGTTCGGTTCTCGTCGCTGGAGTCGCTGTCTTGATCGACTCTTCCGGTCGTGTCGGTGCTGTCGGTGACGGTCACTTTGACGGCTTCTTCGGGTTTAATTTCCGAGTAGAAGGCCTCTACGTGACTGACGACCGGAGTTTCGAAGAGAGGCGAACTGGGTGGTGTAGGCCAATCTTCCGAACTTTGTAATTGCAGTTTGGCTCTTCTTGTCTTTGGTGACTTTCCATCGTCGTCCTGAACGTCTATTGGAATGTCTGGTAGTTCAGAGGAAGTTCTACGATCCTCCGAGACGGAAGGATGAGCCGCCCCGGAAGGTGGATCTGATGACAAGGACGGTTGATGATCACTGGATATTAGAGACTCGTCCTCAATACTAGGCGATCTCGAACTTGGTTTGAACGAATCTTCCATATCGCTTTTGTCTTGTTCGGAAGTTGTGGATCTTTCGGAAATTCGCGAAAGAGTTCGTGAAAGGGAGAAGGCTCCGTAATTGCTGAGAATCTCAGGACCCACAGGATAGCTGAACCCGCCTGGGAAATTTATCAAATCCTCTTGGTAACTGTCTTCATTCGGACCATTACTGTCCTCAGAGTTGGGCTGATGGTGGTTATCGTCAGGTGGCATCCACCCTTCCTCAAGACTCGAACTTCCCGAACTCTCCAGGGGGAATGGTTTCCAAGTAGAACTCAATTCTGGTTTAGGATAAGGATGAGAACTACTGCTACTTTCCTCCTCGACAGACCCTTCCTTACGTGATTCTCTAATTTGAGCGATTTCCCTTCTGTCAATGATAGGTTGCACTTGACCGATGCCAAGAGGTCTGGCAATGGAACACGAACTCGAGTCCTGATCTTCCCTGTCCGGAGTCCAGGTATTAGTATCTTCACTTCTAGACCTTTCGGTGCTCAATCGAAGTTTTCGATCGACTCCCAGTCGATTAAGATCCAACGTATCGGGGGAATCCTTACCAATCGGTTCATCCTCAGGCAACTCTTCAGCACCCTCCTCCTCTTCCTTTTTCATTTCCAAATACTCCGGTGTCAGTTCAACTTCCACCAGAGTTTTCTCATCAACCTTATCGATTCCATAGTCTGGCGAACTCATGTCACTATCACCGCCGTGCATCTGTACTTGTGTGTCTATCGCATCCAATGTATCTTCACTGGTATCGCCAGAATCTAATCTTCGTTTTTCGTGGACCTCAATCTGGTACGTTTCTTGATCGAGAATTTCTGGATCTTCTGCATCTTCATCACTCGATTTCGCTTCATCGGAACATTCCTCAATGGAAATTTGTATTGGCGATCGAACCATGACTGAGTGATCTTGATTAAAGTCATAAGGTTCGGGTGGAAATTCACAGCCCTCATCGATAACACTTACCGTAACGTTCGGCACATCCTCTTTATCAATCGAACTTCGCGGACTCGAATCATTCCTCCTAATATCTTCTGTTGACATTTGACTTGTTATCTTCTTCACGTAAACAACGTCAGGAACACTTTCTGCCTTTGCCTCTTCTTGTTCAGCGCCGGACTCAACGGAACTCTGGTCAATAAACTTGGTCGATGAATCAATTTTCAAATCTTGGAAGGCAGATGCTATTTTTTCAATGGTACTGGTTGAAATATTCATTTGGTTATCTTGCTCATAAGGTATCAAATCCGGACATATTGCTATTTCATTGTTTTCCGTTAATGGCGATTCTAGATACAGCGTTGATGTTTCAGTGACAGACAGTGAATCGGTGCAAATTTCCGGAACGGTTGTATGATCAGTACTATCAGATTTATGATTTGGGGAAACTTCCGCCTGTATTGGTTGCTTAACAACGGTTAGAATCGGTTCCTCCTGTTTCTCAACTTTTTCATCCTTTTCAACTTCCTCTGACATGTCAACAGTGTCATCCTTACTTGAGAAGGCATTGATCGGTGGTAATCTGTGAAGGAAAATAACTGGAGCGTCGAGTGATTTCGCTCTTCGTTGAGAGGTCGGAGATTGCGTGGCTGCACCTTGTCGCTGTAAAGCTCCGATTCCACTTCCTTCGGACAAACCTAATCGAGCTCGGGCGAATAAAATTGGACTCTGTCCGGGTTTTCGTAGAACAACCGGAGATTCCGCAAGTTCTTGCGCTATTGGAGATTTCTTTACATCTTTCTTTTCTGAACTTTTCTTATCTTCTGGAAGAATTTCTGGTTCAGATTTTGATTCAATTTCAAGGCTTTCTTCAAGGGGAGGAGGTATAATATCATTAAAAGTGGATTCTATTTCGATTTCTTTACGTAGACTGCTATCAACCGCACGTTTGATTGCATCCTTAACAGTGTCAGATTTGCCCTTGACTGACGCTGATCTTTTTGGTGATACTTTATCAAGGGAATCCCTCTGCTCAGTACTACCCAAACTCTTTGAAATACCAAGAGATTTTGGTCTTGGTTTATCGCTTTTCAAACTTCCTGGACTCTTAATCATATCATCATCGACGGATGCTGATTTTCCTTTTGGTTTTTTAATTTCGTCCTTCTCATCCTTGGAAGATGATAAAGATCTACTGTCTGATAATCTACCTACGGATCTTGATCTTGTTTTTTGAACTATACTCACTTCGGGCACCACGTCAGTGGAATCGATTATTATAATTTCCTGAGGCATCTCTCCTAATTTTAATTTAGATTTATCTATTTTTGAGCTGGCTGGAGAAGTTCTTGATTCTTTTGACCCTGCTTTCTTGAGTGGTGGTTTGTCACCCTCCAATGACTTGGATTGCTTCTTAAAGTCTTTTTTCGGTTCTGATTTAGCCTTCTTAATTTTCTTCGGTGATACGTCCTGAATGAAGTGTTTATTTTCACGATCAGGCGATAAGAGAGTGTCAATTGGTGCTTTCTCCTCTGCCAATGATAGAGATTTGGAACGCATTGGTTCGCCATGAGGCCTTAACATGAATGGCGTAAATTCTGGAACCTTTAGACTATCTAATTCTAAAGCTGGTTTTATCGGTACTTCGTCGAGTGGAAGATCCGCTACTGGATCGACAAAATCATCAAAACCAGTGTCAATGATTTTCGGCCTTGCAACTTTAGTAGCCGAATTTTTATTCGCCTCGGTAAATCTCGACTCTATCCTATCTAATATACGTTTCGTTTTTTCAGGAATAGTTGGCTTCTCTAAATTCTTTGATCTGATTATTTTCGATTTTTCGGGCGATACAATGAGTTTTGGAGAAATTGGTGAAGTTTTATCACCTTTAACTAAGCTATCAGTCTTGTCCTCGGAATGATCAGTAATTAAAAGTTTACTGGGTAAATTTCTTAATAATGGCTTATCGGGTATAGGTGGTTTTTTGGCACCAGGTTCAGTCGGTGTAACCAAAGTTACGGATTCTAAAGGCAATGTGGGAATTTCAGGCAGGGGGATTTTTTCAATACTGTCCTGCTTCTCTAAACTATCGTCTGGTACTTTCAACTTTTCCTTCTCCCTTCGTCCCAATTCCTGTTTGATTTCAAGTCCAACGACGTCGGCAAAGTTAAAGGCTTTGTCCCTCGATCTGTCGTCGGACATTCGTTTCTTTTCGAGGACCGAAACTATTGTAACGAGAGGATCGGTTGGCGATAGTTTCGGTGATACTTTGGGAGATATTTTTGGTGAAACTTTGGGTGAGACTTTTGGCGATACTTTAGGTGAAACTTTGGGTGATTTTTTCTCTTTAATGGAAATAATTGTAACTGATGCTTTGGTGGGTGATATTTTGGAAGACTTTTTATCGAGACTTGAAGATTTAATACACGTTCTGTCGCTTGTGGAAGCATCGGATTTGGAATAGTCTAAGGACATAGACTTTGGGGAAAGTCGACAGACTGTTGGTGGTTTTGTTTTTGTGGGGCACTTGTCAGTGGGTGATAAATTATAAACGAAGGTCTTGCGTTCGGTTGGTGATCGTTTTGGACCAGTGGTTACATTAGTTCTGGATTTATCAGAGGGACTTAAAATTGACTTTGATTTATCGGGACTTACTAAAATACTTCTTGGTTTATCGGGGGATAGTTTGGTAATGGGCTTGTCTATTGGTGGTATTTTTGATAAATCTAAACATGGTATTTTGCCATTATCCGATTCCGATTTGTCCTCAGAGGCAGTGCCATTCATAACGTGTCGTTTGTGCAAAGTGTAGGGTATATCGACAGTGGACTTTTGAGTGGAAACTCCGTCAGCAAATGCATCCTCATCGCCAGAATCGGCTGGAGTTAAGTCTATTGACTTCTGATGCATCAGCATGTGCCTCTTGCTATTTGATCCTATTCTCTGTCTAGCTGGATTAGGATCACTCTTTGTGCGTTCTACCGGAATGTGACCGGGCAATGAAGAATCGTCGAAACCTACAACAACTCCAGCGATTATTTTGGGATCATATTCGGTAAACACTGCTTTAGGTTTCAGAATTTCTTCTTCATTGGGAATACCTATCACAGTTTCTGTGCGTGACTCTATTGACAGTTTCACTTGCCGTTCCTTCTCTCGACGTTCATTGTCCTTTCTTGCTTTCTCCAAACTTCTCCAATCGTCCCTTTCACGTGGCTTTTCCTCAGAGAATCCTCTCTCTGTTTTTCCGTTTCTCCTCGAATCCTTAAAGTCTAATTTTTCGATGCTCTTTTGTCTTTCAATATTATCTCTTTCATCGACATAATCCAAACTCCTCCTTTCTTTCGAATCAAACCGTTCTAAACTTTTACGTTCAGTCGATTCCACTTTTTCAAGACTCTTATTTCGTTCGTACTTTTTGTCGTTCAACTTTTCTTTAATATTAAACTGTTCGACATAACTACGCTCTAAAGAACTTAGACGTTCAATAGCGACGGGATCAAAATCAAAAGTCGGTCGGTCCCGAGAATCTAAACGCTCGATACTCTTGCGTCTCGAATCTTTTAGATAATCGATTGAAGTTCGATGTCCGGAGTCTTTACGTTCGAGAACGTGTCTTTGATTATAGTCTAAGGGACTCTTTGGACTCTTGGGGCTCTTGGGACTTTTCGGACTCTTTGGACTCTTGCCGGGACTTCGACGCGTTTCCCTTGAATCGAGACGTTCGATACTTCTCTCTCGTCGCTGCCGTGGCTCAGAATATCGATGACTCTTGTCTTTATAGACATTATCCAGGTTATCGAGACTTTTACGTCTTTCACGTTCAATGTAGAACGTATCTGGATAAAATTCAGATGGTTCGTAACTTGGTTCCCTGGTGTCTAATCTTTCGATACTTCTTCTCAATTCCCGTAAATCATTACGTTCCATACTGCGACGCCTGTAAATTTCACGCGAATCTAATCGTTCGATACTTCTACGTTCCCTGCGTTCTCTAAAATCGGATTTTTCATTTCTCCTAGCTTCTCTGGAATTTTCCCTCTCAATGCGCTTTCGTTCCTTCTCCTGTATCTTCGAAAAGATTTTATCTACTTTCGCTTCCGCCTCACGTCTTCGCGAAGATTTATTACCCCGCCCTAAGCTACCAGTTTCCACATACTGCCTCGACGAATAATCCTCTAAACTCGCAATACTACGCGCCCTAGTTGTCCTACCCGATTTTTTACCTTCCACAGGACTAAGATTATCGTCGATTCGCGACTTGGGTCTCATAATTCCCTCGTCTCTCAATACTTCGGAATCTACGTGAGTGATTTTATGCTTTGATTTTAAATTCTTTAATTCGTTCAACACGGTCATTTTTTGCTTCTGCACCTGCAGGACCACAGGATCCTTTTTATTCGAATCCTGATGGGGAAGAGGTGGTTTCGTTTCGATGGAATTCGCGGGGCGAGATTCAAATTTACGTTCTATTTGTGTGTTTGAGCGATGAATTCTAGACTCAGTGATGACAAATTCACCATCTGGCTTACTAACGGCTGAGTACCGATCGATGGACTTGGCTTTAATGTCAGTGAGCACGGATTTGAATACTTTATCGGTGGATTTTTTCGAACGATGCTTGACGAATGAATCGGTTTCAGAGTCCATTTGGAACATTTCCGGTTCGATTCCTTCGTCGCTATTATCAGACATTGCCTCATTATGAGGACTCGAATAAGATTCTGGATATTCAAATTCGTGCTCACGTTCCAATAGTTCATAAGAATCATGAGAAAGATCGTCGTGAGAGAGATCTCCCGCTTGGCCGGACTCCTCGTGTCCGGATTCAGTTGACACTGACGATGTACCAGGATATGAGCTACTGTAAATACGATCCGGGACTGAGTCATGTTCGAGGGAGGGTAATTTTGAGCTGGCGACACTGTAAGAACGATTGCTCTCGTCATAGCGCGTGACGGGATTGTCGAGCTCACCCTGGGATGGCAATTGGAATGGCGTCAAGACAGACTCGCCGGAGGATTTCTCCTCTTTTGGGAGTGCCTTGCCGGAGTCCTCGAAACTCGAGGCGTACAATTCTCGGCAACTAACCGAACGCTGCCAAGGATAGCGGGGCAAAGGCCGTGGCGGAGGGAATTCAGGGGAAGATACGCTGTTAGAGGGGCTGATACGACCTGCTGTTGTAATCCGCTGCTGACTGGTAGCATGCAACTGCCGCTGAGCTGGGGCCTGGTTCGGGCTGGCAGGTGAATGTACGTCGATAGAGGTGAGCGTCCGAAAGGATGTAGCTGTGTCGTCGCGACGGTGACTCGTCCCTCCCATCGAGACAGTCGTCACAGTCGTCGGAGAATCCAGTGTCATCGAACCGCATGACAGAGACAGAGCCGGGGTTCCCAATGCTGGAAAATTCACGACAATTAGACAGTATTACAAGACAGTTGTGGTGATTAAAAAGCGAAACTAAAACCAAACAGAAAGAAAAATCGAAAGAAACAGGACTATAACATAAAGCAACTTAAAATTGAACTTTGGTAAAAATTGACGTTTGTGCCCGTAGGACACTTTTCTTTTTCACTCACGATTGTGCAAGAGAAATGAAAAAAGAATCAATGAAAAAAATGCAAGTGCAATAGACTATTATGTACAATCTTTTTAAAAGCTCTCACTCCTTATTTCACGTCAATCAAGCATTACTACCAGTACTACAATGCAATTTTAAATTTCATTTTAATTTCTTTTTTCACTTTGGCTGTTTTCGGCACTCGCTCCGACTTAACAAACAGAATGTTATTATCAATTGGATCATCGAGTGAGTACCAAGAACAGCCATTATATGCAAAATGATAGTAACGAAATTGACTGATGTAATAAAAAACTTTTGAAAATTCTAATTTAGAAGCTTTCTAGAAATACAGTATGCTACACTACTTATAATATACAAAGTATAATAAAAACAAAAGGTACCGGAGAAAAGGACATAAAGAGAAATAAATAAAGCATTTGTGTGGTAGTTGGTGTCGGTGGTCATGGTACATACCGGGGTCGCCGAGGGGCAGGAGGGGGTGGGCAGAGATGCTGGAGCTGCTCATAAGGGAGCTGCTTGAAGTGGCGCCACGATAGCCTCCCCCCTCCGAGCCCTGCAATGCCCTACCACCGCTAGTCTGCCGGAACGAATTGGACCTGCGAGCAAGAGAGAGTCAAGTTCAGCATCAGACCTATGCCACTAAATGCCAGGCTTCTCCAATTAATCCAAAAATTAATTAGTCCCCATCAGTTTTATATGTCATGGACGGCTCTTTTTCAAGTACAACGCTTATTTAAAAAAAAAAAAAAAAATACCTAATAGAAAATAACTGATAATCTAAAGGCATCAGAGACGCTGTGTCTTCTTGGTTCAATCAAATCTAAGCAGGTGTTTGATGATTATACTCAAAAATTGTTCAAAAAAAGAATTTTTTAAAAATATTTATTCCAAATGTTTTTTAAACATATTTTTCAAAGTAAAAATATTGCAAAACTTATTTAACAAATTTTTTATTTCTGCAAAAAATGTAATATTAGTACTGAATTGCAGAAATTAAAAATTTGTTAATGTTAATAAAAAATTTTTAATTTCTGAAATTTAGTACCAACATTAACATATTTTTAATTTCTGCAATTCAGCATTAACGTTAAACTTTGTCTATAAACTGAAAAAAGAATTTTTATAAGGAAACTAATCATCCAACACCTTAGAGAAAAAATTTTTATTATAAAAATAAAGTTAACTTTAAAAATTAAAATAAGAAGAGTAAGAAAATAAAAATGTATGTTTTATTTAATAGAAATAAATATTTAAAAATACTAAAAAGTTATTGCTTTTTTTAAACTAAACATTTCTACACATTTAAATATACTTATCTTTTATTTCGTGATTAAAAAAAAAGAGAGAGAACAGAGAGCAAAACAATAAGAAGAATAAACCTAATAGTGTCAAAATATTCAAATTAATTACCTAAGACAATTAATCTTGTGCCTATAAATATGAGAAATACACTAAAGTGCGCCTCCACATTGATAAGGAAAATAAATTTTTATCGTTTGTGTAATCAAAATTTCAAGTGAATTTAAATTCTACTTTGTCCAAATTAAAAAATAGTACAAATTAAAAAATACAAATTAAAAACACTGTTAATGAATAGAAATAGAAACTTGACTTTTTTTAAAGATCTTTTTTAGACTTTTTTCTTAAATTTACATTTTCATAACTAAATTTTTTTCTCTCAACTTATTTTATTTTATTTCATAGAATGCAGACTATCAAGAAGCATATGCATGCTATTAAGTAAATTGCTGAATTTTAAAGTTTCTAGTTATGAAAAAAAAGAAAAAAAACACTATTATTAAAATTGACATCTCGCTACGACAAAATGTTTTTTAAAACGTTAGTTCATTATAATTCTATTCCAAAAACAATTGCAATTTAAAGAGAATTCACAAATTAAATTTTTTTTTTGAGGTCTGAATCTTTATTTAGAATATTTTTAAAAATAATTTTATGATTTGGATATTCTTATTTAAACTGATTTAAAAAAGAATTTTCTAAAAACAATAATTAATTAAAAATGTCTGATTTTTTTAAATGTTTAGTTAAAATTTATGAAAATTAAATTTTAAAAAATTTTAATAAACAAAACAAAATAAATTCCCTTTAATTATTTAAAACAAAATAAAAATTAGCTTCAAAAAATGTCTTAATAAAAATTTTTAAAAAAAATTTAGTAATTTTTTATGATTTTTTAAAATTTAATTATTTCTAATTATTTCAATTACTAGTTTCCAAAAATTCAAATATCTACAAAAACAATAAGATTAAAATTGTTTAAAAAATCTAATTATTAGAATTATTATTATAATTTTGGAGAATAAAAATATAAACAATTTTTATTAAAATTCTTTTAAATAATTCAATAATTTTCAAACATTAGAATATTTTTAAAATTTCTTTATCATAATCCTTTGAACTTCAGTTATTTTCAAAAAAGTTAATTAAAATTTTGCAAAAACTGAATTATTTTATAATATTATCCAAAAATTCTTTTAAAAAACTTAATTTTCGTCAAAATTTTTTACTAAATTTCAATTATTTAGAAATTTTTCAATTGTATATAATTAATAAATCTATTATCATTCAAAATTTAAATTATCTATCATAATTTTCTTTGAATTTAATGATTATCAATATTTTCAATAATTCATCTTAATAAATTTAAAAAGAAATCTTGAAGAATAATTACAATTATTATAAAAAATTGAACTTTTCTATCCCAATAATATTTTTTCGAAAAACTTTCGAAAAAAAATTGTTAAAAATATAGTTAATAATTGATTTCGAGAAAAATTTTAATGACAAATTCTAGAAAATAATTGAATTTTGAAAAAATACAGTAGCAATTTTTCGAAATAATTCGAAAGGTTTTAAATTAAAATTTTTGAAAATCTTAATTGTTACCAATATTTACTAAAAATTTTTAATTTAAATTTTTTTAATTTCTTTTCAATTTAAAATTTAATTATTTTAAAAAATTATTCATTTGATGAATAAATTTAGTTAAAAATTCTAGAAAGTATTTGAATTCAGAAAAAATTACACTAGGATCAATTTTTAGAAATAATTGTTATCATAATGTTAGAGATTGTAATTTTCATTTAAAAAATTAAATTTTTAAATTAAAATTATTGAATTCTTGAAAAATTTTTTGAAAAATTAATTAAAATAATTTATTTAGAGAAGTTCATTTTTTCCTAGATTTTAATTTTAATGTATGTAATGTATTTATTTCTTGAGTATAATTTAATTTTGAATGAGTTGCAGTTGAAATTTTTAGAAAAAATTAAATTTCAGAATATTAATTCTTGTACAAAAATGAATAACATTTAAATATTTTTTCTTAATAAAATTATTTAATCATTAAATAATTTAATTTAATTTAATTAAAATTTGTTTAAAAAAAACAAAAAAAAAAAGTTTAAAAACTTTGCTCAGAAATTACCGATTTCCATATCAAGTTCATACTCATCATTAAAATTAAATGTATTGTTAACCAAACGTTTAAAAAAAAAATCATATTGAACCAACGTTTAAAAAAATTATTTCACTGAAGGCAGACGTCGAAAATGATCGTTAAAATTTTAATGTATTTTGAGTCGTGCATAAAATATCAATGACGATAATTTGCCAATCGTATTATATTTACAAGGAAAATTATTGCAGAAAATTGAAAGAGGTTATTCTCTATTAGTGAAAAAAAAACTACAGCTATATCGATGAGTACCTTGCTGGTAATTAAATATTGATAGGAAAAGAATTTAAAAATTAATTAACTTAAGTAAAAAATAATATATATAGATTATTGTGTGTGTTGTTTGGGTTACATTTAATATTAAAGTAAATTAGTGATTAATAAGAGGGTAAAACATCGATCATTCAGGTTTTATCGTGCCTGATGGTGAGCCTGACTCCCGCCACCCCTGTCCGAGCAGGCAACACTGGCAAACGGAAATATATAAAAATATTTATATATATATATGCAATAAAAAATGAAAACCAGTATATATAGAAGATATGTTTATATAGCTAGAGACAAAATTGGAGAAACGACGGTGTGACCAGTCGCGAAGTGCAATGCGACCCTGGCATTAAAGTGCAAATACCGACTCGTGTTTTCCGGTAAAAGCAAGACCGTGCCACCGCCCGTCTTTTACACAAGATTGGTGCGCACATTAATCAAAATTTCAAATGGTTCAAACCAATATTAAAGGGGGGAGGTTATACGCAATGGTACTCATGCACTATCTACGTTAATTATTATTCGAGTGATCTGTTTCAATGTCACTCGAATTTATTTAATTATTCTTTTATTCTCACCTTTGGAACGTTTGTCGCTTCACATAATTATCTCGTACGAATTCCACAATCTGTTTCTGTGTCTTACCGCTGTACCTGTTTGGACAGAAATAACTTTTTAGTAATCAATCGTTACTCTCTATTTACGGAAGCAAATAAATTAATATCAAAAAATTAGTAAAGCGTAAAAATTCGAAAGTCGAAACTGTTTAATTTTAGACTCTAGTTTTTATTATTTACTTTAATCATATTCTTTTGAAAATTTACTCAGAACTCTGAATTTAAAAATGTTCCCAAAAGTTCTGAAGGTTCAAATGAACGAAATTTGTTTACTTCTTTAAATTAAAATTTAGTTAGTTAGTTATTTATAAAAAAAAAAATTCTAAAGATCCTAAATGTTAAATTTAAGTTTTTAATTCTCATTAAATTTTTAACAAACAAATTTTTTTGTTAAGTAAATAATGTAATAAATAATGTCCTTAATGTTTTGAACGTTAAAAGGAACAAAATTATTTGTTTCTTCTTCGAATTCAATTTTTATTGCAAAAATATTGCGTCACGAATTAAGTAGATAAATTATAAATATTCTAAATGCTGAAATTTGTTTTTACTTTTTAGTAAAGTCAATAATTTTTGAAAATATTTGTAATGCAAAAATTTCCCTTCTTTTGAACATTCAGAACGTATGAATCATAATAAATAAATAATTTAATAAACAAATAATTTAAAAAATGAATAATTTAAAAAATAATTTAATAAATGAATAAATGATAATAAATAATTAAAATACGTTACCTAAAAGACGATCCTCGACTGAGGACTCGCGTCTTTTGGCGTACAACGCGTTTAACAACAGAACAGCGGAAGAATCCATGATTTTCTACACATTTTTTCCAAAAATTTTTGCACTCATTGCGACCTTCGAAGAAAAATTCGACTGTGTCCTTGTAATAACCCTAAAAGATTATTATTGAAATTCGACAAAAATATTCTTGGCTATAAACTGAAAATTCTGAGGAAAATGAACTTACATAGCCTTCGGGATGAAGTTTAATAAGAAATCGTTTCCGTTTGAAACTAATTTTTCTAATTTTCGCCCAACTAAATGTATTTATTTTAGTGTAGTTTTGAAAAACAACAATACCCATGTGCGCGACTGCCAAATTGAGCGGTACACCTTCGTGATCCTGGAAGAAAAATTCATTTTTATTTTAGTAGAAATTTTTTTAAATAAGAGTAAATTTTTACAGAATTGCCACAAAAATTGGATTTCCCTTTTTCCTAAATTTTCACAAGTTTCAGTAAGACTATTTAAAAAATGCAATTATTTTTAAATTGAATCCTAGCAATTTCAATTATTTTTTATCAAATTCCTACCAATTTCAATGATTTTGAAAATGTCCAACTAATAATTGTAAATAAAAATTCAATTTTATTGAAATAAATTCTTTAAAAAATAGAAGTGAAATATTTTAAAAATTATTTTAAGAATTTTTTATTTGAAATTAGTTTAAATTTCGATTATATTCAATAATTGGACTAAATTGTTTTTAATGATTATTTCAATTAAAACTTTTTAATTGAATTAATTAAAATTTTTTTAAACTAAAAGTCTTTGAAAATTCAATTATTTTCTTTTATTTTCAGTATGATTAATTAAAAATATTCAATCATTAAAAAGTTTCGAATTAATATTCATAGAAAATTGAATTATTTACAAAAAATGTTAATATATGTAATTTCAGAAAAATTCAATTAGTTTTCAAATTTTAACAAAAATTTTTGAAAAATTAATTATTTTCTGTAATTGAGGGCTCGGATCGAAGAACCGACGCTTCGCAATGTTCTGTGCGTTTACAAGCGTCAATTCTTCGATCCGAGCCCTCAATTTTAGTAACTAAAATTATTTGGAATATTCAATTTTATTAGAAAAATTGAATTTAAATTCTTAAAAAATTCAATTATTTTCTAAAATTTGAAAGTAATTTTAAAAAATTCAATTTTCAATTGTTTATTTTTAACTCTTAATTTAAGAATTTAAGAATATTTAACTGAAATTTTTTAAAAATTTAATTATTTTCCATAATTTTATTGGATTATTTAAATATTCAAACATTTTAAAAATTTTGAATTAAAATTCTTAGAAAATTTACCAAAATTTGAAAGTAATTTTAAAAAATTCAATTTTCAAATATAGATTTTTAACTTTGCATTTAAGAATATTTAACTCAAATTTTTTGAAAATTCAATTATTTTTTTTTTTATTTTAAATTATTTAAAATATTACACATTTAAAGAATTTTTAATTAAAATTCATAGAAAATTCAATTATTTACAAAAATTTTAACAAAACTTTAAAAAAATTAAATTAATTTTCGAATTTTAACTAAAATTTCTTGAAAATTTGATTATTTTCTGTAATTTTAGTATAATTATTTGAAATTTTTAATTATATGAGAAATTTTGAATTAAAATTCTTAAAAAATTCAATTACTTACAAAAATCTTAATATAATTTTTTAAAACAATTCAATTATTTTTCAAATTGAAAGTTCTTAATTTTTAATAAAAATTATGATCCAAAAGTTTTGAACTTTTAAAGGAACGAAAGTTATTTATTTCTTTTTCAAATTAAATTTTTATTACAATTATTTTGCATCACAATAAAAAAACATTAATAACAAAGTTTTTAAATGTAAAATTTAATTTTTTAGTTTTTATTTCAATCAGTAATTTATGGAAATATTTTTGATAAATAATTTTTCGTTTATTAAAATGACAAAAATTGTGAATCACAATAAAAACAATTTTAATTTCAATCTTTTTGAATTTAACTAATTAATAAAAATTTTAATTGCAACTTTTTCTTAGTAAAATTATTTTACATTCAATTTGCAATCTTACTTTTACTTTAACAATCATATAAATAAAAATTCGTCTATGAATATTTGTAAAATTTAAATATTTACCAATAATTGAATTAAATTTTTGTAAAATTCACTTTTTTTAAAATCTCTACTAATATTTTTTTAATAAATTTTTCTCAAAAATTTTTTTTAGGCACCAATAACTAGAATCTTTGCAGAAATTAAAAAAATTGAATATTTTTCCAGTTCGTTTGATAAAATTCCCTGATTAATTTAATTTTTCTTGACTTTCCTGTGACAATCTTGTTTTTACTTTGTAATATTTCACTCACTTTGGCAGGATGCATTTTCATTCCATATAATTCACAGCGACGAGCGGTTTCTAAAAGATTGAGATCTGCTTCGGCAGGAGATTGTCCTCTATATAATTAACAAACATTAGAATATTTAATCAGTAATTAAAATGTTTCTTTTTATCGTTTACAAATTTATACAAGTTGTAATTAAAAAATATCGTTTAAAAAACTCACGCATGTTTCTTGTGATTTTCCATTATACGTCGTTCTAGTTCCTGATCTTGATGAGGCACGAATTTATAAGTAGACAAATACGTGTGATCAGGATAATCTTCTATAACGTAATCACCACACTCAGCTGTAAATATTAAATTGAGTCTTTTAATCATAATAAATTAATTATATAAACAGACCCTTTAAAAAACAAAAAATAACTTAATGAATGAATTTATCAAGGAAACAAATTAATAACATGACATCTCGAGGAGAGGCCCTATTTACCGCTAAGTGAAACAGAAAAGGCAATAAATCTACAATGACTAATGACAAAGAGACAATTGTGATGATTGATGTCAGAGCTTCGAGAGCGGTAGCACTTAAAATAATTTCTACAATGACGAGAGGATTTATAATTTGAATATTTAGAGTGTGTACTCTCTGTGTCTACTGTTGCAATTTAAAATTAGGACTAGGTCATCGAAATAAAATCGATTTCTTTGTATATAAAGATTTGATATTAATACCTTGAACAATATAGCTAGCCATTAATGCTGCAGTATTATCATTGCACTGCAGTAAACCCTGAGCTAAGTCTCGTTTGATTTGCAAACAGAACAAGTATCTAGTGAATTCTTCTTCGAGCTGTGCAGGATCAGGCGTGTAAAACTTGACGCAAAATCTCAGGAGCGGATCGACAAGCGATAGTCCTACTTGTCGACAAACTGGTTTTTCTAGGTCCAACCAATACTGAAAAAGAAGAGGAGAAAAAAAGAGCGATAAGCGATATAAAATATATACATCTGACAAGTTTCAACTTTTATGTTAAATCATTGCGAACTTACCCTCGTTCCGTTAATCTCCTGATATTCAAGGCCAAAGTAATCTGCTTCCAGGAGATGTAGCTGTTTGCAGACTTGGTCAAAGAGAACTCTGCCCAATGCTTTTGCCTGAAAATTAAAATTCACACTAATTAAAAAAAATTGTTAATTTACTTTCAATCTTCTATATTATGAAAAGGGACATGAAATTAAAATTTTATCAATATTTTCTAATTTTAGAGATTACAGCAATTTTTTCTCGTTTGAATCTGAGGCAATTTACTGATTTATCAGTAGAAAAATTTTTTTTTACTCAGAAACAAATAATGTTTGAATCAAATTGATACACAAGTTCCGAACGTTTCGAACAAAATATTTTCGATTAAAACTATTTTTAAAACGTTATTGATTTTAATAAGAATTAATTTCAATTTAACAATTAAAATCTTCAAAATTTTTTTTGTTATCACTTGACGCAAAATTATTCCAATAAAATTTTATGTTGATGAAGAAAAATATAAATTTTGTTCATTTGAACATTTAGAACTTTGAGGGTATTCAAATACTCTATTTTGTTGCATAAATCTTTATTTTAGGTTTTTCTGTAAATATAGATTGTTTAATTATTATAATTATTATTAAACAATAATTTAATATAATAATTATTAAATAATAATACTTTAAATACTACTTTAAATAATAATTTAATATAATAATTATTAAATAATCTAATAATAATAATTATAACTTTAATAAAGTTTGATTAACCTGAATTAAATATTTATCTGATTAGAATAAACATTTGCTTCAGTTTAATAAATTTTGCATTCAAAGAAAGAATTTCGTTATCTAAAGAAAATTTTCATTTGAACCAAAATACTCTCACTTGATCGAAATATTATTTTAATATCAATTTCTCCAAATCAAAAATTACTGATTGCAAAAAAAAAATAAAAACGTAAATTATATTATCGAAAATTTATGAATTATCTCTTATGTTGCCACAAAAATTGAGTTTTGTTTTTTCCTGATTACCAGACAGAATTTCCATGAAAATTAACATTTTCAATAATTTCACATTTAAAATCTTTTGATATTTGATATTTCATAAAAATTGCTACTGTATCTTCTACAAAATTATTTTCATATTTTCAATTCAATTATTTTCTACAATTTTTAACAAATATTTTTGTCTAAATCAATTGTTTTTTTTTATAATTTTTGAGAAAGTTTTTTGCGAATTCAATAATTAAAAAAAAGAAAGAAAGTTCACTTAAAATAATTCTGAAATCCACTTGTTAACAATTCAATTTTACGAAATTTTGTTTATTGGAAAATTTTAATTACTTAAAAACAAAATATTTAAATAAGAAGTTTTCAAAGATTGACTTTTTCAAAATTTTTAATTAAAATTATTCTGGAGTCAAATTTTTTAAATCTTCTTAAAATCGATTTTTCATAAAATGCAATTGTAAATATATTGTAAAATTTCAAAATTCAAATCTTTGGAAATTCAATAAAAATTACTACTGAAACTATGTCCCTAAAAATGTAAACGTTAAAATGAACGAAATTATTCATTCTTACCTAAAATATAAAATGTTATTGCAATAATATTGCGTTAAATATGAAAACAAATTAATTATATAAATTCTAAATTTTTATTTTTGTTTTTTCTGTTTATAAAAGTCATTTGATCGTTCAGTGCTTGTGGATCATTTGAAACTTCTTAAAGTTATTTTCATGATTTCAATTCCATTATCCTAATAGAATTTTTAAGTAATAAAATTCTTTCCTCTGTCGAAAAGAAGATTATTCGATTATTTTTCAATTAAATATATTTTATAAGGCAAAAAAAAAAGAAATTAAAGAATTTTATTTTCAACTAACTTAAAAATTTTAAATTAAATCTTTTTATTGTTTTCCAAGGTTTCTGGATAACAGAAACCAGATTTATCTTATAAATTCAAAAAATTTTATTTTATTCTTTCATTTTTGATAAAATTCTCTGAGATTTTTTTTGTAATATTATAGATAAAAAAAAGGGGATTTAATTTAAATAACTGAAAAGTGAAAAATTAAGTAAAAAATTATTATATTATAGCTTGTACTACGGAAAGAGATAAACAAAATTTATTTTAACGATTTTTTACTTTTTTTCTTAATTACAGCTCTTTTAAATCAGATTATTCTTGTTAAATTTTTTTCCGTTAATTATTGATTTTTTGTTATCTTTTTCTATAACCTGTAATTTTTCTTTTAATTTTTAATGAAATTATTTACAAAAATGTTTACAACGCTACTTTTATTTTGAAATTCCATGAATTTTGCTAAATCCGAAGTAAACTGCAGTAAAAAATGAGTAAAATTTACTTCGGACTTGATAAAATTTCCCTGCAAAGATAGTAAATTTTATTAAATTCAAAAATTGTTATTTCCAAAATAACTTTTACTATTTTCGAAAACAATTTTTTTTAGAAAAATTAGAAAAATTTACTCCTTCTAATTCAATTACTTTCTAAATTTTTTAACGAAAATTCTAAAATTTTAAACCAATTATACCTTTTCAAAATTCAATTATTTCTAAAAATTCACGCTATAATTCTTTCTCTCAAAATTTGAATTAGTAAAAATGTTTACTAATTGGAATTAGACTTTTTGCTTTTGAATTAGTAAATTTTGCTATTAAATTAGTAAAAACGACTATTTATTAGTAAAATCTGCTAATTTAAAAGCAAAAAGTCAGTCACTAACTCAAATTGGAAAACATTTTTACTAATTCAAATTTAGAGAGTTTAATATTCAATTATCTAAAATTTTAACTGAAATTCGCATTTAAATCAATTTTTATTAGGAAATTCTACGAGAATTCAATTATTTAAAAACATAGACAATTTAGTGAATAATTAAATGTTTCTTAAAATAGAAAAGAACTCTCATAAAGAATTCTATCAACAAATTTACAAATTTTTAAATAGGTAATTAAAACGCTTTTGACGAATTTCAATAAAATTTTTTAAAATAGTTTCATTTTTCAAGAAATTAGATTAAAATTGTATTAAAAATAATTAAATCTCTTTAAAAAAAAAATTTGATTGAATTGAGAAAAGTTTTTGAAAATAATTGAAATTTTGCCAAGAATTTTATTAAAATTTTCGAAAATAATTGAATTTCTGCGCGAAGAATTTTATTACTTTTGAAAATAATTGAATTCTTGAAACGAATTTTAATAATATTTCTTTTTAAATAATTGAATTATTTTGTAAAATTTTATTGAAGTAGTAGATATTGGAAATAATTGAATTTTAATGAATTATTGAAATTAATTGAATTTCTAAGAAGAATTTTTATTAAAATTATTTTGGAAATAATTGAATTGTTAAAAACAATTTCATTAAAATTTTTGAAAATAATTTAATTCTTTCAAGAAATTTAATTAAAAATGTATTGACAATAATACTTAAATTCTGATAAATAAAATCTAGGAAAGCTTTTTTTGAAATAATTGAATTTCTTTGATGAATTTTAATAAAATTTTTAAGAATAATTACATTTTTCGAGAAATTCCATTAAAATTGTATAAAAAATCATTGAAATTCTGCGATGAGTTTTATTATTTATGAAAATAATTGAAAACCTACAAAGAATGAAATTATTGATTATTTATGAAAATAATCGAATTACTGGGAAGAAATTTATAAATAATATGTAAATAATTAGAAATAATCAATTTTTTTCTATATTCTGGAAATAATCAATTTGATAGAAATACCAAATAGTTTAGGTTCTAGTTCGGAAATAGTAAAAGTTGTTATATATTTTTTCCTCGTATGAAAATATTTCCAAGTTTAAAACCTCTGAGAAATAATACAAAAAGATTTTTTAAGTTTTAAAAAAGGAAACTTTTTCCAAAGTTTTAGAAAGAGTAAAAGTATTTTTCTTTCAATCAGAACTAAACAATTTTCTAACTTACAAAAACTGATAATTTTTACAAGTTTTTCTTAACAAGTAATTAAATTAATGAAAAAGGGAAGAAAATGGGGGAAAATGTATGTTTTTTTAGATGTTTTAGGAAACTATATTAATTTAAGGGTGTAAAAAAGGGGAAAAGAGTACAAAAAAGAAAATTAGGTATAAAAAAAACGAAGCTACGATCCCTCTAATTTTTAGCTAATGACTATTTTAATTACTTTTAACATTAATTAACTTTCATCAACAGAAACCCATTATCAATGCAGGCTAAATTAATTACATTAAATAATTAATTTTCTTCATTAAAACAGTTAATTAATACACCTAATAAATATTATGTTCCCGCACAGTGTTTATACAATTTAGAAATACAAAATTCCCTCCAAAGTGAAAGAGAGAGAGAGAGAGAGTACAAAACCAATAAGAAGAAAAAGTGGAAGTAAAAATTGTTAATCTTGTAAACTGGGAAAAGAAAGTATGCATTAGGAGAAAAAGTATATAAGTTTTATATACTATGCATGTGAAGCTGCAAGAAGAAATCAATAAAAGAGCTTGCATCTCTCTACGTCTACATTACATGGTGAAGCATAACCAATAACTTATACGCCCTAATAGTTCACATTGTGAAAAGATTATATAAAGTTTCAAGAGTGATATGTATGTAAAGGGCGACAGAGACAGACAAGGTGAATTGGTTAAACGATAATTTAGTATTTTAAGCGATTTCATGCCCAATATTCTCAAGGCCAAAGTCGTCTGCATTTCAAATTGATACTTATTATTAAAATTAAAATCATTTCCTTCATATCCTCTCGCAGCATGATTGTTTCAAGCGACAATTTCACCTTCCCATATTTTTTCATTCTGAGAGATAAAATTTTTAAACTAAACTCACAATGTAAATTGTAATAAAAATAAACAAAAGTGAAACGAAAGTAAAATAAAAATTAAAGTAAAATAAAATAAGAGCAAAATAAAAATGAAAATAAAATAAAAGTTAAATAAAAATATAATAAAAGTAAAATAAAAATTAAACAGGGTTGCCACAGGTCAGGGAAAAGTCAGGGAAAGTAGAATTGGCCAGGAAAATCAGGGAAAAGTCAGGGATTTTGATTAAAATTACTGGAAAAAATTAAATTTTCAGAATTAATAAGAAAATTCTCAATTTTTTTGTCTTTTTTAAAAAAAACTTTAATTTCAATTTTGTTGAAATTAGTTTCAATTTTAAAAATTTTAACGCAACACGCAAATTATTTGAAAGAATTCAATTATCTTAATAAATATTAAACTTCTTTCCAGAAATTCAATTATATTCAAAAATGTTTAAAAAATTCTCGACAACATTTTAATTATCTTTATAAATATGTAGCAAAATTAATTTTAAAATTCAATTATTTTCATAAATAACAATATTCATCACAAGAATTCAATTATTTTCAAAATTAATAAAATTCTTCTCAGAAATTCAATATTATTTTCAAAGAGTCAAAAAAAAAAAATTGTCAACATTTAAATTGCTTATCTTTATAAATGAATATAGCAAAATTCTTCGACAAGATTCAATTATTTTCAGGAATTTTGATAAAATTCATTGCAAAATTCAATTACTTTCATAAATAATAGTATTCGTCACAAGAATTCAATTATTTTTAGAAGTAATAAAATTCAATTATTCTCAAAAATTTTAATAAAATTCATGGCAAAATATCAATTATTTAAAAATTTTTTATTAATTCAATGATTTTTCAATATTCTACTATTTTAATAAAGTTTCCCAAAGGAATTCAATTATTAAACAACAAATTTTGACAATATTTAACACGAACATTCAATTATTTTTCAAGCAAATAAAAATTTCACAGGAATTGAATTATTAAAAATAGAATTTGCATACATTTTTTTGAAAAAAACTAATTGTTTGAAACTTTTTTTTATAAAATTCTTCGCAATAATTTAATTACTTTCATAAATAATAAAATTCCTTGCAGAATTTTTAATTATTTTTAATAAAATTTCAATCGAATTCCTCAAAAACTGTAATTATTTTTAAAATTTTATTAAAATTCGTCGAAGGAATTCAATTATTTAAAAATTTGTTGATAGAATTATGTATATAAGAATTCAATTTTAAGAAACATTTAATTATTCAAAAATTATTTATTTATTTTTGTATTTAAATAATTGAATTCTGGTAGAATTTTTTTAATAAAAATTGATTCAAAAATAACTTTTAGTTGAGATTTTACATAACAATTGAATATTAAGAGACATTTAAACCTGCATTTTTAGAAATAATTGAATTTTGAAAAGGTTTTATTTTCAAAATTGTCAAAATTTTAATTTTTTTCAAAAATGTTCTCCAATTCAATGATTTTCAATACTATTTTAATAAAATTTTCTAAAAAAAATGCAATATTATTTGCAATAAATTTTAATAAAATAAATTCAATTGTTTTCATAAATAATAAAAATTTAATAGAAATTCAATTATTTATAATTTTTTTTTTAAATTTCTTTCTCAATAATTTAATTATTTTCATAAATAATACAATTTTTACATTAATTTTCTTAAATAAGAAAATTCTTTTTAGGAATTGAATTATTTTCATAAATAATAAAGCTCATTGCAGAATTTTAATTATTTTTAATAAAATTTCAATCAAATTCCTTGAAAACAGTAATTATTCTTAAAAATGTATAAGATTCAATTTTAATTATTCAATTATTAATATTCAATTTGAAGAAACATTTAATTATTCACTAAATTGTCTATGTTTTTAAATAATTGAATTCTCATAGAATTTTCTAATAATAATTGATTTAAATGTGAATTTCAGTTAAAATTTTAGATAATAATTGAATTTTGGAGAAGTTAACCTACTAATAATTGCAATTTTTTAGAAATAATTAAATTTTGTTCAAGTTTTAAATTAAAATCTTTGAAAATTTGAATTTTTCATACTTTTAATTAAAATTTCTATGGAACTAATTTTATTTTCAAAAAGCTTAATTATTGCAATTTTTTAAAATTATTTCATGTTTTTATTTTCTAATGTATATTTAATTGAAGAATTTGCGAATAATTAAAATTTCACGTATAATAGAATTGTAAGCAAATGGATTTAAAAATTCTCAAAAAAGAAGTTTTTTAAAAATTATTAAAACTTGATTTAAAGTAGAATTTTATTTTAAATTTTTAGAAAATAATAATTGAATTGAAACGATGAAAATAATTTTAAGAAAGTTACAGTAACAACATTCTTATATTATAATATAAAATAATGATTTTATTACTCGGTCATCTTTAATAATTACTAAAAAACAGGAAGAAATGGATCACTCCGAGTGATCCATTTCTTCATGTTTTATAATAATATTCTTTCAAGTTATTGAATTTCAAAAGGTTTGAATTTGAAAGTTTTGAAATATTTTTTCCCATGAAAAAATAATAATTTTTGTAGCAACCCTGTTAAAGTAAAATAAAATAAAATAAAAGTAAAATAATAATTAAAGTAAAATAAAATGAAAGTTAAATATTAATTAAAGTAAAATAAAAGGAAAAGTAAAGAAAAAAAAAATGTTAAGACGATAAAAATTTCAATTAGAAAATTTTTTAGAAGATTGAAAAGTATTTAAAAACTATTTTTTTCTTTTTTGGTTTTTTTTTTCTTGAAGAGTTTAAGAAGTTGAATACAAAAAGAATGACAACAAAGAACGAGAATTATCCCTAAACGTCGTTTAATTAAAGAACTGAAGAGAGATATCGAGTATACATTGAAGAAGAAATTTACGAAGATCATTAGAAGTAGTTTCACGGCCCACGCCCCTTGACCTCAATAGTCAATGGTTACGCTAAAATGCACACACAGCAAATCTGAGATCAATCAATTCTAATGTGCATGAATTAAAAGTCAAGTGAGCATCAGGTAATACGTAAATTGGCTACACAATGGTTAAAAATCTTCAGCAACTTTCGAAACTCAAAATTTTTATCTACGCTGTGGAAAAATTTATTTAAAAATACGGAAAATTTATTAACGTTCTATTATTCTTCCCTTCCGGTATAATTTTAACTTCTTAACTTTTTCAATTAAAATTAATTTAATTACTTAAAAATTTATTTATTTAAGCTTTTCGAAAATTGCAAATTAAAATTAATTTAATTAATAATTAATTAATTATAGCTTTTTAAAATTGAAAAGTAAATATTAATTTAATTAACTAAAATTTAACGATAATTGAAATTTATTAATTAAAGTACATACACGCCTTGGGTTGACTTTAAGGTCGCAAAAAAACACTTTAGTCGATTGAAAATACAAAAAAAGTCGTTTATTTATTTCAGAGTTGTCAGAAAAATATTATTTTCTATTTCCCTAGTATTCCTCTTTCGCTGATTTCTAACTTCTATTATTAAAAACTTGAATAATTTTGTTAAATAAATTTTTAAATACTTCTTATTTGTTTTTCCACGGGAAATAAAATTTCAAAAATTCCATTTTAAAATCTTCTGCAATTTAATAATTTCTAAAAATTACGACTATGACCGTAATATAGTATGTTTTCAAAAAATTATAATAGAAAATTCTTAAAATTAATTTTTTGAAAATATTTTTAAATAAATATTGAAAGATAATATTTTTTCAATTAGATACAATATTAAAAAATTTCCAATGAATCGAAATTTGGTCAAATTTTTTTAAAAAATAATTGAAATTTTGATAAAATCTTTTAAAAATAAATGAATTTTTAAAAAATATAAAAAAAAGTAATCAAATTTTTGAAGAATTTTAATTATAAATATGAACATGATTACTCCGAAATTGTAATAAGTTTCAAAAAGTAAATTGTAAAAAATTTAATTTACTTTTTTCGAAGACAATTGAAACTTAAAAAATTATAATAAAACAATTCTAAGAATTAGTTTTTTAAAAACATTGAAATTTTATTTTTTCGAAAGTAATTGAATTTCTTCAAAGAATTTTTGTTGGTATATTTTTAAAAAAACTAATTAATTTTTTTGAAGAATCATAATTGAAAATTTTAAACATTATTGTTTTCTCCAAAATGTTAAAAACAATTCTAAAAAATTAAAATATTATTTTTTGTACGTATTTGAATTTTCGGAAATTTGTAATTGAAAATATTGAAAATATAGTTGAATTTTAAAAAATTAGAATAAAAAAAATTCTAAGAATCACTTTTTTCAAAAATACTGTAATATCATTTTTAGAAGCAAATTTCCATTCATTTTTGATTTTTTTAATTATACACTAGAAGATTTTTCATTAAACTTTTTGAGAATTCAATTATTTTCAAAATTTTTGCAATTAAAATTCTTAAAAAATTGATTTTTAATAATTGTACAATTTTAATTGTAATAAAAACACTTGAAATAAATAAAATATTTTCAATTAAATTTTACAAAATTTCAATTATTCATAATTCTTTTAATTGTACATTTCGAAAATTTAATTAAAAAAATTATTAAAAAATAATTTTTGAAACATTTGTCTACAGTTATTTTTCACACTATAAAAATTGAAATAAGTTGCATTTAAAACTAAAAATTGTAGAATTTTGTTGCAATATTTGGAAAACAGTCGTAAAAGTCGCAATTTTTGAAAATAAGTCGAAAAAAAGTCGCATTTTTGAAAATAGTCGAAAAAAGTCAGAAAATATCCGAGGCCTGTGTAAATTATAATTAATTTAATTACTTAATTAAATTTGAAGCATTCAAAATTTTCCATAAGAAAAATTTGAAGTTTATTTTATTTGAAAAAATTTAATTTAATTAATTTTGACTTCTTAAAATTGTAAATTAAAATTAATTAAATTAATTATAATTTACACTTTTAAAATTTTGCATAAACAAAATTTGTAGTTTATATTTTATTTAAAAAATTTAATTTTAACTAATTTTATCTTTTTAAGAATGTAAATTAAAATTAATTATAATTCAATCTTTAAAAATTTTCTACAAGCAAAATTTGAAGTAAATTTTATTAAAAAAATTGAAATTCGAATTTTAAAATCGTAAATTAAAATCGAGATTAAAATCAATTTAATAAATTTTAAGCATTAAACATTTTCTAAAAGCAAAATTTGAGGTTGTTTTATTTGAAAAATTTTAATTCACTTAATTTAAATTTCAATTATTTAAACTTTTTAAAATTGTAATCTAAAATTAATTTTGTTAATAAAAATTTAACCTTTGAAAAATTTCTAAAAGCAAACTTTGAAGTTAATTTTATTTAAAAAATTTTTTAGTTAATTTAAATTTTTTTAAACTGTAAATTAAAATTAATTGAACTAATTAATTAAAATTTAATGATAATAGAAAATTATAAAACCATGTACTATAACTAAGATCTTTAAGATCTTAATCTTTAATTAAGATCTTTATTAATTAAAATTTAAGTTTTAAAAATTTTCTAAAAGCAAAATTTGAAATTACTTTTATTTGAAACAAAAAAAAAAAAAGAAAAAATATAAAATTAAATTTCAGATAATTGGACTGCAATTGTACAAATGAAATTGTAAATTAAAGTACAATAGGAAGTTTGTGACGAGATATAACATTCTCAATTCTTGAAAGCAAACACAATTTTTATACACCGGAAAACAATTTTTCCTGTTGATATTGTTGTCGTTACTGTTATAATATCAGAAACTCTTTTTTACGATCGAAAGAAACAAAACTGATCATTTCTGAAAAATTGAAAAAAAAATGTTAATATATTTTGTTGATATTGTTGAAACTATATATATAATATCAAAACTAGTAAATATCATTTTTATATTTTCCTCTTGATTCAATTTAATAATAAAAGATGAAAAGAGGTAAAGAGAATGAGAAATTGGAATTATACCAAAAGATCAGAGATATCATAAATAAATCTGCACTGCATTGTATGAAAAATTGAATATTCCACAAAAATATACTGCAATGAATAATTAAAAAGAAAGAAAGAGTTTATTTTCCGGTAAATATATCTCGCAATAATTATCATGTTTTTCACCTATATGAAAAAAAACAATATGTATTAATAAAAAAAAATACACAACCGCGGGAATAAATAGATATTATGAATCTTCATATATAATAGAATGATTAATTTCATTTTGAAAAAAATTCACATTTAATGAAAATTAGATAATTTTGTAATTAGAAATTTAGATTTTTCGCTTACTGGAATGTTTAGAACGTCAGAAATATATTCTGATGACAGCATTTTAAAAATGAATTAAGCATTTCATGAGTCATAATGTGTGTGTATTAATCTAATATAATGAAGTGAATAGAAGTTGTTTAAAAACATTGAGACAAATGTTGTATAGCAAAACTTATAAATAATTTTTCCAAAGACGCTTAGCATTATGTAAATTAACATTTATTATCTACCGGACTTTAAAATTTTAATACAAAAATAAAATATGTCGTAAAAATTTCTTTAATTCCGCCAATAAATAATAAATAAAATAATAAAAAATATAAAGTATGAAATATATTGTCTTTTGAAAATTGTTTTAATAGTTCTTTTTACGTCTCTATAAATTTTCCAACGATCTGATAAACGGCGATTTTTTTCTCAAATACTTCATTCAAATTTGATTTTCAGTGCAAAATAATTTTTTCCTATTTTAAAAAGGTTCTTCTCTAAATAAAATTTTCTTTATTTTTTTCATTATTACCTCGACAGTAATTTATGAAAAATATTACTGCAAAAACTAATGAAAAATACTTCGTTAATTTGAACGTTCAAAACTTTGTCAAAATTATGCCAATAAATAAATATAAACAAACTATTCAAAACATTATTAATTTTTTCACAAAAGTCTAGCAAAAAATTCAAATTGAAAACCTTTTGAAATTCAATTAATCATAAAAATTGCAAATGCAACTTTTCATAATTCAATTATTTTTCCAATTTTCAATAAGTAAAAATTATCGTTAAATTTAATTTGGAAATAATAAAATTATGAATGTCTTTGAAAAATTCAATTATTTAAAAAAAGTAAATTTCGTATTCTGTAAAGTTTAATTATTGACGGAAAAAGAAAAAAAAATTTTAAGGTCTTGTATTAAAATTCCTGGTGACTTCAAAGTTTAAAAACTTTTTTTTATCAATTCTAGAACTTTCATACTTTCTTCAGTAGTGCTTTTGATAAAATTCTCTGACTTTTCCGAGAACTGTGTCAACCCTGCAATCAATAATTTTTTTTTTCAAACAAATTTATAAAAATAATAAATAGTGTATTTAAATGAATCAATTAATAAAAAATTTAATACGAAGTAAAAAATTATAACTAAAACTAATTATAACTAGTTATAACTAAAACATGAACAAGATAAACATAAAAATATTTATATTTTACTAATAACTAATATCTATGTTAACAAAGTTTTTTTAAGTACCACTGTAGTTTTCAAATTCGTAAAAATTGACAAATTGATGAAATTCTCAACGTTCATAGTCAATTTGTAAGAAAAAATATTTTTCTACCTAAATTTTCATTTTCCTAAAAATTTGAAAGAATAAACGACAATTTTTTTTAATTTCAGTAAAATTTGCATTTTTTTTTTAAAATATATTTCTGTTAATTTAGAAAATTAATTCCTTTCTAGAAACGTCGAATTTATTTTATTTTTAGCATTTGATTGAATTTATCACTTTATTTTTAATTTTATTCTAGTATAATTATCGAAAATGTTTAAATAGAAGAAATTATTCGTTCATTTGAACGTTAAAAAATTAATAAAAATATTTTTTTAATTTTTCTCAAGTTTTTGCTTGTAGAAATTGTTTTACATAGTTTCTTGATCAATTTTTTAAAAAAGAAAAATTTTTCAATAACAAATTCCATTATTTTCCGCTTGGAAATTTTTTTTTCTTTCAATCTTTGATCATAAAGGTTGTGTGAACTTCACTGACATAAATTTACAACCTTTATGATCATCGATTGAAAGAAAAAAGAAATATTTTTCAGACACGTAAAACGATAAAATTTTTTGTTTTAAAATTTTTCTTTTAAAAATGGTTCATAAAAAAGAAACGTTTGAAAAAAGATTTTAACCCTTTGAGAAAAAATTTATTTATTTCTTTTGTAATTGATGAAAAAAAACTCTTTCTACAAAAAATTGTGTTTTGCAAATTCTTTTGAAATTTTGAACCTTCAAATGAACGGATTTTTTTTCTGTTTAAATATTTGAAAAAAATTACTACATATACTGAAATTTAGTGGGTAATTTAAATTTAGTAATATTTAATTTATTTAAAAATTAATTTTCTTACTGTCAAGAATAATTCTTTCAAAAATACAAATTAAAAGCTCCTTGAAGTTGTCGTCGACACTCAGCGTCAAAAACTATTTTTTTTTAATTAAAGGAAAGGAATTTTTTTTTCAATGATGAAAAGGGCGCTAATTATTTTACTGTTTTAATTCACCTAAAATTCTCCAATTTTCTATTTAACTCACTGAATTTAAATTTTAAAATCTTTGAATGTATTCTTTAATTTTTTTTAATTTTGTGAAAAGAAAATTTTTTGCAATAATTTTGCCAATTTCAGAAATCTAAATTAAAAGCAAATCCAAAAAAAAAATTGTCGTTTATTAGAAAGTTATGTTACGATCAACACTGAAAAAAAAATTAATTGATCCAAATATAATCGATTACTTTATTTATTATTTATTATTTATTATTTTTGATATTTATTATTAAATAAATATTTACTTGAATCAAATAATTTTTATTTGAGCCAATTAAATGGTATTTGCTTCAAATACTGAATTTATTGGTTCAAATATAATTTATTTGACTTAAATCAAATTTATTGGTTCAAATATAATTTATTTGACTTAAAAATCAAATTTATTGGTTCAAATATAATTTATTTAACTTAAATAAAATTTATTGGTTCAAATATAATTTATTTGATTTAAATAAAATTTATTTCATTAAAATAAATATTTATTTGTTAATAGACAAGTAATCGGTTATTTGAATCAAATACATTTTTTTTCAGTGTACAAGTTCTGAAAACAATTTTTTCTCGAAATGGAAAAAAATCCATTTTTTTAAGGTTTCAGGTGAAAAAAGTGCTTTTAACATATTTTTAAATCCAGAATGAAATTTCTTGAATGAAAGAAATAAAATTAGTGCCATTTTTTCCAAAAATACAAAAAAAAAATATTTTTCGTCGCTGAGCGTCAGACAAAAATTTACTTAGTGCCAGATATAGAAATAAAAATTAAATAAATTTAGAACCATAATTAATTTTTTTAACACGAGTTGGAATATTACAATAATTAAAGAAGAATTAATTAAATTTCCTTCATTTAAATGTTTGGAACTTTATGGACCAAAAGTGTTAAAAATTAAGTACAATTAACAGAATACGAAAAGAATTTTTTTTTCTTTATAAATTAACAAAATTGACATTAAGGTATCAAAAGTAAATTGCAGCGACTCGCAACTGTGACGGCGTTAAAAACGGTCATAAGGGCATTAAAAGTTTATTAGGTTTCTGGGTAGCGAAAATAAATTGATTCAATTGATTCATCTTAAGAGGCGACCTTTGACAGTGGATATGAAAGTGGGTCTTAGTCATTGCATTCGTTTAAGTAAAATCAATAAATTACCTGCACTTGGAACATCGTGATGGTGTCGTCAAGCATCTGAATTCGGACCGCAAGCATCTTTCCAGCTTTTCTAGGGGTTGTGGGCGGCGTTCGACTTCCGCCATCGACACCGGCTGGTGTCGAATGACTGTGAGGCATTTTCATACCGATGCTTTCTATATCATTCATTTTTACACATTTGCTGGATTTCTTTCCTCTTCATTCGATGATTTCTCACACTCATTTACGCCCTGGGCGTAAAATTACTTTTCACAGTTATAGTGCCCATCATCTGCAGAAAAAAAATTCAATTTTTAAAATATAAACACTAAATCAAAAAAAAAAAAATAGTAAATATGTAAACAATACATTGTTTACTCCTCTGTAAATCACTTTACACTTCAATTGTTTCGAATCAATATAAAGTGTATTGTGCAATTGCAAATACTGCAATTTTAGATATCAATATGATGAAAAGCGTATCGTCAGCTTTTTTTTAATTTTATCTGAAGAAAAATATCTTTTATTCAGAATATTATGTGATACACGTGAATGTTGATAAATGAAAGTTTCATTTAGTGAAAAAAAACCGAATATCTAGTAGCCGATTAAAACAAACATTCTTATCAATGTTGTCAGATGGCAACATCAAGAAGCAATGCGGAAGCACAGTTACGAAAGAAGAAAATTTTGTTTATTTTAAAAATAACTTTCTCTTTTCAGTAATTTTTTTCCCCACATTTGAATTTTGACGAGGCACTGAACTTTTATCACACAATGACTCGTGAAGACTTTGAATTGAAAATTACGAAAATAAAATTCAAGCCAAAAAAGAGAAAAATACAATTCTCAATTCTATTTTTCCCAATATCTAAAGTTTCCTTATTTTATTATCCCATTCAAGAACTCTCTCGCGATCAAAAACTTTTCTTTCAACTTACAAATAATATCTACTCGGAAAATGAAATGGTAATCAATTTCTCTAAATTCAAAAGAATTTAGAGAAATTGATTACCATTTCATAATTTAGAAAAAGTAAAGTAAATTTTAAAACATGTATTCTTGAAAATAAATTTTCTGCATAAAAAAAATTCTTTTTTTTATTAGAAAAAACTCAAATATTTTTATTACTTATTTGTTCTATTTCAGAAGTAAATATAAAAGTGCCTAATCGATAATAATTATTAACAGAGGAATAGATACGAGAAAAAAATCAGATATAATTTTTTGTAAAGGTGCTAAAAAAAATTTAAAGGTTTATAGTGCGTTTGTCACGTTCTTGACACAATTTATTATTTATATAAATATAGAGTTTCAGGGATAGATATTTTTTTTACTATATATTGTATGTAAACTAAATATTAAATAAAATTGAAACTGTCGGTTTGAAAAGTCAATGTAATACCACTTGGGGCTATGTTTATTTAATGCATTATAATAATCGTAAGTTTGCTTTCCGTTAGCAAATTTTCTGCATTCATTTGTTTGTTTTGAAAATTAATTTTTGTGGGTTATTGGCATTTTTTATTTTTTTTTTTAATGTCAAACTTTTTAACGGTTAGGTACCTATGTAGAATTTACAAGACGCATTCCTGTTCTCAATATTTAATTCTATATACAATTTATTATATTGAATTAAATTTTTAATTAACTAAATAATTTTATCATTTAGTCTAAAGGTTGGTGTCCATAATTTAATATTATTTATTATTTTAATATAATATTGTTAAAAGATATTTGATCAAATTTATTTTAATTCATTTTTACTTCTAGATTCCCCAAGTATAAAATTATTATTATATTATTATCAGTTATTAATTTTAAATAATTATTTTTATAATTTGTATTTTTTATTCCTGACTTTTCCTAATTTTCATCAAAAATATTTACTTTTTTCTTATCCTGTTAATCAATTGAATTCCTGAAATTTTAATATTCATGAAAGAATTTAACTAATATTTATAAAAATAATGTCATTCTTGAGAAGAATTTTATAAAAAATTTTAAATAATTGATTTCTTTCGACTAATTTTACCCAAATTCTAATTTAAGTAATTAAATTTCTGAAAAATTTTTATTATTCATAAAAAATTTTTTTAAAATAACTGAATTCTGTTTGGAAATTTTATGATAGATATTGAAAATCATTGAATTGTGAAAAGTTTGTAAAAATTTTATTAAATTTTTTTGAAAATAATTGAATTCCTAAAAAACATTTTATTATTTATGAAAATAATTGAATTCTTGCGAACGATTTTATTAAAATTTTTTTTAAATAATGGAATTTCCCTGAAGATGAATATTGTAATGAATATTGTTATTTATGAAAATAATTGAATTTTGCAAAGAATTTTATTAAAATACCTCAAAATAAATTAACTTTCGGGAATAATCTTCTTATTTATCGATAAAATTGAATTCTTTTGAAGAATTATTTATAATAATAATTGAATAGTTGCTAAGAATTTTATTAAAATTTTCAAAAATAATTTAATTCCTTTGAGAAATTTTATTATTTTTGAAAATAATTGAATTATTGCGGAAAAGTTTATTAAAATATTTAAAAAGAATTGGATTTCTGTGCAAAATTTTGTTATTTTTAAAAGTAATTGAATTCTTCATAAGAATTTTATGTATATTGTTTTAAATAATAATTAATTTTTTCGATATATATAATAAATATTATGAAAATCTTATTAGTTAAAATAATTGAATTCTTGTGGAAAACTTTATTTGTGAAAATAACTAACAGTTATTTTAGTTTCGAAAGATACGGAATTACTTGTTTAAAAAGCTAAATAAATAATTATTTTTTCAATTTTTAGAATAATTTAAATGTTCGTAATCAAAATTATTTTTGAAATAAAAGTATAAAATATGTAACAATTTTTGCGAGATTCAATTTTACTACAATTGTACTACAAGAAAGTAACAAAATTTATCGGATTCACTTGAAATTCATTTCTAATGCGGTAAACATAACATTAAATTTTAAAAATTCAAAATAAAACTTCCATTGTATAACTTTTTTCTAATTTATCGGATTCAATGATTTCTGAGGTGAATTTGGTAAAGTTTTGAGATAATTAATGTCTATATTGAATTCGTTATTTTGACTTTACAAAATCTGATGTTAAATTAATTTAATTTTTTAATTTAGTGCTTCAATTAATACTTTCGCTATTCTAGAGAAAATTATCGCTGTTTCAAGTAAAAAATTTTTCAGCATGTTATTATTATTTCTTTAAAAAGTATTTAAATTAAAATGGCTTTATATTGTTTAAAATAAGCAATACAAAAGATAAAATTCGCTCAAAAAATAATTTTTCACCTCCTGATGGTTATCGGCTGTGGTTTCTAAACAATATAAAATGAAAATTTAATTCTCTATAATTGTTAGCTTTTTCCACCTTTAATTAGTTCAAACTTTTTGTTAGGTAATAATAATAATTATTTCTTTACAAATTTTTAAAAATAAAATGCCTTCAAATTGTTTAAAATAAACAGTTCAGTAGAACATTCCCGCGCGGATAGTTTGGCTAGTATAATTATTAAAATTAATGTAATTATTATTTATTATTATTTATTATTATTCATAATTATTTATAATTATCTCGATAATTATTAAATTGGAGAATTATTTTAATTACGCAATTATAATAAAAATTATTTTATTAAGTATAAATAAATTATAAATAAATATAATTTGCTTTATTATTCAATTCTTTAAATTTCTTTATAATTATTATATTCTTCGTCTCAGCAAATTAAAAATTTCTATATTTATTTATATTCCAAAAAAATATACATAATATTGAACTTCATTTTCATACATGTTTCCATAATACAAGTTTTAAACATTTTTAATCCTCAAGCAATGTGGAAAATTTTTTACGTAAAAAGAAGCAATTGCGTGCAAATTACATGCTTTTTGAGTGACCTTCTTTTCTTCTTGATTCAGGATATTAATCTTAATATCCAGAAACATGAAGAAAAAAATTATTGCCTTCAAAAGTGAAAGCAAGACCCATTAAATAATTATTAGTTTAAAAAAATCAAATATGAGTTTTTATTCCAGAAAACTGGATTTTTTTAGCGTATTTCTTCTTCCCTGTGTATACACCTATTAAATCTATATTCAAGCAATGCTCTTTTTAACAGAATATATTAAAACAATCTTCTGTATATTTAATAAATGTTAATTCTTACTTTTATAATATCGATAATTATGATTATTAATGGAATTATTTAATTATAATTAAATAAACATTATTATTTATTTTTTTAAAAAATAATACTTAGAAAAAGAATTTTTTTAAGTGGAAATTTCATTTCACCAAAAATTTTGAATTTCAAGTAAACGAAATATTTTTTTGTATTCTGAAATATTTTCCCAAATTTACTAAGATTTGAACGACAATTATTTTAAATTTCGGCAAAATTTGAATTTTTTTGGAAAATATATTTTTTTGTTAACTTAACAAATGAAAAAAAAAAGGTTTTGACTCTTTTTTGAATTTTTATTTCTCTTAAAAATGAGTAAATAATTATTAAATCCGTGCGAAATTTTGTAATAAATGTATTTTTGAATAAAAAAAATAGATTTTTACAATTTTTGTAGAAAAAAAATTTATTCAGGAAAAAAAATTAGAAAATTAGAAAAAAAATGTTTTGACACTTTTTAAATTCTTATTTTTCTTAAAAATTAGTAAATTTAGAAGTCCATGCGAAATGTTGTAGAAAATGTGTTTTTGAATTAAAAAATTTGTATTTTACAATTTTTGAAGCCTTTTTTTTAAGAAAAATACTTTTTTTAGGCTGAAAATTCTAAATAATTGCCATTTATATAAAATGGTTTAGAAAAAAAAATGTTTTGACTCTTTTTTGAATTTTTATTTTTCTCAAAAATTAGTAAATTTTGAAATCCATGCAAAATTTTGTAGAAAGTGTGTTTTTGAATTAAAAAAATTGATTTTTACATTTTTTGAAGCATTTTTTTAGGCTGAAAATTCTAAATAATTGCCATTTTATTAAAATTGTTTAGAAAAAAAATTATTTAACTCTTTTTAAAATTTTTATTTTTTTTTAAAATTAGTAAATTATGAAATTCGTGTGAAATTTTGTAGAAAATGTGTTTTTGTATAAAAGAAATTGATTTTTACAGTTTTTGAAGCATTTTTTTAAGAAAAAAAATTTATTTAAGCAGAAAATTAAAAAAAAATGTTTTGACCCTTTTTTAATTCTTATTTTTCTTAAAAATTATAGAGTAAATTTTGAAATCCATGCGAAATTTAGTAGAATATGTGTTTTTGAATTTAAAAAATTGATTTTCACAATTTTTAAAGCATTTTTTAAAAAAAAAATACCTTTTTTAGGCTGAAATATCTAAAAAATTGCCATTAATATTCACTTTTTTATTTTGAAAATTCATTTGATTATTTTTTTATACTAATTTCGTAGAACAATTTTACAATAATATTTTTATATTTTTTTATGTTATAAAAATTATGATCTGAAATTAGGTAGAGGTCAAAATATTTTCTGCTCTATTTTATTTTATAAACATTGAATTCAACTCAAAAAATAAAATTAAAAAAATATATTATAGATTTAAGTTATTTTCTTCATGTAATAATTGAAGCATTGATTTTAATAAAATTATGATTCTAGTATAAATATTTATTTGATAATTGACGCAAGTAATTGTTTTGTTTAAATTAAACAATTTATTTTTCATTGTATAAATGTTGAATTCATTTTATTTCTAATTTTATCCCAGTAATTTTTGAAAATATTTAAATACAAAAAAATATTTGTTCATAGCTTTAATATCTTTAAGAAAACAATTACTATACTGAATTGAAAAATAATATTAACTCACCATTTAATTTGTTAACAATTAACTTTCATATTTTTTTAATTTCACGAAAGTTTTAAACGTTCAAATGAACAAAAATTTTTTTTTTCTATGGAAATTAAAAAATTACTATAGTGAAAAAAAATTATTGAAAATTCAAAATTTACTTCGTTGCTAATTAATTTTTTTTAATACATAAAATAATTTTCTTTAACAAAATACAAATTAAAAGTAATAATAAAAATAATAACGTTCATTTGAACACTCAAAACATTAGCGACATTTTTCTCTAATTAAATACAAATTAAAAGTTGAAAGAAAAATATCGGCGTTCATTTAAACGTTCAAAACTTTAGGACTAATTTTTTTTAATTAAATATAAATTAAAAGTAGTAAGAAAAATACCTGCGTTTAATTGAGCGTTCAAAACTTCAAAATTATTCAATTTTTTGCATCCTTAATATAAGCTCCAAAATTTTGAAAAGTAATGAACCAAAAATTCTTCCAATTTAAATTTTTACTCATAAAATACAATACTGAAAAAAAAATTATTTGATTCAAATAACCGATTACTTGTCCATTATCAAATAAATATTTATTTTATTGAAATAATTCCGATTCAACTCAAATTATTTTATTTTAATAATTTTTATTAAATTGAATTAATTTGATTTTTAATAATTGAAGCAAATTAAAAATAAAAATTATTGTGAAGCTGAAACTGCCACCAAATTATCAGCATCAACTTAATTTTGGAAATTTAATTTTAAAGTTAAATATTTATTTTATTTAAAACCAACATAATGAAAGAATAAGTGGTTGCTGATAACTGGGTCTTAATTTCAGCTTTATAAAATTATTTGAGTAAATATTTAATTGATAATAATCAAGTAATCTGTTATTTGGATCAAATAAATTTTTTTAGTGTAACTAAAACAAAAACTGAAAAAAGTTAATTTAGCAACAACTTGAAACCATAAATAATTGTTTTAATACGCGATATAATGTGACAATAAAATTTAAATTCGAAAAAGAAAGAAAAGAAATTTCGTTCTATTGAACATTAAAACTTTTGTGGGTACACTTTTATAATTCTTTTCCCTTTTTATAACACATAAACACAATTAAACACAAAAAATCACTTAAACATTCATGAATTAAACTTGACTAATTTTAACCATTAATAACCAAAGTAAAATTACCATCACTTGAAACTAGAAAGTGCATTAAAAATTCAAAATATGCATTAATAGAACATGCAGTATTCACAGTTATAATATCTATGAGAGAAAAATATTTAATTCATGATAAAAAAAAATAAATGATAATTTGAATATAATATTACGAGTAGATAATTATTTACCGAACGTAAACTAATTTTTATCAGTATATGAAATGAATGAAATTTTCACCTGAATCAGCATTTTAAAAAATCCAGGTTAAATGTAACAAAATTTACATAATAACGTGTATCACGTTTCACGCAACATTGAAAGATGTATAAACTCCAAAGTGTTGTAAGCCGTTTTGATTGTCGAAATTACTAAATAATTAATATTAAGAAAGCATTCTTGTATCACACCAACAAAAAGTTAACTTTCTTCGTAGTGTTTAAAACGTTTAAAATAATATTGTACTCTTTAAATAATATATTTAAAAAAATAAACTAAAACTTGTTTTATTTATACAGAATCGTTTTTATAATATCAATTTCCAAATAAATAAAGAAAACAATCCAATTAATAAAAAATAGTTTCGAGATACTCCAAAATAGAGTAAGCTACATACAACTTTAAACTATCAGCGAATAAACAGAATTAAATCTAATTTCTTGAAATTAAATTAACAAAATCAGAATTTACTCTTCAAGACAAGTTTCATTTACTGACATGAATAGCTGTTTTTATTTCTCAACAGTTAAGTTTTTCAAAGATGGTCAGAACGCCATTTCTAGCAGAAATGCAGTCAGAATCCATGGACCGAATGATCAAGACAGAGAAAACATAAATCTTGCCTTTTGTTTCAAGTATTAAAAAAAAATGTATTATTTACAAGAGAAGCAATAAAATAGACAAAAAAACAACACAACTCTTTTTTCTACAGTTTATGTCTGTCCGTCCATCTTTTGATTTGAACGAATAGTATAGCACGCCCCAAAACACGAAAGCAAGTAGAGTTCATTGATCATTTTACTGCTAGGCGTTTTGCCGGCTTTCTCGTAAATTCTACATGCCAATAACCTCTATCTTAAGATTAGCATAGAATTGAAAAAATCACTTACATTTCTGATTGTTTCGGGTGGGGCTCCCATGGAGAGTTTTTTTTAAATTTTCCAGGAGGTAAATCGACAGCACAAGAGCACACAACAGTGCAACACACACACCCGCGAAGCACTGGCTTTGATCGGCCCCCCTCTACTCTCTACAACTTCAAGTGCCAACTCAGTGGTTCTCATTTTATATACGACCAGAGAAAAATGTCATTTTATGGCGGAAAATTTTAAAATAAATTCCAGGAAATTAAGTTATTAATAAAAAAAAAATAAATAAATAAATCGTAGAATATAATTTAAAATCCCGTTTTTTGTAAATTTAAAAATTTAAGTTCTATGCTTCCGAAAGTAGATGATTTCATTAATTAAATATTGTAATCTACATAACAATTACGACATGCGTTATGGGGGCATACATTGTAATATTTTAATGGAAATTGGTGTATTACGGTTACAGGCCTCGGACTGAATTTGGAAATAAAAATTAGTATCAAAAGTGTTCTAAAATGTTCGTAATTCTTGCAAGTGGTCGCACAATATTTATTCTCCGTTTTTCTGCAAATGTCAAATTGAGACAAAAAACGAATCAAAACGTCGTTGCTTCGCAACACTTTTGATTCGTTTTTTGTCTCAATTTGATATTTGCAGAAAAACTGTGTTCTCATTAAAAAGTTCAAAAAGAATGAAATTATTTAAATACAAAAATAAATAATTTATTGAATAATTGAATATTTCTTAAATTTGAATTCTTTTGAAAAACTTTATCAAATTTTTTTTGAATAATTGAATTTTTACGAAGAATTGCATTAAAATTTTTGATAATAATTAAATTAATTCAAAAAATGTAATTAAAAATGAATTTGAAAATAATTATTACACTCTAAAGAAACAAATTATACTAAATTTTTTTAAATAATTGAATTTTTTCGAAGCATTTTATTCAAATTTTTAAAAATAATTGCGTTTTAAGCGGAATTAATTTAAAATTATATTAAAAAAATAGAAATCCTGCGATGAGTTTTATTATTTGGGTTAGAATTTTCCAATCGGATCAGCTAAAATTAAAAAATTTTCTTTTTGAATAAAAATTTTTTTTTTACTCTTAATATGGTTAAGAATAATCCCTGAAAATATTAGGTAAAAAAAATTTTTTTTGTAAAAGTTATTAACAATTGTTTTTCTTTAGTACTGCTAAACTAAAATTTGTCAAAAATTTATTTTCAATAGATTTTAATTAAATACATAAAAAGATAATTATTTATTTGATTCAAGTAAATATTTATTTGATAATACACAAATAATCGGTTATTTGAATGAAATAAATTTTTTCAATGCGTAATGAATAATATTGAAAAAAATTGAATTACGAAAATTATAATTAATAATTCGAAGCATTACAACTTTAAAAAATATTGTAATATAATTTTTTTTAAGTTAATTATTTTTAATTTTCATTATTAAATTATTATTTGAAGATTTTTCTTTTAAATTTTTCGAGAATTGAATTATTTTTCAAATTTGCAATTAAAATTTGTCAAAAATTGATTTTCAATAGATTTTAATGAAATACATAAAAAAAAATTTATTTGATTTAAGTAAATATTTATTTGACAATACACAAATAATCGGTTATTTGAATGAAATAAATTTTTTCAGTGCGAAATGAATAATATTGAGAAAAATTGGATTTACAAAAATTATAATTAAAAATTAGAAGAATTACTATTTTAAAAAATATTGAAATATAATTTTTTGAAAGCTAATTATTTTTAATTTTTATTATTAAATTCTTATTTGAAGATTTTTCATTAAAATTTTTCGAGAATTCAATTATGTTCAAAATTTACAATCAAAATTTATCAAAAATTGTTTTTTAAAAGATTTTAATGAACTATACATAAAAAAAAATAATTTCTCAGTTTTGGCACATTTTTTTTAAAAAATATGAAATTTGTGAACGTCTATTTCACAATTTTTGCCTGTTTTTTTTTTTTTGGAAAAAGATGAAAATTTTGGGCATTTTCGAAAATTCAGACTATTTTTAGACTATTCTTTGTTACTAAATGAATTCATTAAGACATTTTTAAAAATTAAGCGTGGTCTTTGTGAATTTTTTTTTTGCTCTGAATCTGGATAAAAACAGCCTATTTTACGGCTTATTTTATTTTTTTAAACGACCCGTTTTTTAGAAAAAGATGAAAATTATGGGCGTTTCCATATTTGTTTCCTATTTCGTATCATTTAATAAACAATTCATGAATTTTTTAAAAAATTATAGTGGTCTTCGTAAAGTTTTTTTGCCTTAAACAAAAATTACCTATTTCACAATCTTGACCGTTTTTGGAAAAAAGATAAAAATTGTGGGCATTTCTAAAAATTTTTACCATTTTCTTTCTATTCTGTTCATAAAATATCTAAAGCACTTTTGTAGCATAACTTTCGAAATATTTAAAGAAAACGAAGATTGAATAATAAAAAGTAAATGAAGTATTTAATATTTATCTGTTAAAATCAATCTTTTAATATTTATCCATTAAAATTAATCTTTTAATATTTATCTATTAAATTTAAATCAATTTTTAATCATCAAGTTGACATAAAAGTGCAAGACCCCTTTTTATCCAATGCCTTACGTCTAAATCAGTATCTAGCAAAATCGACAGAACATAATTAGAAGAATGACCGGTAGTCTTTAAAACACCAAATCGAGCTGAAGTTATGTATAACGGACACTCGTATCGTTCCCGAATTTGAATATTCATTGTTTCCATAGGCTTGAACCAAACTAAAGGCATTTCGTCCCAAAGAACTTTTGGAATACTCTCCGTGAGTTTCATTTTCTCAAGATCCCATCTCGCCCCAACAAGAAACATACCGTAGGTGTAAACACCATCTGCTGGCGCAGTTTTCGATTCAAATTTTGACAGTACCTAAATTTTTCAGTTAACCGTTAAAGTTTATAATGACAATAATGTTAAAAACAAATGTGAACTTACTTCAAACTCAAAGCCAATTCGATCGATAGGTATCTTGTATTTCCTCGCAAAATTTTGTGTGGCACCCGTTAAGAAAGAGTGTACAAACGAAAAACCAGATATCCAGAAAGTAGAGGGTTTTCCATTTTCCAGCCATTTCGAAATAAAATTAAGTCGCTCGAGAAAGTCATTGATAAAACTCGGAAGAGGTTTCAAACTTGGATATGAACTTGCTTTCGCCCAAGTTGGAGGAAGTTTTGAATTCAACATGTAAGAGGAAAGTGTCTGAAAATATAAATAATTTATTGCATTTAGTAATAATTTATTTCGTTTATTAATAATTTATTTCATTTACTAATATAATAATGTAAATTTAGTAAATTTAGTAATAAGACAGATAGTTTAGTAATGAAATAAATTAATAATTGATTTTTATTCAATTAAAGTAAATAAATTTTTCAGTACCTCTAGAGCAGGAGTCATCACTATCAGTCCTCTAACTGCCTTCTCGAGCATTGCCAGTGAATTTTTGACTTCATACAGAAGAATATTGTATCTTTCCATTTCTTGAGTCAGAACAGTATTCATTGATTCCATATAGTCGACAGGATATTTTTTTTGTGCCTCCTCTATGTCGAATAAATTTGGAAGCCTGTCGTAAATATCGTTTTTTATATTGAGGAGCAATTCGTCTTGTTTTGAAATTTCGCCAATTGACACTGTTCCTTGTAATTGAACCATCGAATCGAAAAAGTTTTTCGAAATGTCCAACTCTCTTGTTATTCCAGCATTCATGTGTAGTCCAAGTACTTCGGGTTGAGTTGTGAAAGGAATGGATTCGATCTGTTTAATGTAATCCTTATACTCGTTCCTAAAACAAAGAAAATAAAATTTAAAGAAATTTTTAAATTTAAAATAAAATAAAATAGTATATTTATAAATTTTAATTTTTAACAAAAATAAAATTTTAAATTCTCTAAATGTGACGCTCTCCTAAAAAAAGGTACATAATCAATTATGCTAAAAAATTTTTTTAAATTCTCATAAAAATTCCAATTATCTTTATAGATAATAAAATTCATCTCCGAAATTCAATATTATTTTCAAAAATTTTTCTCAATTCAATGATTTTCAATATTAGTCTACAATTTTAACAAAATTCTCCAAAAGAATTCAATTTTTTAAAAAAAATTTTGAGAAAATTCTACGCAAACATTTAATTACTTTCCTAAATAAAAATATCCCAGGAATTCAATTATTTACAAATTTTTTATAAATTTCTTCGCAATAATTCAATTATTTTCATAAATAATGAAATTCTTTTTAAGAATTCAATTATTCTCTTAAAAATGTTGATAAATTACTTTACAGGAATTCAATTATTTTGAATTTTTTCGCACGAATTCAATTATTTTCAATAAAATTTGTCAAAAGAATTCAACTGCTCTTATCATTTTTGATAAATTTCTTGTCAGTATTTCAATTATTTTAAATTCTTTGCAAGAATTTAATTATTTTTAATACAGTTTTAATAAAATATCAGAATTCAATTATTCTTAAAAATTTTGATAAGTTTCACTGCAGAATTTCTATTATTTTGAATTGAAAAAAATTAAAATTTTGAATGATTTTAATTAGAAATTTTTAAAAACTTAGTTATTTCGAACATTTTAATAATTCCAATTCCTTTAAAATTATAATTAAATTAGTAATAAAAATAATAATTTTAAGAATTATAATTAGAAACTCTAAAAAACAATTTTCAAAAGTAATAAAATTCTTCGCAAAAAATCAATTATGTTCAAAATTTTTTAAAAAATTTCTCGTAAAAATGTCAATTATCTTTAAAAGTAATGAAATTCTCCTTCAAAATTCAATTTTTTTTACAAATTTTAATAAAATTCTTGGTAAAAGTTCAATTATTTACAAAAATTTTCCTCAATTCAATGGTTTTCGATTTCTACGATTTTAATAAAATTTTCTAAAAGAATTCAATTTATTAAAAAAAAAATTTGATAAAATTCTCAGCAAACATTTAATTATTTTCCTAAATAATAAAACTTTTCCAGGAATTCAATTATTTACAAATTTCTTTATAAATTTTTTCGCAATAATTCAATTATTTTTAAGAATAATAAAAGTCTCTTTAGAAATTCAATTATTTCCATAAATAAGAAAACTCATCGTAGAATTTTTATTAATTTTACTACAATTTTAATTAAATTTCTCAAAAAATGTAATTATTGTAAAAAATTTTAGTAAAATTCGTCGAAAGAATTTAATTATTTAAAAAATTTTGGTTATAATGCTTTATGAAAATTCAATTTTAAGAAGTAATCAATTATTCAATAAATTATTTATTTTTTATTATTTATTATTTTTCTTTTATTTTATTTTTTTTTTATTTTTTTTTTTTTATAAAAAATATCGTTCGTTGTTAGCAGTTGTTACGAAATATACTATTATATTTAAATAATTGAATTCTCGCAGAATTTTTTAATAAAAATTGACTTAAAAATAAATTTCATTAAAAATTTTAGATAATAATTGAATATTAAAAATAAATTAATATTATAGCATACATTTTTAGAAATAATTGAATTTTGAAGATGTTTCAAATTGAAATATTTGCAAATCTGAATTTTTCATACTTTTAATTAACAATTTTGTAAAACTAAATTTTTTTGAATTTTAATTTAGACTTTTTTTAAATTATTTGAATGTTTTTTTTAATACAAATTTAATTAAAGATTTCCGAATAATCGAAATGTAATGAAATTGAATTATAAATAAATGGATTTAAAAATTCTCCAAGAACTTTTTCGAAAATTATTAGAAATAATTGATTTGAAGAAGAATTTTAGTTTGAAGTTCTAGAACATAATAATTGAATTAAAATAGTCATGCTGTTATGGAAAGTGAAAATGATGAAAATAATTTTGAAAAAGTTACAGTAACAATATTTTTATATTATAAAATAATGATTTTACCACTCAGTCATCTATAATTATTATAAAACATGAAGAAATTGATTACTCCGAGTCGAAGACTCGGAGAGATCGATTTCTTTATAAAGTTATTTTCTTATAAGTTATTGAATTTCAAAAGGTTTGAATTTGAAATTTTTGAAATTCTTAATTCCTATGGAAAACTAATAATAATAATAATAATTAAATATTTATATAGAAAAGAAGTTATTGATTTTTTCGAATATTTTTACAATTAAAGAAATTCGTAAATAATTATTTACGAATTTCTTTAGTTCAAAAAAATACTCAAAAAAATATTTTATTATAATTATATTTGTATAGAATTTTAACGTCCGAGAATAATTAAATTATTAATAAAAATTATGAATGTGTCGTTTTGATTAATAATTACAATTGTAATTGTAATAAAACATTTTTTTGAGTATTTAATAATTTTAAGAGTGAATCAGAATATTCTTTAGAGTCAGAAAAAAAGTCAAAATTTTGTCTGGAAATGAGGGTAAAACAAAATTAAATTTTTGGGACAACCCTGAGATAGTTACCTTTTAGGAAGAGCATATTCTGGTCCAACGTTTGAAAAAGTATACTGCGAATTTGTAATCACGTCAGTATTGTAAAAATCCAAAAGAATTGTATTTAAACATCTTCGATCTCTGTCGTCAGTGACTCGCCCTCCATAATTACACTCACCAGTTAAATATAAAATTGCCTTAAAGGGCACTTCTTCATAATCGTTGATAAATATTTGAAGTTGTTGAACAGATATTTGGAAATCCGACTCGTTGAAACCTAAACATACACAAAATATTAAAAAGTGAACTAATAGTAGATATTTAAATAATTTAAAGTAATCAAAAAATTTACTAATTTACTAATTTACTTATTTACTAAATTACTAATTTACAATTATTACTAATTTTTAATTTTATTTTATATTTTCCCTTTACCATATGCAATGTTCCACCCTTGCGATCCATAATTTCGTCTTTCTTGCACAACAGCGTGAAAAAAACACAAACTGTACAACAATCTCGTAAAAGTTTTCTCCTTTCCAGGACAGCCCTCGAAAAATTCGGGATTTTTGACCGGTTCCGACTTGTACGATCTATAAAATTAATATTTTCAATTCAAAAATATAAAGGACACAAATTTTGGGTAAAAAGTACAAAAAACCGAACTTTTTGTACTTTTTACCAAAAATCAGAAAATAAAAGCACTGACTAACCGTAATAAATTCGACTGCAATCCTGTAGGTGGTTCATTTGTCATTTTAACACTATTTTGTAGAACCGTAATCGGAAATTTATCCGAAGGATAGCTGGTTAACCACAAACGAAAATTGACAGAAGTATTTCTTGCGTCGAATGTTTCGCATATTTTTTCAAGTTCCGGCATCCACGAGACGGCGAGATGACAATTTTGAAGACAGACCCACGATCCATCGGCTTGTCCTTGTTCAATGAGTTTTCGAGCAATTGGACCCTGACCCTGTCCTAGGGAAATTGAAGTAAATCTCGAGGTGTATTCCATATTGTCGGCAAAATTCGACAGAGAACTCATTGGATCTGATCCGGGGGAAAGAATGAATATCAAGGGATTCAAGCAATTTGAATCCGCGTACGACTTTACAAGATCAAATGGCGGTGGTGTTACAAATTTCATTCCCATTACTGTTTCCACAAATTGCATCACCTGTAATAAGAATTTTTAAATAAATATTGATTAAATAAAGAAATTAATAATTTATAAATAGAAAATTGTAATACTAATAATAATAGGCCTCGGATATTATGACTTTTTCGACTTTTTTCCACTATTTTCGAATAATGCGACTTTTATCGACTTATATTAAAAAATTGCGACTTTTTCGACTTTTCTTCTAAATTTTCCAACTACCACATTTTTACTATAAAATGCAACTTATTTCGATTTTTATAGTGTGAAAAGTATACATAACAATATAAAAATCTTTGAGAAGTTATTTTTCAATTATTTTTCTAATTAAATTTTTGAAACATACAATTAAAAAGATTTCGAATAATTGAAATTTTGTAAAATTTAATTAAATATAAATAATATTTTTCAAGTATTTTATTACAATTTTTGAAAATTAAGTTTTAAAGAATTTTAATTGAAAATTCTGGAAATAATTTAATTCTTAAAAATTATAATGAAAAATATTCAAGTTTTAATTTATTACAAATGATAATTAATGAAAATTAGGTTACAAAAATATTAAAATATTTTTGAATAAACTAATTCTCGGAATTTTCTTATTCTAATTTTTAAAAATTTAATTATTTTCAATATTTTCGATTACATATTTTCGAAAATTCAAATACATAAAAAAATAATAACATTTAAGATTTTTTTAAAATTACACAAAAATTCTTCTTAAAAATTCAATTATTTTTAAAAATTACATTACAGTATTTATAAAAAACTAATTCTTCGAATTGTTTAATCATAATTTTTTAAGATTTGAACAAAGTCCTAAATTAAAATATTTTAAAATTGACTTTTTTAGCCTTATTAAAAATTCAGGGAAATCAGTTTTAATTTTCTTAAAAAATTTGATTATTTTTTTATATTTGAAGAAAATTAAAAATTTGATTTTCTTTTTATATTTTCCCAAAACTTAATTATTTTGAAAAGATTTTATCAAATTTGCATTATTTTTCAAAGATTTTACCAAATTACAATTATTTTTTAAAAGATTTTATCAAATTCCAATTTTTTGAATACCTTTGAACAAAGTAAATTAAAATTTTTTTAAATTTACTTTTTTAGTCTTATTAAAATTTGGGAGAAATCATTTTTTAATTTTCTTCAAAAATTTGATTATTTTTTTATATTTTCCAAAAACTCAATTATTTTGAAAAGATTTTATCAACTTTTTATTATTTTTCAAAGATTTTACCAAATTTCTATTATTTTTTAAAGGATTTTACCAAATTTCAATTATTTTTTAAAGATTTCACCAAACTTCAATTTTTTTAAAAAAGATTTTACCAAATTTCAAATTTTTGAATACCTTTAAACAAAGTAAATTACATTTATTTTAAATTTACTTTTTTAGTCTTATTAAAATTTCTGAGAAATCATTTTTTAATTTTTTTCAAAAATTTGATTATTCTTTTATATTTTCCAAAAACTGAATTATTTTTTAGATATTTTACCAAATTTAAATTATTTTTCAAAAATTTACCAAAATTCAATTATTTTTTAAAAGATTTTATCAAATTTTAATTTTTTGAATATCTTCTCGTACAAAGTAAATTAAAATTTTTTTAAATTTTCTTTTTTAAAATTTCTGAGAAATCATTTTTAATTTTCTTAAAAAATTTGATTCTTTTTTATATTATTTTTCAAAGATTTTACTAAATTTCAATTATTTTTTAAAAGATTTTACCAAATTACAATTTTTTGGACATTTTTTAATTGCACGTAATTGTAAAAATATTGTCTTTCAAAAATTATTTGGAAATATTTAAAAAATATTAATTTTAAGAATTTCTTTATTAAAATTTTTTAAAAAAAATATTTTACCTTAATATCTTTAAAAAGAAAAATAGACAGTTTCAATCATTATAAAGAATTGAATTTTTGTATTGAAATAATTGAATTCTCGAAGAACTTTCGGAATATTTTTAAAAAATTAATATAGATAATTGATACAGAGATGATGTTCAGTTAAACATGATTGTAGAAAATAATTGAATTTTGGAATAATAATTTGAATTTTTAGTTGTAATTTTTAGAAATTAAGAAATTCAGAAGTTAAAGTTTTTAAAATTTTATTTACCGTGAAAAAAGAAATAAGAAGTACCTATTTAAATATTTATTTAGCAAAATTATTCGAGTTTTGATTAATTGAATTTATAAATCAGTGAAGAATCATGGAAATATAAAATAAAATTTTTTGTGACAACACTGAATTAAATAAACGACTTTTTCGACTTTTCTTTCTATTTTTAATTTTTTAATCGACTAAAGCGAGTTTTTTGCCTCATCGTTAAAATCAATCCGAGGCTTTTAATAATAAAAATTGTATTCTTACCTTTGCGACTGCTTTGTCAGGTCTAATTAATCTCATAACGATTAATTTTTGAAACATGGTCAGATTTTTCTCCCAAGGTTCTGGTAGAGGAGAATTTTGTGGATTCATCAAATCGTAAAATTTCTGCCAAAGGCTTGTATTCTTTTTGAAGCTGTCCATGAAATTTGTGAAAGATTTCAAAGAACCAACGCGACATATTTCATCCCAAGATTTATCAGACAGCCAACTGGATGCTGGATTTTCTAATTCATTTCCCAATGCTATTCCTCCGGTCAGGAAGAACATAATTTCATCTCTATTAATTTCTTCGTTTGCCAGAAGAATATTTGTGCATAAAACGAACGAGTACAATAACTGAGAAAAACAAATATTACAAAATTAATGTAACATTAAAAAATTTTGTTCTGTAAATAAATAAATAATTATCAATATCCATTAGTTTCAATTCAAAATTCAAAATTATATTTTTTTTTTTCCTTACCTTGTCTTTTTCGAACAAGGAACGACAGACGTTTTGATACAGACTATAAGTGAAGGCCTCTCTCAAAAAATATAATCTTCTCTCTAGAATTTTGCTCTTGCTGGCAGTGTCAATCGACAAAACATAAAGATTAATAAACCAGACTAAAGAATACTGATACATAGGATCAATATTCGGCAAATCTGTGATAGTATAATACAACGAAGACACATATTTCGCAATTGGTCTGTAACTCTGTCTGAAGTTTTCAATCTTAGCCTCAGTTTCTTTCGCCGATTCTTGTTTCTTGAGAATGTCAATGGAAAGAATTTTTGAAGAATCCAAAATTTCAATTGCTTCCTCGTCCTCCAAAATACTCGCACCCGAGACAGACAAAGTTTTCAAAATATGATCCTCAACTTGCTTGAGTGCCTTCTTATTCGCAGCACTTTGCACTATCAAATACTCCCGTTTCTCCTGAAGATCAGGTCTCTCTTTCGCCACCACAATACCCAATAATTGATCCTCCAGTCCTTCGATAGTCAACGCGAAATTAATCAACGTCACTTTATTATAAACTTCCGGTAAATAGTGAGGATTTCGTAATTTCGTTGTCATGTAGAATCGAAATTTCAAATTATACTCAATACTCTTCTCTCCCAAGTTTATGTACCAAGTTCCCGCAATTTTATAAATATTTTTCATCAAAATTGGATCGAGAGGTGCGTCCAGTGTTTCTCCGATATTTTCGATTAAAACCGGCTTTCCATATTCAATGCAGGTTTCTATAATGTCCATGTAGTTAGAATCTGTTAATTTAACAACTTCCAGTTCACTCGCCTTCTCCATGTGCCGAATCCACTTGTTGGCTTGACTCTGAGGATCAACGAAAAGACTCCATCGCATTGAATTGTCCATTATAATTGCATTTTCGGTTGAGAATGAATCGCGTGGTAATCTAAAGATATTCCAGGAATTTATCTTTATTTCGGAGCCTAGAACTTCAATAAAATTGTATTCATCCGAGCAGGGTATTTTTAAGCCTTTCACGTAGTTCCTCCACTTTTCGATGTTCTCTACTCGATAGGCTGTTGTGAATGGTCCCAAATAGGCGATCATACCGCAGGAAATTAGAATATCGCCTGGTAAAGTATCGAATGATTTTTGGAGATTTTCTGCGCATAGGATCCAACGTTCTTTTTCTCCTCCTAAGCCACTTATTAATTTTTCAGCTCGCATTAGCTTATTTTTACAATTTGTCACCTGTTCAAAAAGAAAAACAATTGTAATAGGCTATCTGATGAAAATTCTTCCCCTCCATTTATTTATCACGTTAGAAAGAATAGAAAAAAATACAATGAAAGGAGAATTGTAATAGGCTATCTGATGAAAATTCTTTCGCTCCATTTTTTTATCACATTAGAAAGAACAGAAAAAATAAAATAAAGAAAGAAAATCAAAGTGAACTAAATTGTTACTTGACTATTGATTCCAAGAAATAAATTCTTTTAGGTACATTATATTTTTCGAATTATTTATTACCTGGTTTTCAAGATCTATTTTCTTCGCTAGAATATTTTGAAGGCTGACATTCAGGGCCGCTAATTTTTCATTGAGTTCAGCCAATGCTTGTCGTTTCTCGTTTAGAATATTCATAACATTCTGAAATGATTTTTCTGCCTCCGCGAGTTTCTCCCTTTTTGGAGCAACAACTTTCGCGACTTTATCGTACAGAACCATGGCTCGCACCCATTTGCAGAGACCCTCGGCGGCTGAAGAAGCTTTTGCAACTATGCGAGGCTCGAAGTTTTTATCCTTTAGATAAACACGTTTTATTACCTGCGAAAAATTTTTTTTTTAATATTAACAATAGTTTTTCCGTTATGCAAAAAATATTCGAAACTCAATTATTTTGAATATCTAGTATTTTCATAAAATCCCGCAAAAGAATTCAATTAATTTAGAATAGCATTTTCAAAAAAATTTCGAAAAATCTATTATTTAAAACAAAATTTTTATACAATTCTTCATAATAATTAAAATACTTTCAATAAATAACATTTTTCATAAAAAGTCAATTTAAAAAAAAAAATTTGATAAAATTCTAACAATAAATAAGAATTCAATTATTTTCATAATAGATGAAACTCATCGAAGAATTACAATTATTTTTAATAATATTTTTAATTAATTAATCGAAAAATTCAATTATTCTCATTATTTTCATAAATAATAAAATTTCAACAAGAATTCAATTATTTTCATAAATAATAAAACTCATCGAAGAATTACAATTATTTTTAATACTATATTTTAAATTAATTTATCGAAGAATTAAATTATTTTCACAAATACAATTCTCCGCAAGAATTCAATTATTTAAAATAAAATTTGCATAATATTTATTATATTTTGAAAAAATTATTTATTTAAAACAATGTTTATAAAATTCTTATGAAGAATTCAATTATTTTCAAAAATAACAAAATTTTTAACAGAAATGCAATTCATTTTAAACATTTTAATAAAATTTTTCACAATAATTCAATTATTTTTATAAAAAAATAATAAAATTCTTCTCAGGAATAACATTATTTTTGAAAATTTTAATAAAATTCTTAGCAACTATTCAATTATTTTCATAAATAAAAAATTCATCGCAGGATTTCAATTATTTTTAATACAATTTTACAGGAATTTATCAGAAAATGTAATTATTCTTAAAAATTTAATTTCAATTCCTTGAAAAAATTAATTATTGACAAAAATATTTTTTTAAAATTCTTTGTTAGAATTCAATTATTTATAAAAATATTAGAGTTTTTCACAGCAATTCAATTATTTTCAATTAGTTTAATAAAATTGTTCAAAAGAAATCAATTATTTTAAATACAATTTTAATTAAATTTTTTTAAAATAATTCAATTATTCTTTTAGATTGTAAGAAAATTCTTCCTAAGAATTCAATTTTTTACATAAATAACTCTTGGAAAGAATTCAATTGTGTCGATAAATAACAAAATTATTCCCGAAAATTTAATTATATTTTGATGCATTTTAATAAAATTCTTTCCAAATTCAATTATTTTCATAAGTAACAATATTTTTCGCAATTCAATTATTTTTAAAATAATAAATTTCTTTTTGGAAATTCAATTATTTAAAAAAGTTCTAATAAAATTGTTCGCAAGAATTCAATTTTTTATTTTCCTAAATAATAAAATGCTTTTTAGGAATTTAATTATTTTCAACAAAATTCAATAAAATTCCACATAGACATTCTCAAAAATTTCAATAAAATTCTTTGTAAAATTTAATTATTTTTAAAAATTCTCGCCATTCAAAGATTTTCAATATCTAAGTACTATTTTCCTAAAGTTTTCAAACAGAATTCAATTATTTAAAAAATTTTCTTGTAAAAATCTTTGTAAGAATTCAATTCTTTTCCTGAATAATAAAAATTTCTGAGGAATTCAATTATTTAAATTAGAATTTGCATAAAATTAGTCGACAAAAATCAATTATTTAAAAATTTTGATAAAATTCTTCGTAAGAATTAAATTATTTTTATGAATATTTAAATTCTTTCATGAATAATAAAATTCGTTGGAGAATTTCAATTTATTAGCAGGATAAGAAAGAAGTAAATATTTTTTTATGAAATTTAGGAAATCGTCAAGAAAATAAAATATAGAATGGAATTTTTGTTAGTTTTGCGAAATGTATTAAACGAGTTTTTTTGGTCGTTAAGTTTAATTTTTCCATAGCTACTTTTTCACTATTTTTTTAGTTTGCAATCTACTTTTTGCTACTTTTTGAAAATTAATTATCGAGTGCGAAGTCTGTGTTTTAATATTTTTCGAATTATGCATTTCTTTCATTATAAAAAGGATGTCAAAGAAGTTTTGAAATCAAATTTAGTTTTTAACTTTTCGGTTTCGTTTTGATTTTTTCATCAAATAAATGTTTTACCCACCTGCATGGTTTGAATGGGAATATTGTCCTTATCGTAATCTCGTAAATAGTGCAAAAATTCAATATCGTTGAGAATTCGTTTACTCGGACCCCAATAGTCTAGAACAATTCTGCCACTTGTTGGATCGGTCAATCTGTCTGCAGGAACATTCAGCATGACACAAACCGCCGCCATGACGAGTTTAACTCCCTGAGGAGGATTCTTCATCGACTTCACCAATGTTATGTCCGCAGGTTTTAATGTATTTAAAGCAGCTATCGCTTCCTCGAGAATTGGCAAAGCCTCTGCCAAATCAGCTTCACATTCTGCTTTCAGAGCTCCTGCAATCTCTGCCTGTTCATTCGCCACAACTTCATCTTTCTTCACCAAAATTGTCGCCTTTTCAACCGCAATATTCTCACTTTCGATTTTCTTCATCGTCACTGTCGTCAACTTGGCCGAATTTTCCAGTTCAGGTCTTAAGGCTGAAAGGGTCTTTTTCATTTTCTCAATTTGTTGCGCAGCGTAATCCAGTTTGTCCAAACCATTCAAATACCGATCTCTGAAAAAGGCAACAATTTAACAACTATTTAGACTATATTTTTAGATCTGTTAGTCTATTAGACTATTAGTTGTAAATTATTAAATTTAACAAATAAATACAATTTATTTACCTGGCGAGAATCAGTTCCTCTTGTTTCAAATTCGTCAAATCCCTGTAAGCTTTGATCAGATCCAAAAAAGCAGCCGAAGTGATGTAAGTTTTTCTCCCCGACGCTTCATAAAATCGAGTACTAATATCCTTTGCGCAGATATGAAAATATTTACAAGCAACAACAGCATTTGTCTTCACACTCTCCGTAACGTTCAAATCCGTTATGAATCTAACAGCAACTTGCTCTAAAGCATCCTCGGGCCATATTTCGAACCAATCGATTGTACAACAATTAACTAAACTCGGATAGAGTCGCAATCTAGTTCGAAATGATTCTCCAACGGGACTGAAGCAAATCATAAGATGCAGTTTCTCTCGACAGCGATTTACGAAAAATCCCATTACCGACATTATCGATATGTCCAAATTTCGATTTCCTCCTTGAGCCGCCAATCTTGTCATTTCTATTATTTCCTGTTTCTCTTCCACTGAGAAAAGATTCGGCACTTCTCCGGAATTCAGAAGACTATCGATGTCGCTCAAAAATACTTCTTCCTTAATTTGACCCTCGGTGAAGAGAAATACCAAATCTTTTCCCGTTCCTCCGGAATTTTTCAAAACCTTCTTTAGATCATCTCGCCATTCGTTGACACCGTAGGCACTGCCTATTTCCGGTTGAAATAGTGCGTAACCAGCCATACCTAAAATTGATAAAGTGGAATGAAAATTATTCCGAAAAATATTCTTCGGAATATGTTTCCGAAGAAAACAAAATTCGCGTCACAAAATTAAAAACAAAAACCGTTTAAAAACTTTTTGAAAAATTCAGGGTTGCCACAAATATTTTATTTTTTTTCCCTGACTTTTCCCTGATTTCCAGACTTTTTCCTGACTGATTTTGCCTTTTTCCCTGACCCTAAAGAATATTTTAATTCACTCTAAAAATTATTAGATACTCAAAAAAAATGTTCTATTACACTTATTTACAAATTTCTTAAATTGTAAAATTATTCAAAAACATCAACAGCTTATTTTTTAAATAAATATTTAATCATTATTATTTTTCCATGGGAATTAAAATTCTTCAAAACATTCAAATTCAAAGCTTTTTAAAATTCAACAACTTATAAGAATATTATTACAAAACATAAAGAAGGCGACCACTCTGAATCGAAGACTAGGAGTGATCGCCTTCTTCATGTTTTGTAATAATTTAAATTATTAGAAAATTTTTCAAAAAAAAGTTAATTATTTACAAAAATCCTTCGCAAGAATTAAATTATTTTTACAATAGTAAAATTTCTTAAAAGAATTCAATTATTTAAAAAAAATGTAATACAATTCGTTGAAAGAATTCAATTATTTTCATAAATAATAAATCGATTATTCGGTAATTCATTTTTAAATCAATTGTTATTAAAAACTTCTAGAAGAATTCAATTATTTAAATTAAAAAATAAATAATTTATTCAATAATAAAATGTTTGTTAAAATTGAATTCTCATAAAGAATTTTATCAACAAATTTTTAAATAATTGAATTCTTTTGACAAATTTTAATAAAAATCTTAAGAATATTTACATTTTTCAAGGAATTCGATTAAAATACTGTATAAAAAATAATTAAAACCATGCGATGAGTTTTATTATTTATGAAAATAAATCAAATTTTCCCAAGAATTTTATTAAAATTTTTCTAAAATAATATTGAATTTCGGAAAAGAATTTTATTATTTATAAAGATACTTGAAATTTTGACAACAATTTTTTTAAAAAATTTTTTAACATAATTGAATTTCTGCGAAGAATTTTATTACTTCTGAAAATAATTTAATTCTTCCAACAAATTTTATTCAAGTTTATAGAAATAACTGAATTTCTGTTAAGAATTTTATTATTTATATAAGTAATTAAATTCTTGCAACGAATTTTATTCAAGTTCATAAAAATAATTGAATTTCGGTGAAGAATTTTATTATTTATAAAAATAATTGAATTCTCGCAACGAATTTTATTTAAAAATAAATCAATATTATTTTATTTAAAAATCTTTTTAAATATTTGATATTTTTCGAAAAATTTTAAGAAATTTTCTATTTTTAATAATTAAATTCCTGTGAAAATTTTATTACTTATGAAAATAATTGAATTATTTCGAAGAAATTGATTAAAAATTTTGTAAATAATTGAATTCCTGTGAAACTTTGTAAAGAATTTTATTTAAATTTTTCTAAAATAATTGAATTTTGGAAAAGAATTTTATTATTTATAAAAATACTAGAAATTTTGATAAAAGTTTTTTTAATTTTTGAAAATAATTGAATTCTTTCAACGATTACTTATTATTAAAACTTTAAAAAATAATTGAATTTCGGTGAAGAATTTTATTAATTATAAAAACAATTGAATTCTTGAAAAGAACTTTGTTCAATTTTCTTTTTAAATAATTGAATTCTTGCGATCAATTTTAGAAAAATATTTTTAAATAATTGAATTTCAATAAAAATTTTATTACCTATGAAAATAATTGAATTATTTCGAAGAATTTTATAAAAATTTTGTAAATGATTGAATTCCTGTGAAATTTTGCCAAGAATTTTATTAAAATTTTTAAAAATAATTGAATTTTGAGGATCAATTTTATTATTTATAAAGATAATTGAAATTTTGACCAAAATTTTTTAACATAATTGAAATTTTATGAAGAATTTTTATAACTTTTGAAAATAATTAAATTTCTGGGATCATTTGTAACTTTTCCAAAATTCAAATTTTTTTAGTATTTTTAACTAAAATTCGTCTATTAATCTAGTATTTATAAAAATTGTAAAAATGATTCATTAAATAATTTATAAGTAATAATTTTATGATAGATCTCCAAGAATTAAGTTATTTAAAAAGAAATAAAATTATTGTCAGAAATAGAAAAAATTGAAGGTTTTGTATTAAAATTCGTGGTAATTTCATAGTTTACGAGGCAAACAAAAAAAGCATCAAAATCCAGAGTTTTCTCATGAATTTTAAAAATTCAATTTTTTCCAGTACTTTTAACAAAAATCCCTGACTTTTCCCTGATTTCCCTGACCAATTTTACTTTCCCTGACTTCCCTGACCTGTGGCAACCCTGAAAAACTTACTTGCTGCAAGTCTCGTCAAAGATTGTCTTCCAGATCCACCAACGCCCACCATCAGCAAACTTCCGACAGGAGTTGCAATAATCCTACAAATCCGAGCAAGATGCTCCAGTGCATATCGAAACAGAACAATATTCATTTTATTCCGATGAGTATTATTATAATCCTCCAAACAAGACAGAGCCACATTTTTATACTCCTCCATCGACACAATTTCCTCATACTTTCTGTCCTCCGGTATTGTATCAACATCCATAAAGTCACCAAATATCAAACTCTTCATACTCTCTTCAGTCAATTGATCACCAAATTTAGGCAAATCGTCAAAAACATAATCAAACGATTCCTTAAAAACCCCAAGAACTGTGTCTTTCAGTTTTTCAAAAAGCCAAACTCGATCGCTCGTGTCTATGAGACGATCGCCAAAAACGCGCAAAATCTCGTGTACCCAGAGTCGAGTAAACACTGTTTTCGTCTCAGCCGATTCCTTCTTGATCATCGTGCAACCAGTGACGACTCTGGCAAAATCTCTTAGATTGAATAGATAATGCGACTTGGCTGGCGTTGGTCTGAGATCACTGATTGCGCTGTTGAAGACTGAAATTGTTGCATTTATGACGCTATTCACCGTCGTGATAATGTCTGTTGCAAAGCCGTTTCTTTTCAGTCCGATTAGAGCCACGCTGGTGAATATTTTGAAAATACTCTCCCTCGAGAAATTGTTGATTGAATACAAGTTGAAATGTCTCAGAAATCTGTGATAGATCTCTTGCCGACTGCCTCCTGGTGGCGCCATTGCGCACATGAACATTAGGTCGTAGAGTTGAATCGCAAATGGTTCTTTCAAATCAAACCTGTAAATAAAAAAATAAATAAATAAAAGTAATTAAAAACTTAATTACTTCTCAAATAATATATAGAAAAATTTTCATATTACAATTTTCTTGATTGAAAAACAGAAGAAAAAATGTTGAATTTTAAGAAATTCGGTTTTTCGAATTTTTAATAATTTTTAATAATTTCTGATTTTTTGCCAAAGGGTGGAGACAATTAAATAAGTAGAGTGTTTTTGAAGAGCCCAAAAATAATAAAGCTTAATGCCATAAAACATAAGAAAAAATTTTGAATTTTAAGAAATTCGGATTTTCGAATCTTTTATAATTTTTAATAATTTTTGATTTTTTGCTAAAGGGTGGAGACTATTCAAATAGTGATATTTTCCTACCGAAATAGCTAATGAAAACTAATTATTATTTTTTTCCGGTCAAATTAAAATCCCGACTATTTCTTGATTTTCCAGATTTGTAAAAACACTGTTAAATGTATTTGTAGAAACTAAAACCCGTCGAAGACGGGTACGACAGCTTGTTCGCTATAAAGTTTTTCAAAAGAATTTAATTACATTCTAAAATTTTAATAATATCCAATAATTAAATGTTTAATGTAAATTATTATGAATCACGATTATTTTGAAAACTTGAAAGAAATTGTTCATAAAATTCAATCATTTTCAAAAATTTTTAATTAAAATTATTAAAGAAACTAACTCCATAATTTAAAAAAAAATTCAAAGAAATTCTTCAAAAAGAATTTAATTAGAATTTTCAAAAATTTTAACAGAATTCTTCGCGAGAATTCAATTATCTTCCTAAATAATAAAATTCTTCGTAGGCATTCTATTATTATCAAATTTTTTTAAAAAATTCGTTTCAACAATTCGATGATTTTCAATACATGAATTTTAAAATTGAAAATAAAAATTATTAAAAATTAAGTTAGGAAACAAAAAAGTAAAATTACTTGAAACTGCGAACAGATTACCGGAATACAAAGATTATTAATATAGAAGATAGATTTTACAAAGAATTCTATTAAAATTTTGGAGAATAATAATTGAATGTCTGTGTGACATTTAATTAAATTTTTTTTGAGAATAATTAATTTTATTAAAATGTCTCAAAATAATTGAATTTTCGGGAATAATTTTGTTATTTATCTTTAATAATATTGAATTCTTTCAAAGAATTATTTGTGTGAATAATTGAATTCTAGAGAAGAATTTTATTAAAATCCAAAAGAAGAATTGAATTATTTCAAAAAAATTTAATTAAAATTGTATTAAAAATAATTGAAATCCTGCTATGACTTTTATTATTTATGAAAATAATTGTATAGTTGCAAAGAATTTTATTAAAATTTTCAAAAATAATTGAATTCCTGAGAAGAATTTTATTATTTATAAAAATAATTGAATTATTGCGAAAAAGTTTATTAAAATCTTTAAAAAAATTGAATTACTGTGAAAAATTTTGTTATTTTTGAAAATAATTGAATTCTTTATAAGAATTTTATAAACATTGTTTTAAATAATTAATTTTTTCGAAATATAATAAATATCATGAAAATTTTTTTTAAATAATAGAATTCTTGTCGAAAACTTTATTTGTGAAAATAATTGAATTTTTCGAATAATTAATTTAAAATAGTATTAAAAATAATTGAAATTCTTCGCTGAGTTTTATTATTTATGAAAATAATTGAATTATTAGAATTTTATCAAACATTTTTTAAAAAAATTTAATTTACATGAAAAATGTTTTTAGTGAAAGTAATTAAATTACATATTGTGAAGAATTATATAAAAATTTTGTTAAATAATTCATTTTTTCGAAATTTTTTTGAAAATCCATTTTAAATTAATTCAATTCTTGTTGAAATTTTATTATTTATGAAAATAATTAGAGTAATTGAATTTTGGATGAATTTTATCAATTTTTTCTAAGTAATTGATTTCTTTTGCGGAATTTTATGAAAATACTATATATTGAAAATAATTGAGTTTCGAATATTTTTTGAAAGTAATTGAATTTTAAAGAATTTGATTATAATTTTTGAGAATAGTTTTTTAATTTCTAATATTAACGAATTTAAAGTAGTGGAAATTCTCAAAAAAGAAACAGAAATAGTAGCTTGTAGCTGAATTCTAAAAAAAATTACCCAAATAGTAGAAAATGTTGCCAACTGTGACAATTAAATTCATTATGATTAGCTGGGGAAAAAAGGGATGCGCAGGCGCGTAGCGGCTGCGCGGGCCTTTTTTCCCCTGCGTCCCTACTTTTTTCCCTCTGACGTCACCTAGCCTATAAACTTCGATTTTTAATCCCCTTCACACGACAATGAAACGATTTTTTCGAGCCTATACAATTTTTTTAAAGTCTCATATTTACCATTGTTTATGATCGAAAAATTGCCTGAGCAATTCAATGGGAGGCTGCGCACCATATACCTCCTTACTAGGCATATTAACATCGTCAATGAACACCAAACAATAACTTCCTCCCATTGGTCCATAGTGTCCTTTTCTCCTCTTGAAAAGTTTGGAAAGCACCAATTCCTGAGTTTGTGCAGCCGTTGTTTTTGGCGTAAACGTTATAAAATTCGAAAGATATTTCTCCTCCTCCAATTTATTCATCATCAAATCCTGAATGTAAAATGTCTTTCCAGTTCCCGTTTCGCCATACAAGAGAAATCTCTTCCTACTCTTTATGTGTCTCAAAAATAAATTCTGATACTTCATGGTATCGATAGTTGGCACCACCATTTGACTCATACTCTGAGTTTCGACAAGTTTTTCAACTTTTGCCAAGTCGGCGTAATTTTTCCAAGCTCCCTTTCCTTTGAACAGGTAATAGTTGTCGTGAATTATACCATCGGACGGCAATGAGATTAATGCTTCCGATATTTTTCCTGGGGGAGAAAATCCCGGTTGTTCGTTTTTCCAGAAAGATAGAAAGTATTCATTGAAAGCGTCGCGGGAATCTGAATCTAGAGTTCCGCCGATTCCCCAAATAATTGCCAAGAGGGTGGAAGCTTGAATCCAGGAGATGATGTAATCTTCGTATTCTTGTTGAGCCTCGTCTATTGCGTCCTTCATGTACATTTCCAATAAATTCAGAGTTGATATTACTTGATTAATTTGACCAGCTGTGACTGTTAGTCGACATTTTTTTCGAGTGAATTCCAAACAGGGATCGATGAGCCATTCGAGAATTTCGGTAAGAAATTCTTCGTGACCTTCTCTCCAGCGATTATCAATATTTTTGATCCAAGATTTAGCGTAAGGTCGCCAGCCTAAAATGTGAGGTTCCATGTAAATCATTCCGCAGCGTGAGACAGTGGCGGGAGACGCCTGCAGGAGGTCCATTGCCTCAAATATCATGGACATTACGTTTGTCATCTGCATCACTTCTCCTGAGGTGAGACACAATTTTTTATTATCGTCCAGAACTGTGTTCAAATTTTCAATCCAAACCGCATCGACCGGTCCATCGAAGATCAACCATTTTCTGTCCACACTCTCCTCCGAGCAGTAGTCACGAAACGCTACCGCACAAATTCCATCCGTCCATTCCGAAGACACAGGATCGAATTGTCCATAAAGTTGACCCATCGTGATTGCTTTCGGATTCATAGTAAAAAATTTCGTTTTCGCTCCATTCTCGTCACCCCATTCCTGCATCAAAGTCAACGTCTCCGCGAGAGTTCTCAAACAAGTCGTCTTTCCTCCACAAGGATCGCCGACTAGCATAAATCCATGTCTCACGATCATCATCTCGAAGACTTGAATAATTTTCAACAAAAATCCGTCCACTGGTTGTAGATTTCTTCTTCTCATCACCTCCTCAATGGCTTTCAAAAGTACCTCATAATCAGGAGTCGGTAACGCTGTATCAGGAAATAAATCCGAAATTATCCCTTCGAAGAGCGGAACATCATGAGCTAGAAATTTCGGTAAATTAACATCGATTATGGATCTTAGCATTAGAATCATTTCGTCCTCATTCGGGTATTTTAGTTTCATATTCTGAGCTGCTATCAAAACTGTCTTCACGGCTCGCATTCCGTAATCGTAGTGCGACTGGGATGAAAGTTGCTCCGAGCAGAGTTTGTAGGTCGTGACAATTTTCACCGACAGGACTCTTGCGTTCGTAAAACCTGACGAGTAGAGAAATATTTCTCCAATCATCGCGTAATCCGGAACCATCATCGCGACAGTTCTGAAAAGTACTTTCAAATTATCCGGCAGCTCGGATCTACCAGCGTAACCCGGATTCATTGTAATGCACACGTAGACCGCAGGATTGAGCGTCAATTCGGTGCCTTCGAAGATAAATTTCTCGAAATTCCCTCGAACCGCTTGAATGATGCAGAGAATTTGTTGAGCTACCACTGACAATACTTCGAGTTCAATTCGATTGAATTCATCGAAACAGGCCCAAGCTCCGCAAGATGCGAGTCCTTTGAAGAATTTTCCCATATTCTTGTAATCGAGACCTTCTGAACAATTGAAAACGACGCACTGAATCGCCAATGCTCTAGCGAGGTCCTTGACTGTTTCGGTTTTTCCCGTTCCTGCCGGTCCTTCTGGCGCTCCGTTCAGGTGCAGAGAATACGCTCCAATCAATGTTCGATAACACCTGTAAAAATTTGTCGTAAAATAATTTTTTCGGTGAAAATTAGAATTATTTTCGTAATTAGTAATTTACCTGTCTGTTAAAGGAGTTATCACTAAACGGGGACAATTTCCCAAATATTCGTAAGCATACGAAACAGTAGCGTTTATGATTCTCACGAAAACGTCGTCTTCCCAATAATATCGTAATTGCGCCAACCATTCAAAATCAGTTTCACTTGTCACATTTTTATCGATCAATAATTTTACCACATCATAGGCGTGTACATCGATTGTTATCAATGCATTCAAAGTCGTTCTGTTCTGCTTCGACAAACGTCCTGAAAAGTTTTCGAAATTAATTTTCTATTTTGTACTTTTTACTAAATACTTTTTGTAATATTTTTCTTTTCTAACTAATTTTCTATATAAACTAAATAATTTTGGATTAACTAAATAATTTTGTACATACTAAATAATTTTGTATAAACTAAATAATTTTGTACATACTAAATACTTTTGTATAAACTAAATACTTTTGTACATAATAAATAATTTTGTACCTAAATAATTATTTGGAATTACCTTTCACAATATTGACCATGTCAAAAATCTGCCTCCTCAATTTATCGTAAAGAGATTCCAAAACAGATTTCATGTGAGTAATCAAAGAATTTTGAACGTCGATACACCAATAAATTTGTGAGACACAAAGAACAACCATTCCAGGCCAAAGTAAAACCCAGGAAACTCTTTCGTTTATTTCATAGTCTCGATAGCTCATTAAAACTTCGTGTCTTATTGATTTGACCATTTGCTCTTCCACCTAGTTAACAACAACTTTGGAAGTTAATAATTTTCTCCTAAAAGAGAAATTTTTAATTTGTTTACTTCAAAAGAAAGACCTGCACAAGCCACTTTTCAACGCAACCTCGAGCTGCCGTTGTTGAAATAATATTTTCGAATTTCACCTCTTCTTTATCGTCACTAAACATGGAGAAAATTTCCAAATTTTCATTGAACCTGTAAAATTGAAAATAAGTCAATTTTTTCAGAACATTTTTAAAAATGGAATTTAAATTATTAATTGGAAAATATAAAATAATCCTCAAGTTCTGATATGTTCAATTATTTAAAACATAATTTTCATACAATTTTCCGAAAAATATTTATTTTTTATAAAATTCTTCACAAGAATTGAATTATTTTTTAAATTTTTAATAAAATTTTTTCCAAGAATCCAATTATTTTAATAAATAATAAAACTCATCGCAGGATTTCAATTATTTTTAATACAATTTTAAATAAATTTGTCGAAAAATGCAATTATTCTTGAAAATTTTATTAAAATTCTTCGAAAGAATTCAATTATTCTAAAAGATTTTTAATGACATTTTTCGTAACAATTGAAACTGTTTTCAAAGAATTTTAATAAAATTGTTCGTCAAAATTTAATTACCTAATTTCAAAAATTTTTCGAAATTCAATTATTTTCAATATTCACTATTTCAATGAAATTTCTCAAAGTAATTCAATTATTTAAAATAAAATATTTTAATAAAATTCGTAACAAGAATTTAATTATTTTCATAAGTTATGAAATTCGTCTGAAAAATTCAATTATTTTTAATATAATTTGAATAAAATTTCTTGATGAATTTAATTATGTTCAATTTAATTTAATTTAATTTCAATTTTTTTAAACACAATTTTAAATGAATCCAATTATTTTTAATACAATTTTTAATAAATTTCTCAAAAAATGCAATTATTCTTGAAAATTTTATTAAAATTCTTCGAAAGAATTCAATTATTTAAAAAATTTTTGATAAATTTCTTCACAAGAATTCAATTTTAAGAAATATTCAATTATTCAATAATTTATTTATTTTTGTATTTAAATAATTTAATTTTTCAATAGCTTCTTTACTTTTTTAAAATTAATTATCGAAGCATGTATTATTAATAAATAAAAAAACGCAATAAAAACGTTTAGAACCTGAGGGACATAATATAAGAATAAAAAAAAATTAAAATGTAGTAGACTGAAAAAAAAAATTTATTTCATTCAAATAATCGATTTATTTAAATATGAAATCGGTTAACAATGTCTATTATTTTGTCTATTATCAATGAAATATTTACTTGAATCAAATAATTTTTATTTACATCAATTAAATTGTATTTGCTTTAAGAATTAAATTTATTGATTGAAATGTTGAATCAAATAAATTTTTTTTCAGATATAGTTTTTCTAAAGTAATTTTTCTAAAAATTTTTGTAAAAAATTTTCTAAAAGTATTTTACCCGAGTTTTGCTATTCCCTCGAAGCACTTTTTCAAATGAGGCTGCACTCGAAGGGGATCCTTTGTTTCGGAGAGAATCTCCAACATATCATCATTACTAAGGAAAAAGAATCGAGGGAAATATAGTCTCTTCTTTTCGAGGTAATTTACTACTCCTTCTTGTACTTTCTCCATTATTTCATTGGCGTCTTTCATACTCTCGTAGAGACCCAACTGTAAAATTAATAAAAAAAAAAACAAGTTCGATTATGTTCGGAAACTAAAAGCCGAAATTAGTAGGCAATTGCTTGTATGGAAAAAAATAAAGAAATAAATAAAAATAAGAAAAGGAGAAAAAAGATTTCAATCATTACTAACAGAGCCTGCGGTGTTTTTAACTCTCGGCTCTCTGAAGACTCCATTCATTGCCTTACGGAACATTGAATCAACTTCCGAGAACAAAATTCCTTCTTCCGGTAGTTGCGCAACAATATCTTTACTGGAGAAAATCGGCAGAAGATACATCCATTGAACTTGCACCTGGAATGCATAATGTAAAATTTTATTACTTATTAATAAATGTAAAATGTATTTAATAAATTTAAATTGTTATTAATAGATGTAAAATGTAATTAATAAATATAAATTGTTATTAATATGTGTAAATGTTATTAATAAATATTAAATGTAATTAATAAATGTAAAATGTAATTAATAAATGTAAAATGTAATTTATAAATATAAATTGTTACTAATAAACGGAAAATAAATAAAATATAATTTATAAATATAAATTGTTACTAATAAACGGAAAATAAATAAAATGTAATTAATAAATATAAAATGAAATTAATTTGTAAGAAATATTACTGATATATATTTTTCGAAATCAAACCTTTGTCCATTCTTCGATAGTTCTTTGTATTCTTAAAAGCAATTCGTAGAAGATTTTCACTTCCTCCTCGATTGGTTTTACAAAAGCCGATCCTCTCATTGCTTGAACTTTGACGATATGTTCTTCCAATAAAGCTACAATGTCATCTAATTGTGTCAGAATATTGACACCTGAATCTTTGAAGGACATTGTGGTAAAAACTACGTCGTCCCACTCGTGGATCATTTTTGAAAGAAGTTGCTGCAAGGCAAGCTCTTTTGTTCCACTTGTACTAATAATCTCGTACCTGAAAAATATTTGTCAATCTTTAATAACTTCAAATTTGATAAATAACAAAAAAATAAGATCCACAAGTTCTGAAAGGTTCAAATAAACGAATTTGTTTGTCAATATAAATATTTTCAAAAATCACTGATTTATAGAAAGCAAAAAAATTAAACATTTAAAAATTAAAATTTATTTTTTTATACGTGACTTAATATTTTATTCAAATTTTATTAAATTATTTTATTAAAAATTGAACATTTATAATGTATTTTTTTATACGTGACGTAATATTTTATTGATATAAAAATTTTAATTTGAAGAATAAATAAATTCATTCGTTTGAATTTTTAGAACTTAAGGAACATAAAATAATTGGTATTTAATAGAGAAATATTCTCATTGGCAACTGTATTTGAAGAGAACTTGAATCACGTCCAATATATTTTAATCAATCTCTTCTAACCGGGTTAATATCTACAAATAACTTACTCCTCCAAATTTTCGAGTAGATTCATAGCTATCATTTTCCGAAGTGTCGTTCCAGCATTTGGAGTCAAATCAAAACCAGCAATTAGTGACATTTCATCCCAGTGTCTTTGACGGAGAGCAGGATTGCAAAAGCAAAGAGCCAGTGGAACGTATTGCTGCAAAAATATTTACAAATTTATCAAAATTGAAAAAAGAAATTCAATTTAAAATCCTTTACCTTGAACCATTTAACTTCGTCTAATAATTGATGACACAATTTCATCGGTGCAGGTTGTTGAAAAGGATCTGGATCATCCACGGATCCTGCAAAACTGTTTATTGTTAATAAGTGCAAAATTTACTTCTATTTGAAACATTAATGAAAAACATATTAATTTTTGAAACTACTAAACTTTATAAATACCTGTATGGATATCCCATGGCAATATGCATTTTGATCTTCGTCCTGTACGTCTTACTAGTTTTCGAAAAATCTGTAAAATATTCCGTCGTCCTATTCTCGATATTAATTGCATCGAGATACTCGAAAGGTCCATCTAGCCAAACTCCCTCATCTCTTTTCCACTGATAGGCGCGATAAATAAGAGAATAATATGGTAGGATAATTTCTTTGAGTTCTTTCACTTTCGGATAAACACTCAATGGAAATTGAAAGTGTCTCTCCTCGCTATTAATCCACTCGATTTGCTCGTCCATTCTGTCCAGGCTTCTTATGAATTTTCGCATAAATTCAATATAATCTCCTATTCTCTCTCCATCGTCCATATCGTCCATTATTTGCAATCTACAATGAAAGAATGAAAATGAAAGCACGTTATTAATTAATAATTCGATTCAATTAATAATTACATGAAATTAAATTTTAATCGATCAATTTAATCTCATAATTGACGTTGATAAAGTTCACAAAAGTTTCTTATCAACGATTTAAAAGAAAAAATATTTTTCTATTCAAATTTTTATATATTCTTGTTCAAAAAAACGCTTTGCATAGTTTTTTGATTAATAATTTTAAAAAATGAATTATTAATTAATAAATTAATTATTATAAAAAAATTATTATTAGGTACTTTAAAAAAATTTAAATTTGTAAACGAAACATTTTATAGTATTCATCAAGAGAAATATATTTTTTTTTCAATCTTTGATCATAGTTTGTGAACTTTTCTGACGTAATAATTTAATGAAAAATACTAAATACTTTGGGAACATTTCTTCAATATTCGCATTGAGAGAATTGACTTTGTTTTGTAGATATTCCTCGAGTTCGAATTTCTTCTGCTCGAATAGTGAACTGTTTTGTTCGAAAATAATTTTAATGCGCTGCAACCAATTAACTGTCGTGTTATTCAATTCAATGTGATCTTTGTCCAAGGAGGTCATTTCAAGTAATGAAGACATCATAAATAATGAAAGGGATACTTTTTCATTGAGTTGAGCGATTAAATTCGTCGTCGCATGAATCATAAATTTTCCTGGAAATTATTACACATTTTCTATGTTAAAATCGGGAAAATTTAAAGTAAATTAATATTTAAATTTATCATTTGGTCGTCTTAGCTTTTTTTAATTTTTAGTCTTAGTTCCTATAAAATATTAAATCACTCCAAGACTTGGAGTGATCGTTCTACTCTATGTTTTATATTTTAAATTAAATTACGGAAAATTTTTAAAATTGGAAGTAAATGATAAACAAAACGTAAAGTATTAAATTAAATAATAATTACCCAATTCCTGCAAATCTTTGGTGTTTTCTGGAATATTTAAGGCTTTCCTCTCAAGTTCTTCAAATTCTCTACATATCTCGAGATTGAAATTTCTATGACTTTTGATTAATTCCTTAATGATATGATTTTGTACTTCCTCTGCATAATGTTTCAAACCTAATTTTGCATCGTCTTGATGAAGTTTTGCAACTAAAAAGTATTCGAACCTAGTCTGAAAAAAATAACAAATATGATTTTAGTGCAAACTGATGATATTGAAATCATTATTAGAATTAGAATTAGAAATTTATGTAATGCAATTGAATTACAATTTTATTAATTTCCATAAAGAAGCTTTTAAACTCTTCCACTTTATCCACGTAGGTGGTAAAATCATGACCATCTGCGACGTAATTTATAATCTCTTGATGAGTTTCCGAACTGTAAATGAAACTAAACTGATGTCGAAGATCCTCAATGTAATCATTTAAAGAACGATAGGCAGTTTCTAAATTCTCTTCGAGAAGTTGATGCACATGTTGCGAATACCATTCGGGCAATGTGACTGGAATGAAATTATTCGAAGTTCTTTCATTTACCCACGTCTCTAATGATGGCAAATATCGAGCCGTTTTTGCAATGTTGTCAATAAAAGAATGAAATGCCGAATAAATTTCCGTTATCGATGGCGAAGTGAATAGTTGATTATTTTCGCACTTTAGTTTTACCTGGAAAGAAAAATTAATTTTAATATGTATAAATTAATTAGTTTGATAATTTGTCTAATGAAATAAAATAAAGTGACGCAAATTCTATTTATAAATTTATTTTTTGGTAATTTGAATATAATTGGAACTTACGTTTAACACTGGAATGGTTAATGCATCGTTGACTACTTCGAGTAAATGTTCAATGGTATTCATCATTTGTCGATTAATTTGAAGTGCCAGGAGTCTAGAAGCACACTTCAAAAATGACGGTAATAAATTTGAGGAAATTTCGTGCAAATACCTTGGTTGTGAAATTAGTGTAACAATACTATTGTAGTAAGAATTCGCTACAATTAAATCACCTTTTCTTAAATCTTCCTCAACTAAATCCTGCAATCTGACAGTTTTAATTAATATATTTCCAATTTTTAATTAAATTCAAATTTAAATTCAAAATTAATTAAATTCAAATTCAATTTATAATTGTAATTAATTTTAATTTATAAATGTAATTAATTTTATTTCATAAATGTAATTAATTTTTTTTATAAATGTAATTAATTTTAATTTATAAATTGACAAAGAAGTATCAATAAAATAAAAGTAGTATATAAAAATAAGTATTCAATATTTACCGTGTCAATTCCATAAAACCTTTAGTTCGATATTTACGAAAATCCAACATCCAGTTTTGTAAAATTTTCGTTTTGAACACAATATTTCTGATTAATTTATGAGAGAGAAAATACTTCTTCTCTATTATGCTTCGGTTTCTCAAGAATTCAATTCGATATTCAGTATGTCCAGGGAATTTGTATGGTAAATCTACTGGTACATCAAATCCTCTGTCTTCATCCTCTTCTGCTGTAACTTGTCGTATTCCAAATTCATGCAATATTTCAACATAGTGCTCTCGTGTTTCATTCATCACATTATCGAAAACTTTTTTAAATTTTATTTTCAAGTCCTTTGGTAGTTGTCTCTTGATATTTTCCTCCCATTCCTGAAAAAGGTGTAAGAAAATTAGAATTTCTAATTAAAATTTTTATAGAATCAAAAATTGCAAATTAATTGAAAATCATAGAAACAAAATTTTTTTATAAAACCAAAATATGGATTGCTAGTTAATTTTATTACTACAATTAATAACTATAATCAATTGTATTATTAAGAAATTTTAGTTTTTATAGACTAAAGTCTTTCTTCAGGTCCTTATTTATTAAAAAATAATTTTAGATAATTTAATTAATTAAAATGATTAAATTTTATTAGTTTGAATAAACAATTTTAACACTTATAAATACAGCAAAAGTTGAAAATAATTTTTCTTTTACAGTCGAACCTTTACAATTAAAATTTCTAACCAACTAATTATTTTCAAAGTTGTCAATAAATTAATTCTTGAATATTATTTTTCATAAAGTTGGGCTTAGTACAGTAAGCAAGAAAAAATAATAAAATTGTTTACAAAGAAAGGTTTAATAATAATTTTTTTTTCTTGTTTAAAAAAAAATTAAAGAATTTTATACAAAAATTGTGATTAAAAAATTGGAATTATGCAAATATTTTTCATTTTCTAAAATAAACATTTAATTTTATGAACAAAATTGTAATTGATAAACAGAAAATATGCAAAATGGGTATATTTTCTATTACTTAATCGTTATATTTTAAATATCCTAATTTTGTGTACAAATAAAGAAAAAAATACTTAGTTAATTAATAATAAAATTTTTACTTAATATTCTACTTCTTACTTCCTTGTCAATTATTGGAAGACGTAAATAACAAATATTAGGGAAACAATTTCTTACCGGTAGGAGTCCACTTGTATCGTTCGCTAATTCCTTCATTTTTAAAATATAATATTCCTGAGATCGTGGAATATAATATTTATAATCTAGTGCTTTAATTTGTTCATTTTGCAAAAGTTCTTCTCTTAGAGCTCTCAATTTTAAATCAGCTTCCTCTTGCTTCAGTTTTTTAAGTTTTCTCCTTCGCATCTGCATTCACAATAATTTTATTATTTTCAAAATAAATTTTAAATTATTTTGCTGAACAAAATTCTATTTTTAATTTAAAAGTTAAATCATAGTTCAAAATATTTAAAGAACTAAAGTAACAAAGTAATAATTAATAATTGATAAATTATAACCTGTATAACAAACAACACAAAATGTAAACCTTGTAAATAAAATTTAAATACCTTGTCAATTTTAAAATCACGTAGAAAATCGTTTTCCACATTTTTATTAATTGACAATTCTGGAACTGGAATTGTTTTCCGAATACGTGTAGTGCCATACAAAAGATTATGAAACTCGGACATTTTTACTATTTATAAATACTAACTATAGCCATTTAAATATAAACGGTTAAATTAAATAGTATATTCAATAGCACTTCAAAACAGTGAACTTGTCATTGCTTGAAGTTTGTCACTTTTGTTGTCATTTCTACCAACTGAAGTCAACTGAGAAATTAAAAATACATTACATTCAAAATTATTCGAAATTAATAATTTGAATTAAAATAAATTTATACTTTCCATCGGTAAAAATTGAGATAAAATATTTAATAGTATCAATAAAATAATTATTAAACTTAGAAAAAATTTACAATAAATGAATTGTATTATTTAGTGATTAGTGTGGTACTTGTGTGTACGTCTGTCAGTGTGTGATGTTACGTGATTTTGTTTTTCAATTGTATTCGTGGTGTTTTTTAAAAATATCAATGTTTTTTGTTGAAGAAGGAAATTAATTTACACTTGTTTAGTGTAATAGTATAAAAATAATATACTTCAGTTTACGAATGTTTAAAAATGTCCTGAATTTTAATCATTTTATTCGCATACCATTTTCATTCTGTATTTTGAGGTTAGTTTCTTGTGTATACAAATATTGTTTATTTCTCTGAATGCCGGTTTAAATTTGTGTAGATATTCGATTATTAATTAAAACTTAATGCAAAAATACAAATTTTAGTTAGACTAACCTGCAGTAAAGAATGTGGAGTTTCTGATTACGAAAATGTCATTTTCCTCTGCACTCGATGAATTGTCACGAGTTGAAAACAATGAAAAGGTTGAAAAGCATCGTCAGTTCGTTTCGCTCCCCGAGGAAAATCACAAGACTTCTGTAAATTTAATAAAAAAGGTATTTATAGAGAAAAATAATTTGTAAACTTTTAGTAAACTTCATTCAATTAACAAATTTTGAAAACTAAAATAATGTATTTTTTCAGACACGTTCACAGTCGGACGAACAAATTAAAATAGTGAATAAATGTAAAAATGCCAGGAGAGGACAGATTGACGTTATCAAAATGTCCGAGGATATTTCGCACTATAAATATTTATTTGTTTATGAGGATAGAATATCAAGATATATTGTTTTGAAAGCTTTACGAAGTAACAATCCAAAGGAGGTGGCAATGAAGCTTTTGGATGTGATGACAATTATTGGTGTACCAGATATTTTACAGTCGGAAAATGGTCAAAATTATGTAAAAGAAATTGTAACCGAATTACTGAATTTATGGAATAGTTTCCGAATAATTCCCGATGATATTGTCAGATTTAAGAATGAGAGGAATTTTCCAATGATTATCAAGTCTTGGTTGACGAAAAATCCAAAAAAAATCATGGTTGGAAAGTATAAAAATCATTCAAGTGTTGGAAAATGCAACATTTTCCATCGAGAACAACAAATTTCCCTATGAATCACATTTCAAACGAAATGTTTACGAGGATTTTTATTACAATGATAAGAACAATGAAATCGAACCCGGAAAGTTGAAATCAGAGTTGGATGTTCAAGGCGATAGTTTATCTATTTCAGACGATAATGATTTCGACAAAGAAATTAACACTGAGGTAATTTTGTAATTCTCTTACTCTTTTAATTTCTTTTATCTGTAATTTTCATTTGTTAGTTTATCATTAAAAATTTTACCAGCAACAATTTGCACACTTACGCGCGCGGCTAACTTCTTACTTTTTTGAATAAAATTTTTAATAAAATTAGCAATTTTGAAAAATAAAACAACGTTAAAATTTGTAATTCCAATTTATTTTCATAAAAATAAAATATGAATTGGAATTCAATAATTTTCAAAAATAATAAAAATTTTCCCAAAAATTAAAAAAAATCTCATCAAAATTTCAATTATCTTTAAAAATAATAAAATTATTCTACAAAATTCAAATATTTTCAAAAATTTTAATAAAATTTTTTGCAAAAAATTTTCCTTAATTTAATGATTTTCAATTTCTACTATTTTAACAAAAATTTCCAAAAGAATTTCATTATTTAAGAACAATTTTAATAAAATTCTACGCAAATATTTATTAATATCAAAATTCCTATTATCTTTATAAATAAAAAAATTCTTCCAAATTCAATTATTTTCAAAAACTTTCTTTATTTTAATCATTTTCAATATTTATTTAAGATTCTTATATCTTATTCAATATCTCTACTATTTTAATAAAACTACCCAAAAGAAATCAATTATTTAAAAAAAAATTGTATACAATTGTACGCAAACATTTAATTATTTTCATAAATAATAAAGTAAAAGTTTCGCAGGAATTCAATTATTTACAAACTTTTTATAAGTTTCTTTTCAATAATTTAATTATTTTCATGAATAATAAAAAACTCATAGCAGAATTTCAATTATTAAAATTTTTATCGAATTTCCTGAAAATTGTAATTATTCTTAAAAATTTGATTAAAATTCGTCAAAAGAATTCAATTATTTAAAAATTTAATAATAAAAATATTTATAAGAATTAAATTTTAAAAAACATTCAAAAAAACATTCAAATAATTTCACTCAATGGTCTCAATTTAAATAGAATTTACATTACTAGACTTAAACTAAGGCTAGAACAATTACAAATAGTATCTGGGTCATCTTTTGCATTGCTTATTTTATAAAGCCTTTTTAAGTTAAATACTTTTTAAAGAAATAATAATTATTACACACTGAAAAAAGTTTTACTTGAAATAGCGATAAGTTTCTCTAGAATAACGAAAGTATTAATTGAAGCACTGAATAATTTCGCTACTAAAGTGAAATCTGTAGTTCATCCAGCTAAATATTTTTTGCCGTGCATAACGAAAAAAGAATTAAATTAACATCAGATTTTCTACATTAAAAAAAAACGAATTCAAATAGAAATTAATCATTTTACAACTTAACCAAATTCACCCCAGAAATCATTAAATTCGATAATTTAGAAGAAAGTCAGACAAAAGCAGGATTCCTACAGAATCTGGAAATCATGGAAATCATGGAAATGGTATGGAATTTTTAAAAGGCTTCTGGAAATCAGGGAAATCATGGAAAAGACCTGTCATTTTTAAAAAATTCTAATTTTTTTCAGTTTTCCATTTTTTCTCTTGAATAAAAATTCAAATAATAATAAAGCTAAATGGTATAAAAGAGAAAAAAAATGTTGAATTTTAAGAAATTCAATTTTTCGGATTTTTGATAATTTTTAATAATTTTTTATTTTTTTCCAAAGAGTCGAGACAATTTAATAAGTAAAGTATTTTCCAAAAGCACAAAAATAATGAAGCTAAATCCCATAAAAGAGAAGAAAAAATGTTGAATTTTAAGATAATCGGATTTTTGAATTTTTTCGAATTTTTGATAATTTTAGATTTTTTACCAAAGAGTCGAGAGTATTAAATAAGTAAAGTATTTTCCAAAAGCACAAAAATAATAAAGCTAAATCCCATAAAAGAGAGAAAAAAATGTTGAATTTTAAGAAAAACGGATTATGAATTTTTTCGAATTTTTGATAATTTTAGATTTTTTACCAAAGAGTCGAGAGTATTAATTAAGTAAAGTATTTTTCAAAAGCACAAAAATAATAAAGCTAAATGTCACAAAAGAGAGGAAAAAATGTTGAATTTTAAGAAAAACGGATTTTTGAATTTTTTCGAATTTTCGATAATTTTAGATTTTTAACTAAAGAGTCGAGTCAATTTAATAAGTAAAGTATTTTCCAAAAGCACAAAAATAATGAAGCTAAATCCCATAAAAGAGAAGAAAAAATGTTGAATTTTAAGAAATTCGGATTTTTGAATTTTTTCGAATTTTTGATAATTTTAGATTTTTTACCAAAGAGTCAAGACAATTTAATAAGTAAAGTATTTTCCAAAAGCACAAAAATAATGAAGCTAAATCCCATAAAAGAGAAGAAAAAATGTTGAATTTTAAGAAATTCGGATTTTTAAATTTTTTCGAATTTTTGATAATTTTAGATTTTTTACTAAAGATTCGAGAGTATTAAATAAGTAAAGTATTTTCCAAAAGCTCAAAAATAATGAAGCTAAATCCCACAAAAGAGAGGAAAAAATGTTGAATTTTAAGAAAAACGGATTATGAATTTTTTCGAATTTTTGATAATTTTAGATTTTTTACCAAAGAGTCGAGACAATTTAATAAGTAAAGTATTTTCCAAAAGCACAAAAATAATGAAGCTAAATCCCATAAAAGAGAAGAAAAAATGTTGAATTTTAAGAAAAACGGATTTTTGAATTTTTTCGAATTTTCGATAATTTTAGATTTTTAACTAAAGAGTCGAGTCAATTTAATAAGTAAAGTATTTTCCAAAAGCACAAAAATAATGAAGCTAAATCCCATAAAAGAGAAGAAAAAATGTTGAATTTTAAGAAATTCGGATTTTTGAATTTTTGATAATTTTCGATAATTTTAGATTTTTTACCAAAGAGTCGAGACAATTTAATAAGTAAAGTATTTTCCAAAAGCACAAAAATAATGAAGCTAAATCTTATAAAAGAGAGGAAAATATGTTGAATTTTAAGAAATTCGGATTTTTGAATTTTTTCGAATTTTTGATAATTTTAGATTTTTTACTAAAGAGTCGAGAGTATTAAATAAGTAAAGTATTTTCCAAAAGCTCAAAAATAAAAAAGCTTTATCCCATAAAAGAGAAGAAAAAATGTTGAATTTTAAGAAAATCGGATTTTTGAATTTTTTCGAATTTTTGATAATTTAAGATTTTTTACCAAAGAGTCGAGACAATTTAATAAGTAAAGTATTTTCCAAAAGCACAAAAATAATGAAGCTAAATCCCACAAAAGAGAGGAAAAAATGTTGAATTTTAAGAAAAACGGATATTTGAATTTTTTCGAATTTTCGATAATTTTAGATTTTTAACTAAAGAGTCGAGTCAATTTAATAAGTAAAGTATTTTCCAAAAGCACAAAAATAATGAAGCTAAATCCCATAAAAGAGAAGAAAAAATGTTGAATTTTAAGAAATTCGGATTTTTGAATTTTTTCGAATTTTTGATAATTTTAGATTTTTTACTAAAGAGTCGAGACAATTTAATAAGTATAGTATTTTCCAAAAGCACAAAAATAATGAAGCTAAATCCCATAAAAGAGAAGAAAAAATGTTGAATTTTAAGAAATTCGGATTTTTGAATTTTTGATAATTTTCGATAATTTTAGATTTTTTACCAAAGAGTCGAGACAATTTAATAAGTAAAGTATTTTCCAAAAGCACAAAAATAATGAAGCTAAATCTTATAAAAGAGAGGAAAATATGTTGAATTTTAAGAAATTCGGATTTTTGAATTTTTTCGAATTTTTGATAATTTTAGATTTTTTACTAAAGAGTCGAGAGTATTAAATAAGTAAAGTATTTTCCAAAAGCTCAAAAATAAAAAAGCTTTATCCCATAAAAGAGAAGAAAAAATGTTGAATTTTAAGAAAATCGGATTTTTGAATTTTTTCGAATTTTTGATAATTTAAGATTTTTTACCAAAGAGTCGAGACAATTTAATAAGTAAAGTATTTTCCAAAAGCACAAAAATAATGAAGCTAAATCCCACAAAAGAGAGGAAAAAATGTTGAATTTTAAGAAAAACGGATATTTGAATTTTTTCGAATTTTCGATAATTTTAGATTTTTAACTAAAGAGTCGAGTCAATTTAATAAGTAAAGTATTTTCCAAAAGCACAAAAATAATGAAGCTAAATCCCATAAAAGAGAAGAAAAAATGTTGAATTTTAAGAAATTCGGATTTTTGAATTTTTTCGAATTTTTGATAATTTTAGATTTTTTACTAAAGAGTCGAGACAATTTAATAAGTATAGTATTTTCCAAAAGCACAAAAATAATGAAGCTAAATCCCATAAAAGAGAAGAAAAAATGTTGAATTTTAAGAAATTCGGATTTTTGAATTTTTGATAATATTCGATAATTTCACATTTTTTACCAAAGAATCGAGAGTATTAAATAAGTAAAGTATTTTCCAAAAGCACAAAAATAATGAAGCTAAATCCCATAAAAGAGAGGAAAAAATGTTGAATTTTAAGAAATTCGGATTTTTGAATTTTTGATAATATTCGATAATTTCACATTTTTTACCAAAGAGTTGAGAGTATTAAATAAGTAAAGTATTTTCCAAAAGCACAAAAATAATGAAGCTAAATCCTATAAAAGAGAGGAAAAAATGTTGAATTTTAAGAAATTCGGATTTTTGAATTTTTTCGAATTTTTGATAATTTTAGATTTTTTACTAAAGAGTCGAGAGTATTAAATAAGTAAAGTATTTTCCAAAAGCACAAAAATAATAAAGCTGAATCCCACAAAAGAGAGGAAAAAATGTTGAATTTTAAGAAAAACGGATTTTTGAAATTTTTCGAATTTTTGATTTTTTACTAAAGAGTCGAGACAATTTAATAAGTAAAGTATTTTCCAAAAGCACAAAAATAATGAAGCTAAATCCTATAAAAGAGAGGAAAAAATGTTGAATTTTAAGAAATTCGGATTTTTGAATTTTTGATAATATTCGATAATTTCACATTTTTTACCAAAGAATCGAGAGTATTAAATAAGTAAAGTATTTTCCAAAAGCACAAAAATAATGAAGCTAAATCCCATAAAAGAGAAGAAAAAATGTTGAATTTTAAGAAATTCGGATTTTTGAATTTTTAATAATTTTCGATAATTTTAGATTTTTTACCAAAGAGTCGAGACAATTTAATAAGTAAAGTATTTTCCAAAAGCACAAAAATAATGAAGCTAAATCCTATAAAAGAGAAGAAAAAATGTTGAATTTTAAGAAATTCGGATTTTTGAATTTTTGATAATATTCGATAATTTCACATTTTTTACCAAAGAGTCGAGAGTATTAAATAAGTAAAGTATTTTCCAAAAGCACAAAAATAATGAAGCTAAATCCCATAAAAGAGAGGAAAAAATATTGAATTTTAAGAAATTCGGATTTTTGAATTTTTTCGAATTTTTGATAATTTTAGATTTTTTACCAAAGAGTCGAGACAATTTAATAAGTAAAGTATTTTCCAAAAGCACAAAAATAATGAAGCTAAATCCCATAAAAGAGAAGAAAAAATGTTGAATTTTAAGAAAATCGGATTTTTGAATTTTTTCGAATTTTTGATAATTTTAGATTTTTTACTAAAGAGTCAAGAGTATTAAATAAGTAAAGTATTTTCCAAAAGCACAAGAATAATGAAGCTAAATCTTATAAAAGAGAGGAAAAAATGTTGAATTTTAAGAAAATCGGATTTTTGAATTTTTTCGAATTTTTGATAATTTTAGATTTTTTACTAAAGAGTCGAGAGTATTAAATAAGTAAAGTATTTTCCAAAAGCACAAAAATAATGAAGCTAAATCCCATAAAAGAGAGGAAAAAATGTTAAATTTTAAGAAAATCGGATTTTTGAATTTTTTCGAATTTTTGATAATTTTAGATTTTTTACTAAAGAGTCGAGAGTATTAAATAAGTAAAGTATTTTCCAAAAGCACAAAAATAATGAAGCTAAATCCCATAAAAGAGAGGAAAAAATGTTAAATTTTAAGAAAATCGGATTTTTGAATTTTTTCGAATTTTTGATAATTTTAGATTTTTTACCAAAGAGTCGAGAGTATTAAATAAGTAACGTATTTTCCAAAAGCACAAAAATAATGAAGCTAAATCCTATAAAAGAGAGGAAAAAATGTTGAATTTTAAGAAATTCGGATTTTTGAATTTTTGATAATTTCGATAATTTTAAATTTTTTACCAAAGAGTCGAGAGTATTAAATAAGTAAAGTATTTTCCAAAAGCACAAAAATAATGAAGTTAAATCCCATAAAAGAGAAGAAAAAATGTTGAATTTTAAGATAATCGGATTTTTGAATTTTTTCGAATTTTTGATTATTTTAGATTTTTTACTAAAGAGTCGAGAGTATTAAATAAGTAAAGTATTTTCCAAAAGCACAAAAATAATGAAGCTAAATCCCATAAAAGAGAAGAAAAAATGTTGTATTTTAAGAAAAACGGATTTTTGAAATTTTTCGAATTTTCGATAATTTTAGATTTTTAACTAAAGAGTCGAGTCAATTTAATAAGTAAAGTATTTTCCAAAAGCACAAAAATAATGAAGCTAAATCCCATAAAAGAGAAGAAAAAATGTTGAATTTTAAGAAATTCGGATTTTTGAATTTTTTCGAATTTTTGATAATTTTAGATTTTTTACTAAAGAGTCGAGAGTATTAAATAAGTAAAGTATTTTCCAAAAGCACAAAAATAATGAAGCTAAATCCCATAAAAGAGAGGAAAAAATGTTGAATTTTAAGAAAATCGGATTTTTGAATTTTTTCGAATTTTTGATAATTTTAGATTTTTTACTAAAGATTCGAGAGTATTAAATAAGTAAAGTATTTTCCAAAAGCACAAAAATAATGAAGCTAAATCCTATAAAAGAGAGGAAAAAATGTTGAATTTTAAGAAATTCGGATTTTTGAATTTTTGATAATTTTCGATAATTTTAAATTTTTTACCAAAGAGTCGAGAGTATTAAATAAGTAAAGTATTTTCCAAAAGCACAAAAATAATGAAGTTAAATCCCATAAAAGAGAAGAAAAAATGTTGAATTTTAAGAAAAACGGATTTTTGAATTTTTGAAAATATTCGATAATTTCACATTTTTTACCAAAGAGTCGAGAGTATTAAATAAGTAAAGTATTTTCCAAAAGCACAAAAATAATGAAGCTAAATCCCATAAAAGAGAAGAAAAAATGTTGAATTTTAAGAAATTCTGATTTTTGAATTTTTGATAATTTTCGATAATTTTAAATTTTTTACCAAAGAGTCGAGAGTATTAAATAAGTAAAGTATTTTCCAAAAGCACAAAAATAATGAAGTTAAATCCCATAAAAGAGAAGAAAAAATGTTGAATTTTAAGAAAAACGGATTTTTGAATTTTTGAAAATATTCGATAATTTCACATTTTTTACCAAAGAGTCGAGAGTATTAAATAAGTAAAGTATTTTCCAAAAGCACAAAAATAATGAAGCTAAATCCCACAAAAGAGAGGAAAAAATGTTGAATTTTATGAAAAACGGATTTTTGAATTTTTTCGAATTTTAAATTTTTTACCAAAGAGTCGGGACAATTTAATAAGTAAAGTATTTTCCAAAAGCACAAAAATAATGAAGCTAAATCCTATAAAAGAGAGAAAAAAATGTTGAATTTTAAGAAATTCGGATTTTTGAATTTTTGAAAATATTCGATAATTTCACATTTTTTACCAAAGAGTCGAGAGTATTAAATAAGTAAAGTATTTTCCAAAAGCACAAAAATAATGAAGCTAAATCCCATAAAAGAGAAGAAAAAATGTTGAATTTTAAGAAATTCTGATTTTTGAATTTTTGATAATTTTCGATAATTTTAGATTTTTTACTAAAGAGTCAAGAGTATTAAATAAGTAAAGTATTTTCCAAAAGCACAAAAATAATAAAGCTAAATCCCACAAAAGAGAGGAAAAAATGTTGAATTTTAAGAAAAACGGATTTTTGAATTTTTTAGAATTTTAGATTTTTTACCAAAGAGTCGAGAGTATTAAATAAGTAAAGTATTTTCTAAAAGCACAAAAATAATGAAGCTAAATCCTATAAAAGAGAGGAAAAAATGTTGAATTTTAAGAAATTCGGATTTTTGAATTTTTGATAATTTTCGATAATTTCACATTTTTTACCAAAGAGTCGAGAGTATTAAATAAGTAAAGTATTTTCCAAAAGCACAAAAATAATGAAGCTAAATCCCATAAAAGAGAAGAAAAAATGTTGAATTTTAAGAAATTCGGATTTTTGAATTTTTGATAATTTTCGATAATTTTAGATTTTTTACCAAAGAGTCGAGACAATTTAATAAGTAAAGTATTTTCCAAAAGCACAAAAATAATGAAGCTAAATCCCATAAAAGAGAAGAAAAAATGTTGAATTTTAAGAAATTCGGATTTTTGAATTTTTGATAATTTTCGATAATTTTAAATTTTTTACCAAAGAGTCGAGAGTATTAAATAAGTAAAGTATTTTCCAAAAGCACAAAAATAATAAAGCTAAATCCCACAAAAGAGAAGAAAAAATGTTGAATTTTAAGATAATCGGATTTTTGAATTTTTTCGAATTTTAGATTTTTTACCAAAGAGTCGAGACAATTTAATAAGTAAAGTATTTTCCAAAAGCACAAAAATAATGAAGCTAAATCCTATAAAAGAGAGGAAAGAATGTTGAATTTTAAGAAATTCGGATTTTTGAATTTTTGATAATTTTCGATAATTTTAGATTTTTTACTAAAGAGTCGAGACAATTTAATAAGTAAAGTATTTTTTAAAAGCACAAAAATAATGAAGCTAAATCCCATAAAAGAGAGGAAAGAATGTTAAATTTTAAGAAATTCGGATTTTTGAATTTTTGATAATTTTTGATAATTTTAGATTTTTTACTAAAGAGTCGAGACAATTTAATAAGTAAAGTATTTTCCACATTAAAAAGTTTGACATTAAAAAATATATTAAAAAATGCCAATACTTAACCCACAAAATTAAACTTTCAAAACAAACAAATGAATGCAGATAATTTACTAACGGAAAGGAAACTTACGATTATTATAATGTATTAGTGAATAAATAAAAAGGAGAAAAATTTGCATAATTTAGATCAGTCAAATGAAATTTGTTAAAGAAAAAAGCAAATAATAAACAAAATGGGTATATTTTCCATTTGTTAATTATAATTTTTTTTAAAGAAAAAAAAACAAAAGCATTCATAAAAACTAACTTTAAACTGCGGACAGAATGAATGAAAGAATACGAAGATTAATATAGTTAATTTTTATTTTAGTACACCGAAGAAATAAAGGTTTCGAATAGAAATCTCAGACCGAATTTGCCAGGAGTGAAAACTGAATCAGAGAATTCTTGTTCCGAAGAAGAATCGACTTCTTTAAAAAAAGGAAAAAACCATACGTTCAGTTGTAAATTTTGTCCAAAACAATTTTCAATGGCTGGACATTTAGCAAATCATTTAAAATCGCACAAAAAGTCCATTGATTGTTCGAAGTGTTCAAAAAAATTTCGAAGTCAAGTTGTTTATAAAAATCATCTACAAGAATTTCATGGAGAAATTTCGAAAATTTCTACTGATTTTGAAGAGCTAGAAGAACTTAAAGAGGAATTTGTTTCTAAAGAAATAAATTCAGATAAAATGAAAATGAAAAGTGTGTCAGTCAATCGAAAAAAAACCAAACAACGTGATAAACGAGGGAAATTAAACGAAACATTAGAATGCAGTTATTGTGAGCAAAAATTCGAATTTCCGAGTGTATTAAAAAGACACATTCGTTCGCATACAAATGAACGACCTTACGTTTGTGAAATTTGCAATAAAAGTTTTAAACAACTCGGTCATCTCAGTCAACATTCGATAACTCACACCGATTACAAATCACTGCAATGCAATCAATGCGGCGTTAAATTCGAATCTCTAGACGCTTTAAAAATCCACTCGGAAATTCATCCCCAAGATTCGTTTCTCAAAAAAAGTACAAATATCCCAAAAAATCGTCTCTTCGATTGTGACATTTGCAAAAAAGTCTTTTCCACCAAAAGCGTTTTGGAAAGGCACATATTAACCCACACGCAAGAACGACAATTCGAATGCGACGTTTGTGGTAAACGATTCAAACAATCAGGACACGTCAAGTCTCACATGTTGGTTCACACCGGCGAACGTCGCTTCCAATGTGCAATTTGCTCGAAACGCTTCAGTTTGGCAAATTCGTTAAAAAAACACATGTACATTCACAATGGCGATAAACCCTATCAATGCGACGTTTGCGGTGCAAGATTTCTCGAGAAAAGAAATCTCAACGGTCACCTCCTGACACACACGAATGAAAAACCCTTTGTCTGTAAAATTTGTGGCAAAAAATACACCCTCGCCGATACTTTACGAAGACACGTGAGTGCCGCCCACGAGGATGGACGAACTTATCAATGTGAAATTTGTGCAAAAATGTTTAAACAATTGGCACATTTGTCGGTGCATAAAAAAGTGCACACTGACGAGAGACCATTTCAATGTCATCTTTGTGAAAAGAATTTTAAACACAAGAATGTTTTGAAATCTCATTTGGCCATTCACGCGAATGTTCGTCCTTTTGAGTGTGATGAATGTAAAGCGACTTTTGTTCGTAAAACAAACCTCCAAACGCATATCGCATCGGCACACATGAATGAGAGGCCGTACACTTGTAATATTTGTGGGAAAAAATTCAAACAGGTTAGTCATTTAAATGGGCATATTATTGTGCACAGTAATTCAATGCCATATCAGTGTGATTTTTGTGATCGAAGATGTAATCGATTGGATAATCTCAAGAAACACATGAGAATCCATACGAAAACTTCGAAAGAGCTTAATAATAGTGTAATTGTTGCTGGGAGAATGACAAATTTCAATACTCAAATTAATGTTTAAGATTGAAATATTGCATCAGTATTTTCAGAATAATTAGGTAAATGTATACTTATGAAAGAAGTATATAATAGGATTTGGGAGAATTATTTTTACCTCAACGGTAAAAATTGATGTCTTTGTATTACGTACTTACAGAATATGTTTCATCATGTTGAAAAAATTTCTGAATGTTCAAATGAACCATTTTTTTGCTAGGTATAAATATTTTCCAAAAAAGTATCGATTGGATACAAAAAAAACCATAATTACAAAAATTTGAAACTTTTGTAAATTTTCATAAGTGAAAAGGTGAATTCAAAAGGTTTTAATTTGAAATTTTAGAAAATTTCAATTTTAAATGAATTTAGAAGAATTTTAATAATTCAAATTCTTCTGAAATTAGTTAATTTTTTTAATATATAATTAATTAATTATTAAAAATAAGGGATTTTTAGCAGAATTTCAGTTAAAAACACTAAAAAAATTGAATTTTGGAGTAGTTACAAACAATTGTAGAAATTTAATTATTTTCAAAAGTAATAAAATTCTTCGCAGAAATTCAATTATGTTGAAAAATTAAAAAAAAATCTAGTAAAAATTGCAATTATTTTTATAAATAATAAAATTCTCGAAAATTCAATTATATGTTCAAGAATTAAAAAAAATTCTAGTTAAAATTTCAATTATTTTTATAAATAATAAAATTATAGTCAAAATTTCAATTACTTTTATAAATAATAAAATTCTAGTCAAAATTTTAATTCTTTTTATAAATAATAAAATTTTTTTCTAAAAATCAATTAGGTATTTTCAAAAATTTTAATAAAATTCTTCGCAAAATTTTAATTTTTTCAAAAATTTTCCTGAATTCAATGAAAAAATTTTAATAAAATTCTATGCAAATATTTAATTATTTTCATAAGTAATAAAAATTTTACAGGATTTAATTATTTACAAAATTTTTATAAATTTCTTTGCAGTAATTCAATTATTTCCATAAAAAATACAATTTTTCGCAGAAATTTAATTATGAATAATAAAACTCTACTCGGAAATTATTATATTATTATATTATATATATATTATTATATTATTTTAAAAAGTAATAAATTTTTTCGCAGAAATTCAATTATTTTCAAAAATTTTTTTAAATTCTCGTCAAAATTTTAATTTTATTATTTATAAAAAAAATTTTATTATTTCAAAAAAAAATTCAATTATTTAAACAAATTTTGAATAAAATTCTACGTAAACATTTCATTATTTTTATAAATAATAACATTTTTTTGCAGGGATTCAATTATTTTTAATAGGTGCAATTTTAAATTGAATTTGAAAAAATAATTTTAAAAAATTTCATATCAGTTTTATTGAAATTCTTTTTTAATTTAAAAATATAGTAACTTTGTTTAAAAAGTATTATAATTTTTGTAAATCATAATTTTTAATCTTGATAAATTTTGAAATAATTTGAAAGTAATTTAATTTTTTCGAAGAATTTTATAAAAAAGATTTAAAAACAATTAAATTTTTACGAAAAATTTGATCATTTGTGAAAGCAATTGAATTTCTTTAAAGAATTTTAGAAAATAATTTAATTCTTTGTAAAGATTTTATTAATTTCGAAAATAACTTGATTTTAACGAAAAATGTTGTAAGAATTTTTAAAATTCAATTTTTTCAAAGGATTTTAATAATTTTCGAAAAATTTGGTTTTTTTTTATGGAAATAATTAAGTTAATGAATTTATCAAAAGATGTTATTATTTCGTCAAAAGAATTCAATTTAATTATTTTTGAATATGTTTAATTGAATTTTTTTTAAATTCCTTAATAATAGAAATTGAATTGTAAGCAAATGGATTTGAAAAATTTTCAAAGAATTTTTACGAAAGTTATTAAAAATAATTGATGTGAAGAAGAATTTTAGTTAAAAAATTGAGAAAATAATAATTGAATTGAAATGATGAAAATAATTTTGAAGAATTTTCATTAACAATATTGTTATAATGTAAAATAATGATTTTATCACTTGGTCTTCGTTAATTATTATATAAAACATAAAAAATCGATCACTCCGAGTCGAAGTATCGGATTGATCGATTTCTTCTTGTTTTATAATAAATTAAAATATTCCTACAAGTTGAATTTCAAAAAAGTTTTATTGTGTGAAATATTAATTTAAAAAATTTATAAGATTACATTTTTTTTAAAAATATAAATAAATAAATTTCGTCTATTTGAACGTTCAGAAGTTTCAGAACTTTAGGGACATGTTTCATCACTCTAAGATTATTTATCAAAGTAAGTTACGTATCGATTCAATATTTATAGTTTTTGTGCTTCACTAGTGAGAATAATTTCCAAAAGTATTTTCCTTGATATTAAAGTATTAAAAAGTCTATTTTCAGTATTTTTAGAATAAAAAAATGCGAGTTGTAAAAAAATTATACTTTTATGGAAATTAATAATTGTATTTACATTTCAAGATCTGAAAAATTTATTTATTAAATAATGCTTCCATAGCAAACACTATTTAGAAGTAGGAAATTATTTTATAGGAAATCCTACAAAATAATTATATTTTTGATAATTTGTAAATTTTTTTATTGACAGTTAAGAATAATAGGTCGTGTAAACTATTTATATTTGTGAAAATCAATAACCTTTATAAACACCGAATTGTATATTCTTTATCATTGTGAGACGATATTTAATCCTATTTTGTACTAATGTAATAATAGGTTTAATCTTTTAAATTAGATTTACGATGAATTGTGTTCTCCACACGAAGCAGGTCTTCCTGAATAATTAAATATCCATAAAGTGTAAATCGACAAAAAAATATACAAAAAATTTGGAGAAACTTTTCTGATATTCGATCGATAGTGCGTGTGTGTTTCAATATAAATATAATGTCATAATTTGTTGAATAAATTTTTAATTTTTTCAAATACTAATAAAAATGAGTGTTTCATCATTCGAATTTAGTTTTTTTCTTAAATTCTGAACATTTTATTTTATCTTAATATTTCGTATTAATAAATAATAATAATTAATACTTAAAATATAATATGTAAATTTCGTTTTGAATTTTAGCGCTTTTCTCTGAAGTAAAAAAAAAACGAAAAAAACTTATTTTTGTTGACATTCGCCACCATCTGTCAATTTGACAGCAAAACAGGTTATGTGCAATTAGTGCATCTGCTACCGCGGCACACGAACGACTGAAAAATGGGATTAATAGGACTGAAATTTGGTACTTTATTAACGATAATAATTGTGTTAATAGCGATTTATTATAGAAATTTTGACGATGTTCTACAAAAAAGATTAGTGGCTGTTTTACACGGACTAGAAAAATTAGAAAACCGCTATGAAATTACTGACAGACCAAAAGTGGCGATAGGTTATGGAATTTGCACAGATGTGTCGGTTCGAGCAAAAAAATTACTAAAATATAATGATAATGTTGGAAATCCTATGCATTTTGATGAAATTAACACCGATATTGAATTATACAAGAGTTATGCTTACTATTTTCGTCATGGAGCTGCTGCCGAGTGAGTTAACCTCATTTTTTTTCTTCCCGCACAATTTCACATATAATTCATATTTCATTCATTTCCTTCATTAGAATTTTATAAAATTCTATTATTACGAAATCGTTTTTATTATCAATGATTTTTAATTTATATCAAGAATATTTTAAAATAAATATTTATTCGGAAAAGGGTATTTTTTACAAGCGGTAAATATGTATTTCGGTTTTTTTTATTGATTTTAACGATTTTAACAAATATTTGTATGATTTTTTATCAGTCAACTTTTTTTTTAAACGAAATTTATTTATTTCTTCTTTAGAGTAAACTTTTATTGCAATAATTTTTCGTCAGGTATAAAAAAAAGTTAATTAGGTAGAAATTTCTAATTTTAATTTTTTTTTTTTCTAATTTTGGTATTTAATTTTTATTACAAACGGCAATTACTGAAAATATTTGTAATGAAAGACATTTCGTTCATTTAAACGTTCAAAACTTGAGGGTCATTTTTTAAAATAAATTTTGACAATTTTTCTACAAAGTTTTAAATATTAAAAGAATAAGTTTGATTTTTTTCTGTTTCTAAAGTTGCGAACGTTCAAATGTACGACGACATATTTTTTTACCTCTTTCAATTCGTACTTTGTTAATTATTAATAATTAATCAGAGTGGCCACATGTCAGTGAAGTCAGGAAAATGTGAGGTAAAAAATTTTTTGCCAAGGAAATTTATAAAATTGAGATTTTTTTCGACTTACAATTTTCAAAAATTGCGACTTTCTCGACTTTTTTTCCAAATATTGCAACTAAATATCATATTTTTTAATATTAAATGTAATTCATTTCAATTTTTATAGTGCGAAAAATAACTATAAACAAATCTTTCAAAATTTATTTTTGAATCATTTTTCTATTTAAATTTTCGAAATATACAATTAAAAAGATTTTTAATAATTGAAATTTTGTTAAATTTTAATTGATAATAATTGAATTATCAAAAATTTTAATGAAAAATCTTTAAACCCTTTAAACGTAAATTTAAAAATGAATATTAATGAAAATTAGCTTCTAATTTTTTAAAATTTAATATTTTCAGTTTTTTTAATTACATATTTTCAAAAGTTCAAATAAATACAAAAAATAATAACATTGTAGAATTATTTTTAACATTTTGGGGAAAAAAATCATTCAAAATATTTCATTAAAATTCATCAAAAAATGAATTAGTTTTTTTTAAATAATACAAAAACTCTGTTTTAGAAATTCAATTGTTTTGGAAAAATTACATTAAAATATTTTTTAAAACTATACTTAATTCTTAGAATTTTTATATCATAATTTTTTAAGATTTTATTGTCTTCGAATAAAAATTTACTTTTTTGGACTTATTAAAATTTCAGAGCAATCAGTTAAAATAATTTTAATGTCAGTATATTGTCAGGGAAATTGATTAACTAGAACTTGTGATCACCCTGTTAGTAATAAAAAAAACTTTTTTTTCATATAGAAAAAATTGTTATAACTAAATAAATATTCAGTTTTAATTACTTTCATCATTTTTGTAATTAATTTTTAACAATATTTGAATAGAAAATAAATTTTGTTCGTTTGAACGTTGAAAATTGGAGGGAAATTTTTTTTGCAGACGCTATATGGGAAATAGGATTCTTTTCGACGAATTGGTGGCGAAAGTACGAAAAATTTCCACGTCTTACTCGACGATTGGAGGAAATGCGGCAGTAATGGCACTTCGATTTTTGAAGGAAGGATGTGATGTTATTTTGGCTGCGAAAATGACTAAATCTCTCCAACAAATGATGCCGCAGTCGATTAAAATCGTAGGCGGAGAAGTAGAACGAGATGATATACATTTAATTCTTGAGTACAAAAGTGGAGAAACTTGGGGGCCTTATAAAAGTGCGCGAGCTAATAGGTAAAAAATAAAATGAACAATTAAATTCATTTTCTTCTGATGTAGAATTTATAATAATCTTGTAAAATTTTAGTTATAACAATTTTGATCTAAATTGATTCGCAATTTTTTCAGATACATTCTTCACAACGATCACAACAATCCAATGATAAGCGCTCTCGAAGAACTTGATAAAGTACTGCCAGAATTTAAACCCGATTTACTAGTCATTGGCGGTCTTCAGATGATGGACAATTTTCCTTTCGAAGATGGTAAAAAATATCCAAATGCATTAAATGAATTATGCAGAAAAAAAGCTTTTTTTTAATCGAAAACGAAAAAATTTTGACAAAGTCTAATTAAGTAATTTTACACAGGTGTCCGTTCTAGTCGATTGAACAAAGTTCACAAGCAAATGATCAGTCAGCCAAAATCGACGAAAATCCATTTCGAAATGGCCTCGTTTGTCGAGCAGAGTTTACTCAATGAACTTTGCAATAAGGTCATTCCATTCGCTGACAGTCTGGGTATGAATGAACAAGAAATTGGAAATCTGTACAATTCCCTCCAGTACGGAAACATTTCACTAGTCACAGACTCCACGCCTAGGGTGGCAACAATTTTGGATCAAATGAGAATGCTCTTCAGGCTGATTCGAGTCAAGGGGAATAAAATTGAAAATTCGAGAGAACTAACGAGAATTCATGTTCATACACTAGCTTATCAAGCTATTTTCACGGTGAAAAATTCCTCTTGGAAAAATACAGTGGCTGCGGCCGCAAAAGCCTCTCTCACTGCCCATCGACACGTTTGTGGATCACAAGACGTAAGAATTTTTCCTAATTCATAATTAAATTGTAAATTTTAGGGCTCGAACTAGGTACGTAAATTTGCTTCAAGTCCGTAAGAGTCATTTTGTTTTAAAAAAAGATCCGTAGAATCCGTAATTCGATTGAGAAAAGACGAAAAGTTCGTAAATTATTGGACAATATAATTTGGAGAATTTTAGAGAAATTACAAATGATTGCAAAAATTCAATTATTTTCAAAAGTAATAAAATTCTTTGCAGAAATTCAATGTTCAAAATTTAAAAAAAAATTCTCGTCAAAATTTCAATTATCTTGTTATAGAAATAAATAAAATCTTCTCCGAAATTGAATTATTTTCGAAAATTTTAATAAAATTCTTGGCAAAATTTCAATTATTTTCAAAAATTTTCCTCAATTCAAAATTTTTTCTCAATAATTCAATTATTTTCACAAATAGTAACATTTTTTGCAGGGATTCAATGATAAATAATAAAATTCTGTTCCGAAATTCAATGATTTTTTAAAATTTTAATAAAATTCTTGTCAAAATTTCAATTATTTTCAAAAAATTTAATTATTTAATTATTCAAATAAAAAATCATTTTAAAAAATTCGGAATAAAATTCTACGCAAACTGTTAAATATTTTCATATACAATAGAAATTTCATATGAATTCCATTATTTTCTAAATTTCTTATAAAGTTCTACGCAATAATTCAATTATTTTCATAAATAATATAATTTTTGTAAGGATTCAATTATTTTTAATAAAATTTGAAAAATTAATTTTTAGAAATTTCATATCACTTTCATTCAAAATTTTTTTTTTTAATTTAAAAATATAATAACTTTGTTTAAAAGTATTATAATTATTGTAACTCATAATTTTGAATCTTTACAAATTTTGAAATAATTTGAAAGTAATTTTTTTTTAAGAATTTTATTAAAATATTTAAAAACAATTAAATTTTTACCAAGACTTTAATTATTTTTGAAAGCAATTGAATTTTTTAAAAGAATTCTTGAAAATAATTTAATTTCTTTTAAAAAACTTTAATATGTAACAAAATAACTCTAATTTCACCGGAAAATTTTGTAAGAATTTTTAAAATTAATTTATGTTTTTCGAAGGATTATATTAATTCTTTCGAAAAATTTGGTTTTTTTCATGGAAATAATTGAATTAATGAATTTATCGAAAAATGTAATTATTCTTAAAAATTTTATTAAAATTTGTCAAAAGAATTCAATTATTTAAAAATTTGTTGATAAAATTCTTTATGAGAATTCAATATTTTAAGAAACATTCAATTATTCAATAAATTATTTATTTTTGAATTTAAATAATTGAATTCTTGTAGAATTTTCTTTAAAAAATTGATTTAAAAATTAATTTCAGTTAAAATTTTAGATAATAATTGAATATTAATTGCTATTTTCTGTTCGAAGGTGAATTTAGATAAAGCCACGCTTATTATGGACGACAGTTTCTCAACGTCTGCGAAATCAGGTTCGAGAATTCTTCTCGATGAAAATAAGCCCGTCTCATGTTGGGAAGAGACTTTCAATATAAATAAACGTATTGTTGTTGAAGTTTGCATCGCACCAGTTTTAGTTTGCACGAAAGCTAGTCAAACCGCAGGCGGCGGAGACAATATTTCAAGCGCAGGACTTGTACTTCAAATCTAAAGAATGTCAATTTCAAACGAAAACGTTTAAAAAAACGGCTTAAAAATTACCTCGTCAAGTTCTAATGACCGTTTTTTTAAAAATGCATTTACATTGCAAATAATTTCATTCCATTATCGGCTGTTACTCAACAGATGAGTATAATGTAGTTTAAAGACTTTGATACAAACTGAAAAGTATTTTAAAATATTCAAATCTCATTAAAATCGTTAAAGAAACGTGAACTATTTAAAAGAGTTAACTAAAAGTTAACTAAAAGTGAGACAGAATAGATGAAACTAGAAATGAGATAAGATTTTTTAACATATTTTAAAATATTTTTACCTCTACCATTTTTTTTTTCACAATTTTCCAATTTACTTTGAATCAATTTTTTTCATTGTGAATATAATCAAAAGAACATTAGTCCCAGTCGTTTTTTTCCATAAATTTTCAATTTTAAGTTTGTAAATTTAAAGAAAACTGGTAAATTTAAAAACTTATAGAAAAAGCGACTGGAAACCTCCTTATATTTATTACATTCTCATCAAAAAAATGAGAAAGTCTTGTTTTTTGTTAATCAAATGCAACGAGCAAATAATTCGAAAGTAACAAATTTTTCAGCAACTATTTAAGTTATTGAAATAATCATTGTGCCATTATCTCACTGAACATAATAGAGAAGATATTTTCTTTCTAATGATTGGTGATTGTCTAAGTCAACGAATTTATTTAATACGAAAAAATATTTCTAGAGGAAAGAAAAATGAAAATACATCGTGATAAACGACGTAGAACAGTGAAATCAAAAAAATTATTGTTAAATATTAGATTTATGCATAAACTAAATCACAATATGAAAGATTTAATCTTTACGCAAAGAGAAGTCAATTTGTGTGATTTTGCATTTAATTTTTTTTTTTGTGCACATGAACTTTAATTTTTGTTGGGAAAAATATTCCATGTTTATTGTTAAAATATATGGAATTTCAGAAAACTGGGTTGCTCGGTTATTGAAATAAATTTATTCAGATCTATGAATATTATATTAATTTAAAGTTTTTTTAGTAAAGTATCTTATTTTTTCTAAGAACTAAATTTATTTATTTTTTATTCGAAATTAAATTTTATTGTAGGTATAAGAAATAATAATATAGCGTCACATGTTAAAAAAATAATTCACGAAGTTTGAAATTGTTTAATTTTTATTGCAGTAATAGTAATTTTTGTAATTACGTTCAACGTTCCGAATTTATGGAGCATAATTTTTTTTATATTTATTTATTCTTAATTTTATTTAATTTAACTTTTTAAATTTACGTGATCTCAAGAAAGTACTTAAAGTCCTGTAAAAGTAAAAAAAACAACTCAAAATTGATCCAAAAGATAATTTTAAATGAATTTTTGGATTTTTAATTTAATTTAATTTATAATTTAATTTATACTATATTTATTTATATTTTAAATATTTTTTGTATTTTCGAAAATTTTCTGTCATTTTATCCAAATCTTTACATTTTATTAGATTTTTCGAAAATCTATTTTCTAAAAAAATAAATATACTTTACCAAAAAAATCTTTAAAAATAGACAAATAGACAAATAGTAATCAAAGTTTATAGAGAAATGTTTTATATATTACTTAAAGATATGCTTTTTAAAATAATCGAGCAAACGATACTGCTTGGAATGATTCAATCAGGATTGAATGATATAAAATAAACAATTTGCCTACTATTAATGAATAGTTAGGATAATTTATTTTTTAACGTTACGATTAACTGATTAACTGCATTTTTTGAAGAAAAAAAAGCAATTTTAAACTTTTGCGAATGGTCTATTGCAACCACAGGTTATACACTTATATATATAAAAGTTATTATTGTACAATAAAAAAAAAGAAAAATACAAATCTTTAATTGTTGTCCAATATTTATTTATTCATTTATATTTTTCCGCTCTCTACAGAAATTACAATACAACGATAAAATGTTACGAGGTAATAATAAAATAATAAACAAAGCCGCCATAGAGAAACTTTATCTTTTCATCAAGTATTTTTTTTTTTTTTTTTTTGATGGTAGATTATAAATTCAAAATTATAATTAAAAAATTGCAATTAAAAGGTAATATTACCTTATTTAATTTGCGTACAATACAATGAAGTTTAATAGAACAATTTTCATTTTAATCACAAATTTTTCTACAAAAATTGAAAACAAAATTATTCAAATTATTGGATGAAACAATTATTTTCTAGTAGTAATTTTACGCAAACAAAAAATTTACAGAAAAAAATCTGTAGGAGAAAAGTTTACCCATTAAGTACGTTTAGATTTTGTCGATTCTGCAAAAATAAATTCTAAATCAAAATGATTTAATTGTGTAAAATGTATGCTTTCTGTTAATAGAGAACTTTTTTTATTTGATTTATTTTTTATTCAAAAATTCAAAAATTGATTTAAAAAAATAATTAGTATATTTTCATGTGATAAAATTGTATAGAAATTTACAATTGTGTATTTAAAAGGAGAATATGTCGATATTTTTTAAATATAAATTAAGAAAATATTTTAAATATTCCACAATATTTTTAATGGCAATTTTTTGTGAGAAATTCATTGATTATAAAATATTTTTGACTCCGTTTGAACTTTTTTCCTAACTGCTAAAAATTGATAGATTTTGAAATCTATGCGTAATTTTGTATTAAACAAAAAAATTACCGAATGAAAAATTTGTTTGTCTTTACTATTTTTGAATCACCTTTTAAAAATTGTTTCGAGCTAAAAATACTGAAAAATACTGTTTTTATTTAATTTTTTTTACCTGAAAATTCATTTATTTATTTTTCTAACTAATTTCAGAACATAATTTTTTAATATTTTTTTAATATAAAATTTAAAATTATTTACTTAAAAATTCATTTTTTTATTTTTTTAACAAATTTTAGATATTTTTTAAACATTTTTTTGTTAATGAATATGATTTGAAACTAGTTAGAAAAATAAACGAGTTTAAAAAAAATTATGAATAATGATACTTTTTAGTATTTTTTGACATAAGAACAATTTTTTTTCAAAAACAAAAATGATCCATAAGTTCTGAACTTTCAAATGAATGAAATTTTTTTCGGTTACAAATATTTTCAAACAGTTTTTACTTTTATAAAAAGCAAAAACAAAATAAACGTTTAGAATCTATAATTTTTATTTCACACAATTTTGCAATAAAATTTGAATTTAAAGAAGAAATAAATAATTTCGTTCATTTGAACGCTCAAAATTTTAGGGACATAAATAATGCTTCAAAAATAGTTTTAAAAAAATCAATTTTTTCATTCGGCAATTTTTTTGGCGTTACAAAAACGATCCACAAGTTTTGAATATTGAAATGAACAAAAATTTTAATTTAGGGAAAAAATAAAAAAAAATTTCTTCAATCGAATATTCAGAACATTAAAAACATATTTTCTATCCAAATTTTGCTTGGACTTCAAAATCTAATAAAATAATAATTATTAAACTTGTCGAAAAACAATGATCTACAAATGTTGAACGTTCAAAATGAACTAAATATTTTCCATTGAAAATATTTTCATAAATTACAGATTGCAATAAAAATTAAAAACCAAAATTTAACATTCAGAAATTTTATAATTAACAGTTTCGAATTTTCGATACGTGACGTAGTTATTTTAATAAAATTTTAAACTGAAGAAGAAATAAAAATTCCTTCATTTGAATGATCAGAACTTCAGGAACATAAAAAATAATTCAAAAAGGGGTCAAAATATTTTCCGAGCGAATTTTAAAACAAAAAAATTACGTTAAAAATAATTTTGTAGAATATTTAAAACTCTTGATGAAGTTAAAAAAATTTTCGTGTACTCTCCCCTTAATCGTGCGTGAATTATTGAATCTTTATTCTATTTCCAATTCGTAGAGTCCATTTGTACAGAATCGAAAAACTGGTCAAGAATTGTAATGGGTAAATTTTTTCGATTTCAATTTGAGTAGAATCGGGTACCATTTTTTGTGAGTGTGTACTTTAAAAGCTTTCTTTTAGAGTTGTCTTCGAATAACTGTACATTCGAAAGCCTATATATATAACAATTACAATTATTCTCTTTCAAAATTTCTCACTGTGAAAAAATAGATAAAGAACATTCACAAAACACAGTCACCTTCATCGATACCGAGCATTCTTAGATCATCGGGTCCTGGTTGTGCCTCATTGTCCTGTTCCGGTTGAGTGATTTCCGGTGGGGGTTGATCCATAAATTCAGGACCATAGCCAACACAACCGAGCATACTGTACATGGATGCGTACATAATGCTATTATCCTGGGAATTTCCCTTTGATTCAGGTATTTCATCTTTTGGGAAAATAATATTCAACGCCTCCTGAAGATCTTCGGGAAGTGGATGAGAATTTTCAGGACGTTTGTCAGTTGGTTCGGGTATTTCCGAGACGTCAGGTACCATGACTTCGCCTACTGATGGTGGGGGATTTGGATAGGCGACAGTGGGCGGTGGTAATTGAGTTTGATGATTCTGGGCAAAGTTTGGTCGGGGTACTTGAAATCGAGGCGGTGGATTTTGGGTGAAATTGACTGGAGGTGGGGGATTGTTGAACATTGGCGGTGGTCTGTTGATGAATTTGTCATTGGGTGGTGGTTGTTGACTGACGAAATTCGGTGGAGGTTGATTCATCGGTGGGAGAGTGGTTGGAACGGGAATTTTTGCGGTCTCCTTCTGATGATCGATTATTGGTTGTTCGATCACGACTTCCTCGGATTGATCCTCAATTTCCATGTCGACGACTTGTTGGGTCGTTTTGCTTTCCTTGAGAACGGGGGGTGGAGGAGCGACTAGAATTTTCATTTGTGGCTTCATGGTGGTGTTGTTGAGGTTGAGTGGAGTCGCTAGTTTCGTGATGTGAACGATGCCTGGTGGATTGATGATTTCGCAGGGGACTTTCGGTGTGTTTTCAAATTTACTTTGAGTGTAGGGAAGTGGAAGTGGTTCTTTTTCTGGTAATTTCGGCTCCTCAACCTTTTTTTTAAAAAGGGGGAGCCGCCCTATAAAAGGGAGTTTCCCTTTTGTAATTGGCGTTGGGAGTTTCTTGGGGGAGCGGAGTTTTTTTTTAGCTTGGGATCAATCATTTTTTTGTCAAATTTTGAATCGTCGTTTGGCTCACTGTCTTCGCGGCGATCCTTGTATTTGTCGTAGCCTCTCTTGGGGATTCCCCTCGCCAATTTCTGCGGGGAGAATCGCCGGAGTCGCGATCACGTTTCCGACGATCGTCGTAATAGTCACGGTCACGATCTCTGTCACGATCTCGACCCCGCCTTCTGTCGTATTTATCATAGCGCTCGTACTTATCGTCCCGACGATCGTACTTTCGATCACGATCGTCTTTGTAACGGTCACGATCACGGTCGCGGTCTCTGTCACGGTCACGATCGCGATCATCCTCCTTTTCGATGGGTTTATTTTCAATGGGCTTTGGAGGCATGTTGACTTGTTGCTTGGTCCAGAAACCCATGTGAGGTTTCGGTATTTCTTTAGGTTCGGGAATTTCGGGTTTGCTTGGAACTTGAATTTTTTCTTCCTCCTTTTTTAACCAAAAGGGTTTCGATGGATCCTTCTGTCCCCAGGCTGCCATTTCGTCTTCCTTCTTCTGAAAGCTAGGCTCATGTTCAGATTCTTGAATTGTTTTTTCCATTACTTGCTTTCTGTTGTTCATGGATTTTATTTCCTCCTCTTGTTTTGCCTTGAGTTTGTCACGTATTGAATTTAATAGTTGTCTGTCGTCCGGCTCTGGTGCATGAAGTTCGGAATTCACTACGTTTTGAATTTGTTGTTGAGCAACTTGCGCCCAGGGTCCTTTCAATTTAATACCGTGATAGTCGATTTCCTCGTTTAAAATCGCCTGCGTTGATGCTTTCATTTTATTTCTCATGGCCACCCTGATACTTTTTGAGGTGTCTTGATCGGAATCTGAATCCGTATTTTCGGAATCGCTGGAAGAATCGCTATTGCTACTTTTCTGCTTACGTTTCTTACTCTTCTTTGACTTTTTCTTGTTCTTCTTCGCCTTCTTGGGTTTTTGAACAGGCACAGGCTGCTGTTGCTCATCTTCTTTGTGCTTTTGTATTTCAAGTTGAATCTGTTTGTGCTTTTCATCGGAGAACGCCTTTTCACGATCAGCCATCCAGTCGGTTTCCCAGTGTGGATTCTGCTCCACGAATCGCTATTAGAAAAAAAAGAATACTTAGAATGGTTCAACACATAATTAAAATATAAATAATTTTATAGATAAATAAAAAGATAAAAAATTTGATAATTCCAATAGAATAATTAGAATTAAATTAAACAAAAATAGAAGAAAATAAAATTAATTCAACATTTTAAAACACTATTTTTATTGATTAAAACTAAAAATTTAAAAAAGAGTTTTCTCTTTGGCTAATTATTTCTAGAAACTAGCTCAAATTTTTCCTTATTTTATTTTACTTCCTTTTTTTGTTCCATTTTCTTTTCTTATTTCTTATTTTGTTAATTTTTGAATTTATTAAGTTCTTTGATACTTACAGAAAAGTTTTCGGAATGTCGTTTAGATTTCAAGTGCAAGCTAGCGCAGTGAAGGTCACCGATCCAAGCATCGCAGAGTTTACAATACCACGCAGTGGCTGGACTGAAGAATTGCAAACCTAAAATCAGAAAAATAACAATTAAAAATCAAGATTCAACTTGAAAGTAAAGAAATATTTAAGAAATATTGTAAGATCAATAAAAATGACCTTTTTGTCAGCTTCCGAATTTTCTGAAAACGGTAAACAATAATTGACAGTGTAAAAATAAATTCCTTTTCAGTTTTTGAATATATTCCCAGTTACCTGAAAAGGGCAGGACAAAAAAAGAAATTTATTTATGATTTTTTTTTAAAATACATTAATTGTTTAATACATCAAGAACTAACATCTCACATTTTGATGTCTTACAAAAAAAATATCCATATGTAACTTTTTTCTAATTTTACATCAAATAAATTACATTTTCTTTCTTACATCGCAGACTTAAGGTACACTTATATTCAACTTTTTCAATTAACATTTCGTTCATAAATTTAACATCCAAGAATTAATACCTTAATTTTAATTACACATAAAAAACACTAAGTAGGATTTTTCCGGTTTCTTCTAATCACCGCAATTTTGCACTATTTTTCACAAACTTTAAAGCTTTTAACTCATCACTGTTTCTTCAAGGAAAAAAAATGTTGGCAAAAACCAATTATTTTTAATTCGGTGACCTGTTTCAAATAAGATCTTTCCAAAAATTTTGTGAACTAAATAAATTTCACACAGCGCGATATTTTAAATAAAAGTAAACAAAATTCATTAAAAAAATTGTTATTTTTAGGAAAGAATTAAAAGAGCAGAGAAAATTGATCATTTTTTGTGTCGTTAAAAAAGATAATCGGTTTTATAAAATAGTTTTCAATTTTTTATTTTACTCAAGATAAAATTTATCTTGAGTAAAATAAAAAATTGTGTAATAATAATAATTAATTGTAAACACAATAAGTAAAATATTTAAATTAAATTTAATTAAATTTAAATTAAATAGTTTATTGCTAAAGAAGTGAAATAATTTAAGTAAAAAAATTTGAAAATGTAATAAATTTACAATTGAATGGTTCATTTTAATTAAAATAAAACTGCTCGCATTGATAATTAAAAATTGTTTTTAGTTACTCTCTGAAAAAATTCATCCCACTTTTCTATCATCAATTATTAGAGTAAATTTCTTTGAATTCAATTTCTCTTCAATACATACCGAGGGCAATATGATATCACAAATCAGCATTCAAGCTACGGAATGTACTATATTAGTAGAGATCCACTGAAAATTTATTTACCTTTTATTGGTGTACGTTTCGTTGGCAGGCCAGGATAATAGGGCACTTCTTTCTCTGATCCCTCGCCAACATGCTCGTGCCACGGCATATCTACGATCTTGCGTTCCTATATAACGCAAAGAAAAATAAAATCTTTTTATATTTTACTGTCTTCCACAATAATATGAGGTAAAAATTTCAGTTTGTTTTATGAAAAAATATAAACTTATTTTTTAAATAACTATGTACTTTTTTTAAAAAAAAAAATTACTAATTTCGAAGACACTAAATACCAAGTTCGAAAAAATTAATTTAGTAAAAGAAAAATAAATTAGGAATAAAACTAATTAGGGAAAAAACTAATTTTTTAAGGAAATTAAATCGATTTTTTGTGTTCAGTTTGTTGAAAAAATTAAATTATCAACTTACCAAGCAAGTTTCTTTGTGATTATTGCTGTGTAGATGATTCAAATATTCCTTAGCTGTTTTAGGAAAGATATCGCAGACTTTACACCAATGCATTTCAGGATCGTAATGTACAAAATTATAAATCGGTTTGTCATCCTTGGAAGATTTATTTTCTCTGTCTAATTCTGAAGGAGCCACTTTTTCAGGCGTTTCAATTTTTTCCGATGAAAATTCTTCCTTAGGACTTTTCGATCGCTTGTTCCTGTTTTCTGGTTTGAATTTATTCTTCAGGTCATCCATTGTTACTTTATCGCCAATTATGCCATTAAGCATGTCGATTACGTTGTTAATTGATTTCATTTTATTTTGTATCTCAACCTGTGTGATGAATAATAGATAAGAAATAAAAAAATGTTAGTGACGAGGAATTAGAAGAGAAATTTGATATAAGTTACAAGAAGTATAATAAATAGTATAAATAATGCTTGTAAAAACAAGTAAAAACAAGTAAATACTAGTAAATACAAGTAAAAACGAGTAAATACTAGTAAATACAAGTAAAAACAAGTAAACACTGGTAAATACAAGTAATTATTAAAGTATTCTGATAGAAACAATTTCAAGTCTCTAGGAATTTTTAAATACTGCAAAAAAATCGAAATTATTTGAAAAGTTAATATTCACCTGAAGCTTTTGATTCTCCTTGATGATTCGATTATTTTCGCATCCGCCTTCCTTGCCGATTTCGTCGCATTGCTGCCTCAATATTTCCAATTCGCGTTGAAGTGTTGCCGATTTCTTCACATATTCTTCACGTTGTTTCGCTAGCGTTGCTTTTTGTTGTTTCACTTCAGCTGCGATTGCTGCTTGATGATCAATTCGTAAGGCATTGAAGATAATGAATGATGGGATGAAAAAGTTATTTAGTACAAAATAAAAAATTTAAATTAAGATATTTCTAATTATCATCTGTATTAAATTTACTTTGTTAGTAAAGACTTTAAAAAATCTAATAATTAAAATAAAAAAAATTCTTTTTCGAATAATTATTATTCGATACTATTCAATATTGTAAAAAATGTCGCAGTAAAACTGTTACTTGCATGAAAGGATGCAATCTTTAAAAAAAGTATCTAGAAGTAAATACATTAGTAATTTATATAATTTTCATGAAATTAGAATATAAAAAATTACGCACCTTCTTTCTTAGCATCTTCTGGTCTTGGTAACGATGGTGGTACCATTCCCGGTGGAACTGGTTCAACGTTACGTGATTGCTCCTGATTACTGGAGAGCGTTGGCGGTGGTGGTGCTTGTTGATTATTATATGGTACTTGATTTCCTGGCCAATTTGGTGGCGGATAGTCCTAGAAAAATGAATGTTTTCCCTTATTCACACCGATCCCTTATGAATTTTCCACAAAACCTTACCTTTTTACATCCTTTTTGAAATCAGGAAATTTTTTGGGATAAACAGTGAAGAATCTTCAAAAGTAGAAAACGGCCTTTTATTTTCGGTAATCCGCAAGATGATGATCATCAGTAAAAAACAATAAATAACGCGAATATCATACTTACACTTAAAACGCTTCGTAATATTGGTAATATACGAAAGAAAAAAGCATTCTGTTCATTGTAAAAAATCACTATATCAATCGAAAACATTATTCGATGATTTTAATTGTGCCCTTTCTCGTAATTGTAAACACGTCGCGACTAACCCAGTATTAAGGAAATTAAAGCGCTTTCTTTGATTGACAATTTTCTTTTTCTTTTTATAAATTTACCCACTAGTTTCACACGATGCGCTCAGATGGTTTTCACGCAAGTCGAAGTTCTACCTCCTAATGTTAAATATGAGAAGTTTGTTTCCTTTTTGTCAAAAATAATAATAAATGTAAACTATGAGAAAAATTAACGGTAGCAGAGTGTTTCAAAAAAATTTTTTTCCAAGGAAGTTTTGTTTTATATTTTCCGAATAAATGAAAATGGAACCGGACGGTTAAATATTAAATTACAATTAGTATTTAATAATTTACTCTCTGTAGGTGAAGTTCACAACGTATTTGAGCCATGTTTAAAAAAATGAAAATGGGGGTAGTTTCCTTAGAACGCATTATTTAATTTTTCATTTTCTAAATATTTTTTTTCTAATGAAAATAAATTTACAAAATTTTATTTTCTAACAATATTCAATTTCTATAATTTCATTTTCTAACAATATGGAATTTCAACTAATAATGACCCTAAGTGAATATTTTTATTCACTCTAAAAATTAAATAGTTTTTGATATTCAACAACAACATTATTTTTATCATTTCAATTCAATTATTATTTTCCAAAATTTTTAACTAAAATTCCTCTTTAAATCAATTATTTTAAATAATTTTTGAAAAAAGTTCTTTGAGAATCTTCAAATCCATTTGATTACAATTCAATTTTACAAAATTCGATTATTCGGAAATTCTTCAATTAAATAAATATAAGAAAATACAAAATTTAAATAATTTTAAAACAAAATCAATGAAACTTTTCCAAAAAAGTTAATTCTACAGAATTGTCAGTTAAAAATATAAAATTTTAATTTGAAACCTTTTCAAAATTTACGCTACATTGCTTGTAATATTCAATTATTATATCTAAAATTTTAACCAAAATTCATTTTAAAATCAATTTTTATTAGAAAATTCTACGAGAATTCAATTGTTTAAATTCAAAAGTAAATAATTTATTGAATAATTCAATGATTCTCAAAACTAAATTTCCATAAAGAATTTTATCAAATTTTTAAATAATTAAATTCTTTCGAAGAATTTTAATAAAATTTTGAAGAAAAATTGCATTTTTCGAAGAATTTGATTAAAATTGTATTAAAAATAATTGAAATTCTGCGATGAGTTTTATTCATTATAAAAATAATTAAATTCCTAGGAACAATTTTATTCTTTATGAAAATAATTGAATTTCTGCAATAATTATTTAAAACTTCTCCAAAATCCAATTTTTTTAGTTTTTTTAAACTAAAATTCTTCTATAAATCTATTATTTTTAATAATTAATTAAATATATTTGAAGAAAGTAAATAATTTCTAAAGAATTTGAATTATTAAAATTTTTATAAATTAATTTTTTTTTAAATTTCTCATCGAATTCATTCGAAATTGAAATTTTCTAAAATAAAAAATAAAATAAAAAAATGATTAAATAAAGAAAATTTTTTGGAAATAATTGAACTTTGGAGAAAAATTTTATTATTTATAAAAAAAATTGAAATTTTGACGAGAAAGTTCAAAACTTGTGAATCGCATTTGCATTCAACTTAATACGATAAGTTTAAACATTTGTTTTGTATGATTTCAAAATTGTGTTAACATTAAGCATTTTTTTTTAATTTCAAGTTTATAAATTCGCAGCAAGAAAAATGCTTATCACAACAAAAATGTTTAGTAAAAAATTTATTTAAAAATACTCTTAAAAATAATTAATAATATATATTTTCGATTCAAGGAAGCAGGAATTAAATGAAACAATATTTTTCAATATTTTTTCACTCTTAAAAATAATTATAAATAATCATGCGTTTAGAAAATTTTTTTTTTAATTTCACAAATTCCAAAAAAATAAATATTTGAAAATCTAAATTTCTCTGAAATTGTAAAAAAAATATTTTTTAGAAATCAGAACTTGTTAGAAAATCATTTTTTAAAAAACCAATTTCATTAGAAATCGTTTCTTTTTAGAAAAAAAGGATAAGAAAATATTTATCATAAAACGTGACCACCTGCCGAAAGTTATATTCGTCAGAAGGAAGATAAAAATTTATTTGTTTAAAAATTCATTTCCAAAAATTGCTGAATTAAGAAACTTTGTAAAAATGTTTTCTATACAAAACACTGTAAAAATTTGCCTCGAAAAAAAATTTTTCTTCTAAATCGTCGATCATAAACGTTGTAAACTTCATCTACGTAATTCTACCGCCAGTGAATGAATCAAAATCTTGAATTAAAAATTTTCGAAATTATTAATTACCAAATTCTATTATTCTTGGAAAATTTTTTGAAACACCGAAAAAAAGACAAATTTTGTATTTTCAAATAGAAAAGACCATAAATGTATATCTTAATAAAGATATATAATTTATTAAGACTAGGTAACTTACGCTGCGATAACCGGGAGGTTGTTGATAAGAATATTCGTAGCCCTGACCATAATTGTAGTTGTAACTACTGTAGCCAGAAGCGTACGTGCCAAGTTGTGGTGGAGGTTGCGATGTATTTGGTGGAGGCGGAGCCTAGAAGAAAATAAAAAACCCTTTCTAAGTATTTTGGAAAGAATTTTATTTTTCTTTTATGAGAAAATTTGTAAATTTGTAAAAATTAATTTTGTATTTGTATTTGTAAAAATTAATTTTCTATTTACCTGGTATGGTACCTGGGGAGGGACATATCCCGCAGGATTTGCAGCAGCCGTTGACGATGCCGATGTGGCAGAAGATACTTTATTCCAATCTTGTGATCTGCTTGATTTCTCCCTTCTTCTGTCTCTGGAGGAAGATCGAGATCGACGATCCCTAGATCGTGATCTTCTATACCTAGATCTCCTCGGAGAAGGAGATCTGTCATATTTTCGTGATCTTCGCCGATGTCCATCGTCGGAATCCTCACTCGGACTTCTTTTCCGTCTCGAGTCTGACTCCATCTTTTTGTATTTTTATATTTCTTCTGAAATATCAAAAAAATACAAATACTAGTGTCATTGAAAATAATCAAAACAACGAATTTCATGAACGTGGAATTAAATTAACTTTTAGGTTATATCAACAGATGCTCGCTATTGAGGAAAAAATGCACGAGAAAATATTTGCCGGTCGTAAAATTTCAAACAGGAGGTTACACGTAATACATAACTTCGACACTATTGATAATTGATAAGGGAGTATAGTAAAAATTTTCCATCTATTTCCCCATAGAATTATATAAACCAAAAACATTGCAATTACAAACTTTCTTTTACACTGCAAACAGTGTGGATGAGAAAAAAATACGAAAATCACACATCAGAGATGCGGCCATTCTACAAGTTATATTGTAAATCAAAAGTAGATCGTCAGCAAACAAGTTTAGCTGGAAATATGTACTTACTGTCGAATTGCTGCAAGTTTATTGTGCCACACGACAGATAATAAATACATATAAAGATTACATTATAAATAGAAATTTTTTCTTGATTGCACTACCAGCCACTATTTTCTTTTTTTAATATAAAACAAGCCGACTGGAATAGAAAAGTATTGGCAAAATGGAGCGTGCTGACATTGAGGTGGTGTAAGAGGGGAAACCGGAAATTCGACTTTAACCTAACTTCAGACGCTTCAGACTAGTAGGCTTGAAATCCTTTTGATCTTTTGATTCGTCAGTTGGTAACGCGTGAAGAAAGGCGGGAGAATTCGAACTAAAGAATTCGTACAAATATTTTATTCGTACTTTTATTCGTAAATTTGTTCTAATTATTAATTAACTAGCAAATGATACACGCGGAACGTGATTTTCAATTTATTATTATTATGCAAATTACACAATTTTTTATTTTAACATATGAATTTTTGAATAATTTCAGATTCAAACTTTTAAAAAAATTTGATTATTAACTAATTTACGGACTATAATTATTCTTGTTTATTAATATAAAAAATTTTAATAAAATTCTTCGCAAGAATTCAATTATTTTTATAAATATAGTAAAATTTATTGCAAAAATTCAATTAATTTTATACAAAATTTTAATAAATCCTTCAAAACAATTAAATTATTTTTTCAAGTAGAAAAATCTTTGCAAACATTCAATTATTTTTTAAAAAATTCCACAAAATAATTCAATTTTTTTATTAATTCGTTATAAAAGTTTTCGAAAAAATTCAATTTTTTTCCAAAATTTTAATAAATTTTTCGAACCAATTCAATTTTATTTATAAATAATAAAATTATTAGGTGAAATTCAATTATTTTTAATACGATTTCAATAACATTGCATGAAACAATTCAATTTTTTTTTAAATTTTAATAATATTTTTCGAAAAAAGTCAATTATTTTCTAACCTTTTAATAAATTTTTCGAAAAAATTTAATTATTTTCTAAAATTTTAATAAAATTCTTTGCAAGAAATCAATTATTTTTATAAATATAGTAAAATTTATTGCAAAAATTCAATTATTTAAAAAAAAATTGCACGAAAGAATTTAATTTTTTTCTTAATTCCTTATAAAATCTTTGTAGAAATTCAATTATTTTCTAAAAAATTTCACGTAAGAATTCAATTTTTTTTTCTTAATTCGTTATAAAAGATTTCGAAAAAATTCTATTATTTTCCAAAATTTTAATAAATTCTTCGAAAAAATTCAATTATATTTATAAATAGTAAAATTCTTTGCAAAAATGCATAATTTTAAAAAAATGTTTAATAATATTTTTCGATTACCTAATTCAATTATTTTCAAAAATTTTAATAAATTTTTCAAAACAATTCAATTTTATTTAAAAAATAGTAAAATTATTTGCTAAAATTCAATTATTTTTTATTCAATTTTAATAACATGCAATTTTTTTCAAAAAAAATTCACTGAAGGATTCAATTTTTTTCTTAATTTGGTATAAAATTTTTTTAAAAAATTCAATTATTTTCTAAAATTTTAATAAAATTGAATAATTAAATGTTCAATTTGAATTATTAACAAACACAATTATTTTAAAAACTTGAAAGAAATTGTTCTTAAAATTCAATTATTTTCAAAAATTTTAATTAAAATTATTAAAGAAACTGTATTATTTAAAAAAAAATTCAAAAAAATTTAAAAAATTAATTTAATTAGAAATTTTGAAAAATTTTAACAAAATTCTTCGCGAAAATTCATTTATTTTCCTAAGAATAATATTCTTTGAAGAAATTCTATTATATTATTAAATTTTTTGATAAAATTCTTTGCAACAATTCGATGATTTTCAGTTCTATACATTAATTTTAAAATTGAAAATATTTAGAAAGAAAAATTATTTAATAAGTGACAACGACCCCAGGGGCAAAATACTTCAATGTACGTCGGGTTGCATACAAACAGGGTTTATTCTCTTTATCAAAATAATAAACTTTTTTAGTTGAAAATTCTTTGTCTAGAAATATTGATAAAAATCGAAAAGACGTACATATTTATTCTCGGAAATATTTTTTCAATTTTGAAATTTGAAAAAATTTGAAAAAAATTTTCATGAACTATAGGAACGAAATTTTGTGGGTTTATATTTATATTTTTGGGGAAAAAATGAGAATTAATACGAAAATTCAAAACAAGAAATGAGATGTGTCAGTAGGAAAAAAAGAAAAGTTCTATGGCAGAACCACGAAACAGAATTACGAGACATTCTCACTGAGTGGATGAGGGAATGGGAAATTGATTAATGGTCGAACTGTCAATGCGGTTTAGTGATAAGCAACCGAGACTGAAACCTTGCCGATTGAAACGCTCTGTTAAGCACCTGCGAATGTGATTTTTGAGGTTTTATATATATAAAAGTGGAAACCTTCATCAATTTTCTCCGCGCAGTTTTCCACAATTTTAATACACATACATATAGCACACACAGTCGAAAAAGTTATATAATGACTTTTTAATTTGAAAGGCCGAACTAATTCCAAAGTTTATTCCAATTTATTTCTTTATTTTTACTTTTTTTTAATGATGTATTTATACATTTTTAATATATTTTCTAAAAAATAATTTATACTCAAATAAATTTAATAATAATTTTTATAATTTGATGAAAAAAGTAGTAAAATAGTAAAAATGTATGTAAATTAAAAAATTAATAGTTTAATACTGACGCGCTCAGAAGATATAATAAAAATAATTTTAAAAAAATTGAAACAATTATTGAAAATTTCGTCAAACTTTTCGTTGAAATAAATTTTATATGTTTACTTTTATAAAAATTATTATAAATTATTATAAATAATAAATAATAATATAAAATAAAAATAATAATTAATAATAAAATATATAATCATTATTATAAAAATTATTTTAAAATATAATGGTATTTTTGAAGAACTTTAATTAAAAATTTATGGAAAATAATTGCATTTTAAAAAAATTTAGAATTAAACTTATTACCGGAACGTTTGATTCGTTTTTTGTCTCAATTTGCAAAACTTGAAAAAATTGTGATTGTTTAATTTAAAAATAATTTTTGATTGACTGTATAATAAAGATAATTATATGTTCGATTCAAATAAATTGTTTTCTCAGTGACAGTCAATGTTAAATTAAAGTAAACTGAACTAAAGTAAATTTAGTCAAAATAATTGAAGTGAATAAAACTACTAACAAAATTGAAATTCCGAAAATAAAATGAATAATTTTTTGAATATAGTTAATTTTTATTAAAGTATATATATATATATATATAAATATTTGAGAGTAAAATTCCATATTGATAATTGAATTTAACGCAGAATGCGTGAAGACTGTTCGAGCAGGTATGAAATAATTAATTACATACAGTGATTGAATTATTTGATATGATCAGTGTTACTCAAAATGATGATCATAACCCATAAGCAAACTATGTTATAACTGGCGAGCTAATAATTAATTAATTAATTAATTAATTATTTATTGAATGCCGTTTTAGTTGATCTAGAAACTTTGGTAGAAAGATTATATTTCTACCGTGAACAAGTGAAATCATCTTTATAATAATAATCAAATATTTACAAATTAATTACACTGTGAAAACGATTTATATTTCATTCAAGTACAAATTTTGATTTTAAATTATTTATATAAATCAACTTTTAAGTTTCAATCAAACTTAAAATTTTCAAACTTATTTTTTGTTTAAACCAAAATAAAATATTTAAAAAAAATTATAGAAGATGTAAAAAAATAATCTTCTATTTTCTTTTTTAAAATATTTAAATATAATTTTTTTGAAGCTAAATATTATTCAATTTTTATTTGAAGATTTTTCATTAAAATTTTTCGAGAATTTAATTATTTTCGAAATTTGCAATAAAAATTCTTCAAAATTTGATTTTCAAAAGATTTTATAATGAAATATGTAAAAAATGAATTATTTTAATTAAGGTTTGAAAAACATTCAATTATTTAAAAACTTTTTAATTATATATTCAATAAGAATTTAATTAAATTTTACAAAAATATTCAAAAATAAATTTTCGAAGGATTCGATTGTAGTTATTTTTCACACTATAAAAAATTAAAAATTGAAATAAATTGCATTTTATACCAAAAAAAAGTGGTATTTTATATAGTAATATTTGAAGGAAAAGTCGAAAAAGTCGCATTTTTTGAAAATTAGTCGAAAAAAATCGACTCGTTTTGAAAATAGTTGGAAAAAGTCCAAATCATGTGGGTTATTCCAGATGAAATTTTCATTAAAAATTTCTTTTTGTCTGGAATCAGTTTTTTCGAATTTTATGTAAAAATTAAGAAAACACGTATTTTTTTATTTTCTTATTGCATGAAAATTATGGAAGTTGTAATTTTTTTAAATTCAACTTCTTCAGTAGCCGAAGACTTTTGAAAGACCTTTTTTTTCTAATACTTCCAGAAGATAAGAAAAAATGTATCATTTGAAATTTATTCACTGAAAAAAAATTTAGAAAAAGAAAAAAAATCTTTACTACATGAATTTAAAAATATCCAAAAACAAGTTCACATCTTTACTAAAAATTTATTTTATTTAAATAACCGATTAAATGTCTATTATAAAATAAATATTTACTTGAATCAAATAATTTTTATTTAATGATTATAATAATAATAATTATTTAATGATATGTGTTTTAACTACTGGAATTATTGGTTTAATTGAACCGATAATTAAAATAATTAATAATAAAGTAATAAATATCTTATTACTAATAAATAAATAATTAGTAATAAAGTATTTAAATACAATTTATTTGACTTAAATAAAATTTATTTGAGCTATTAACTTTTACCATGAAAGTATAGTAAAAATTATTATATTCGTTTTCTCTCTGCTTTGGATTCGAAAAATGTTAATAATATATTTATAATTTAAATTAAATTATGGATATTTTTTTAACTTTCAAATTGTTTTATATGTACACTTGGCACTCTTTAATCTCTTCTATCTCATTTAAACTATTAAAAAAAACTTCTTAAAAGCTGCTTTTCAACTATAAATACCCATAAATAATTAAGACCTTTGTGAATGAATCTTGGCTCTTTGACAGAAACTTTAGAAAGAAGAACAATGCTGGACAAACGGGTCTTTAAGAAATCAAAAAAAGAAACTTTCGACATGTTTAAAATATATTTAAAGAAAATAATTTTCAACATATATTAATTACTCAACATTTATAATTTTTGTATCTATTTTATAAACTTTTGTTATTTATTGAAATATTCTTTCCGGAACACACGCAGTTTTTCCAAGGATATCAAATTGAGAAAAATCAAAAAGTCTTGTATTCCAGGTGTGAGATTAATATCTTCTGAAGATAATAAAATTTTAATTCGGTTGTCAAAGTTAAATATATAAAAATAAGTTGAAAAAAAACGGTAAAAATCCATAGAAAGAAAGGAAGAAAGAATATACACACAAATTTCTTTTTTTCTTTTTTTTTTGTCAAAAACGTCCAACGGCTAATGAATTCCGACGTAGAAATTATAACTCAGATTTTTTTTTCAAAGAACCAACTTGCCGTCATATGAAAGCTCAACGACTTTTCAAGAAGTAGTAGTAGGGAAGAAGTTTCGAAGTTCGTGTTTAAATTAGGTTTGTCGTTTTTTGTGGGATTATACCAGTTTCGTGTATTTTAAAATATATTCGAGAAACTCCCCTCTTGACGAAGATTTATATTTCGCTCATAATTTACTTCATAATAAAGATTAACTTTTAATTCGATGCATTTGTAAACAATTTATAATGAATGCAAGAATTCTTTAAATGTATATCATTAATTATCAATAAAATTATACTCAAATTAATTAAATTAATAACATAATAAATAATAAATTAAATGAATTAAAAAAATAATTTTTTAATTTAATTTAATTTAATTTAATTCATAACTATAAAACATGAAGAAATGGATTACTCCGAGTCTTCGACTCGTAGTGATCAATTTCTTCATGTTTTATAATAATAACAGATTACCGAGTGATACAATCATTATAATAAATTAATTAAATAAATTAATTCAATTATTATTTTCAAGAATTTTTAACTAAAATTCTTCTTTAAATCGATTATTTTTAATAATTTTCGAAAAAGTTCATGACAATTTTCAAATACTATACATTTCTTTACAATATTCAATTTTACGAAATTTCAATTATTAGTGAACTAGCACAAATAACGCGCGCTAAAGCGCGCGTGAAGTTTCTTGTTTCACTTTTAACATATATATATATATATAACAATAATGTAATTTTTACATTACATGTCACATGAAAATTAATGAAAGCGTGAATGCCAATGAGACGATAATGAAAAATATGTTCATTACATTATTTTTGACTTATTAATTATCAAAAATAAATTACATTTAATTACAATTAATTATTTATTTGTTATTTTGTTTCTAATAGTTTTCTAGTCAAAATTAATTAATATTATTTTCATGTCATTAACATTCAAAAATTCAATTATTCAGAAGAATTCTACACAAAATCACTATTTTTCTAAATTTATTCAGGGAAATAAGGAAAAAGTCAGAAAATTTTGTCAAAAGTGCTGGAATAATATTCAATTTCAAGAATTCATAAGAAAATTCTGAATGTTATTCTTGAGCATTGAGAAGATTTTATATATTTCAAACTCTTCCTGTTTTTAACAATTATTAGACTTTACAGATTTAAAATTGATTTTCTTAAATAATTTAATTTTTGTAAAACTATCGAGAAAAAATTATTTTTTTTTTATTTTGGAATAATTTTTTATTTAAAAATTAAAAAAATAATTGAATTTTATGAAATTTTTTTATAAATAATATAAATAAGTAGTAAATGTCACGCCCGCCAAACAAAGTATTTAATTTATTATTATCATTACTCAAAAGAAATTCGATTATCTTTACAAAATTTCAATAAAAAATTCTTCGAAAAATTTATGAATAATAATGCCTATTAACAATAAAAACTGGAACTTAATCACTTAACTACTTAATCACAAAAATAATTCAAAAATTAAAAAAAATTTCGTTAAAAATTGAAATTTAGAAAATATATCACTGCTTTGCTAACTTTGCATAAAATTTCATATTTGTTCCTTCAAAAAATGAATTTAAAAATGTTTTGATAAAATTCTTTATTAGACTTAAATTTTAAGAAATTTTAATTATTCAATAAATTATTTATTTTTGCATTTAAATTATTGAATTATCTAATAAAAATTTATTTAAAAATGAATTTCAGTTAAATTTCTACATAATAATTGAATATTAAAAGCATTATAGCATGAATTTTAAGAAATAATTAAATTTTAAAATGGTTCCAAATCAAATTCTTTAAAAATTTGTATTTTTCATACTTATAACTAACAATTCTGTAGAATTAATTATTTTAAAAAAGTTTAATTGAATTTTTTTCTGAAATTATTTGAAGTATTTATTTTTTAATTCGTATTTAGTTGAAGAATTTCTTAATAATTTAAATTTCGTAAACAAATGGATTTTAAAATTCTCAAAGAACTTTTTCAAAAATTATTAAAAATAATTTATTCCTGTGGGAAAATAATAATGATTAAAATTTATTTAGAAAAGAAGTTATTGATGTTTTCAAATAATTTTAGAATTAAGGAAATTCGTAAATAAATTTAATGGAACATTTTTTAGAGTATCTAATTTAATCAGAATATTCTTTAGAGTCAAGGAAGAAGTCAAAATTTTGTCAAGCAATAAAGTTTTTCATATTAAAAAAAAAGAAAACATTTCACAGGTTTCACATTTGTTAATTTTCTAAACTGTTTGTTACAAAATGCTAATTTTTTAGAAACAAAGGAAATAATGAATAATATAATAATTAATAATTTTTTTAGATTAATAAAAATATTTTTGAATTATTTAAGAAATAAAAATAATATTATTAAATTAAAAGAATAATAACAAAATAAAGAAATGTAATATTATCTATCAAAACATAAAAAAACAAAAGCATGAATTTTGTTAAAAAATCGTTATTTCATATTTTATTTCTATTTTTTATCAAAACGAATAAAAAACAAAAGAATAACTATGACTAACTTCAGGTGTGGACAGACTGGACAGAATGAATGAATGAATACGACGATTATTATAGTTAATTCTTCAATTAAATAAATATTAGAAAATAAAAACTTAAAATAATAAAAAAAAAATAATAATAATAATAATAATAATAATAATAATAATAATAATAATAATAATAATAATAATAATAATAATAATAATAATAATAATAGGGGAATGTAGTCAAGGTTGGTCTACTGTCTAGGTAGGCCATCGCGATTTTTTGGACAAGTTCACTATCGCCACCTACGCGCATGCTTGTCGAAGCTTGTCTTAGTGTAACCTAACTTTTTGTTCAATTACATTTTCGGAAAATCGAAAATTGTGTTTTCTGTGACGTCGGTACAAAAAAAGCTCAAAAAAAGTTTTGTGCATAATGTGAAAAACCATTAATAAGAGATAAAAAACAAATTGAATCGTCAAGGCAAGTATGCAGAAAATTTGTGGGACTCATGGTTGAAAGGAAAACAAAGTAAAAAATCGAATCCCGAAACGTATTTCTTTATGGTTACAACAATTCGGTAATGTTACTTACTGTCAAGGTCGGCCACTATGTGTTTAAAATGCGCAAAGATGAGGACGAGCTACTTCATTTGCAAAAACTGCAATTCTGTATAACTCATAATATAATTCATCATCTTATTAATATTTTTATTTAATTTTATTAATATTTTAGTGCAAATTTTTTTTTTATTTATTTTTATTTTTTTATATTGTTTATTGTTATTATTTTGTTATTTCATTAAGTTACAAACTGTAAACAATAAAGAATCAATTTTCCGTAACTCCAAACATGTTATTTTATTTTTTAACGATTAATGCCCTTTGAATTTTAAACATGGCCGACCTTGACTGTAATGGCCAACCTGGACTACAAATTTTTTTTTTTTTAAATCTTTATAACTTTTTCATTTTAAAACCAATCAATTTACTTTGTACAGAAAAGATGTTCCTATTAAACAGGACTTTTCAACCATATACTTCAATTGTCCAAATTCATTTTTAAAAAAAAGTTATAAACAAAAGTCCAAAAGGTGGCCGACCTAGACTATGTTCCCCTAATAAAAAAAATTCAATTAAACTTTTTCAAAAAAATTAATTTCAAAATTCAATTATTTCTATAAATATTCATGCTATATTGCTTTTACTATCTATTCAATTATTATCTAAAATTTTAATTAAAATTAATTTTTAAATCAATTTTTATTAAAATATTCTACTACAAATTAAATTGTTTAAATACGAAAAAAACAATTTATTGAATAATTGAATGTTTCTTAAAATTGAATTCTCATAAATAATTTTATCAATAAATTTTTAAATAATTGAATTCTTTTGACGAATTTTAATAAAATTTTTAAGAATAATTAATTTTTTTGATGAATTCATTAATTCCATTATTTTCATGAAAAAAACAAAAATTTTCGAAATAATTAATAAAATTTTTCGAACAAATTCAATTATAATTTATTTTAAAAATTGTAATAAAATTTTTCATTAAAATAAATTTATTTTCTTATATATAATAAAATCATTATAAAGAATTAAATTATTTTCAAAAATTCTTTACAAAAAAATTTAATTGCTTTCACAAATGATAAACTTCTTCATAAAAATTCAATTATTTAAAAAAATTTTAATAAAATTCTTTGCAAGAATTTAAATTCTTTTTATAAATAATAGAATTCTTCGCAAAAATTCAATTACTTTCAAATTATTTCAAAATTAATCAAAATTTAAAATTATGAGTTTACAAAAATTATAATATTTTTTAAACAAATAAGTTATTATATTTTTAAATTAAAATAAAATTTTGAATAAAAGTGATATGAAATTTCTAGAAATTCATTTTTCAATTTTGATTATAAAATTGTTTTAAAAACAATTGAATCACTGCAAAAAATTTTATTATTTATAAAAATAATTGAATTATTGGGAAGAAATTTATAAAAAATTTGTAAATAATTGAATTCTTCTGAAATTTTTATTATTTATGAAAATAATTAAATGTTTGTGTAGAATTTTATTCAGAATTTTTTAAAATTATTTTTTATTTGAATAAATAAATAAATAATTGAATTTTTTTTTAGAATAATTTAAATTTTACCAAGATTTTTATTAAACTTTATAAAAATAATTGAATTTTAGAGCTGAATTTTATTATTTATAATTTAATTTCTGCGAAGAATTATATTTTTTATGAAAATAATTGAATTAAAGCGAAGAAATTTGTAAATAATTAAATTCTTGTGAAAAGTTCATTATTTATGAAAATAAATAATTGAGTAGAATTTTATTAAATTTATTTCATTGAATTGAGAAAAAATTTTTATAATAATTATTGAAATTTTGTCAAGAATTTTATTAAAATTTTTGAAAATAATTAAATTTCGGAGAATTATGTTTCAAATTTTTGAAAATAATTGAAATCTTCAAAAGAATTTGATTTTTTATGAAGATAATTGAATTTTTAAGAAGAATTTTAATAAAATTTTTAAAATTAATTGAAATCCTTCGAAAAATGTTTCTATTAATGAAAATAATTGAAATTTTCAAAAGAATTTGATTTTTTATGAAGATAATTGAATTTTTAAGAAGAACTATATTAAAATTTTTTTAAATAATTGAAATCCTTAGAAGAATTTTATTATTTAAGGAAATAATTAAAATCTTCATAAAAAGAATTTTTTATGAAGATAATTGAATTTTTAGGAAGAATTTTATTAAAATTTTTGAAAATAATTGAAATCCTTTGAAAAATGTTGTTATTTATGAGAATAAAGGAAATCTTCAAAAGAATTTTGAATTTTTTTTCTATGAAGAAAATTGAATTTTTAGGGAGAATTTTATTAAATTTTTTGAAAATAGTTGAAATCGTCTTAATAATTTTTATTATTTGAGATAATAATTGAAATTTTAAAAAGAATTTTTCTTTTTATGAAAATAATTGAATTCTTGCGAAGAATTTTATTACTTTTGAAAATAATTGAATTTCTGCAATCATTTGTAATTTCTCTAAAATTCTCCAAATTATATCGTAGAATTTACGAACTTTTTGTCTTTTCTCCATCAAATTAAGGACTTTACGGACCTTTTTTACAAAAGAAAAAACGGAATAATTATACGGGATTTACGGAACTATAGTTCGAGCCCTGAATTTCATTAAATCGATCCGAGGTCTGAAATTATTAAAATTTTGTGTGTCCTTCTTTTCGAAATTCAGTGTTTCAATGACAGAAAAACAATTTTTATTGATTTCCCAGAAATTATGACTAATGGATTTAAACAAATATTTCTATTCCTTCTTAGTCATTTCCGCTCTAAAAATTCGTATAATTTAAAAATTTGGACCTTACTGAATAAAATATAGGCAGTAAAATAGTAATTAAAAAAATGGTAATTTACATTAATTTGAATGAGGGGTCGAATTTCCAGTGTTCAAAATTTAAAGTACCCTTTTTACAATGCAATAACAATTTATTTTGAATTACACAATTTGACATTTCATGAATAAATTCCGATTTAATGCGATGTTATTTTTCGATTACAAGCTATTGAGAAAATTACGAAAAATTAGTTAGTAAATTACGTGGAATAACTCATAATTCATTATTATGAAACATTTCAATAAATTATTCACTTAATAAATAATAATCGAATATTCTACCTTATTAACTCTCTAAATATATAAAATAATGATTAATTTTAATATTGATTTATTATATTGTAATTATTGATATATTAAAATTAAAAATGATTTTAATAATCGAGATATTGTAATAATAAAATTATAAGTGTGAGTTTAATAATCGAGATATTGAAATGGATATATAAAAGTTTTTTTTTATGAAATACACATCATGTAGGAGAATAAAGTATGTAGGTACATTCATGTGCAATGAGAATCTGTGTTATGTCCTAAAAGTGTATATAGAGATATTGCGAAAGACATTTTCTAGTTCGAAAAGAAGTTGACATGATGACTTCATCTATAGATATATGTACATGTCGTGGAGAAAATTCAAGTCTCAAATTGCGCTATAAAAATGAGGAAGAGTATTTCAAACGACCATGCAATGGATAGGAAGGCGCACAAATCGTGCAACGCAAAGTTCTCATAAATAGAGGCATTACCTAGATTCGCGAGCGGATCATTCGACCGTTTCAAATTTTCATTCTTATTCTTACAATGAAATTTCAAAAATTGTTCTCAAAAACGTCTGCTATTAATTTCTGTTATTTATTTATGCATTTAATTGATTTCAAAAAAAGTGATACACTGAGAAAAAAAATGCTATTTAATCAATGATACATAATAGAACATAGAAGTTATAGTTGTTTGCTTTTTTATTTCCTAAACGTTTTTAATAATTTTTCTTTTCAAATATTTTCAATTTTAAAATTAATCTATTAAAAATCATTAAATTCTTGCAAAAAATTTGAGAATAATTCAATTTCTTCGCAGAATTTTATTATTTACGAAAATAATCGATATCTCGTGAAAAATTGTATTAAAATTTTCAAAAATCCTAATTAAATCCTTTAGAAGAATTTCTTCGAATTTTTTTTTTTTTAAATTAAAGCTTTTTTTTAATAATTTTAATAGAAAATTTTTAAAGGAATAATTGAATTTTATGAACAATTTCTTTTAAGTTTTTAAAATAATCGTGTTTTTTAATAATTGAAATTAAACAATAAAATTATTGAATTTGATTAACATTTTTAGAAAACAATTAAATTCTTGCGAAGAATTTTCTTACAATTTTTGAAAATAATTGAAATCTATCGATAAAATAAAATCTATCTATCGATCAATTTTTATTCAAATTATTGACAGAAAATTAAACTCTTTTAAACAATTTTATAACAGTTATTGTAAACAATTAAATTCGTTTGACGAATTTCTTTGTGTGTGTTTTTCTTTAAATAATGTGATTTTTTAAATAATATATTACAATTCAAACTTTTGAAAATTATTGAATTCCTCGGGATATTATTATTTACAAAAATAATTTAATTTTTGCTATTAATTTTACTTCGAAAGGATTTCTTAACAAGAATATGTTTAAAACTTTTGAAAATAATTGAAATTCACCAAAAAATTTTTTTTTTAATGAAAAAAATTATAATTTTCCAAAGAATGTTATTCTTTATGAATAAGTTAATTGAATTTTTAAAAAGAATATTAAGATAATCCTTGAAATCTTCGAAAGAATCTTTCTATTTATGACGATAATTAAATTCTTGCAAAGAATTTTATTAAAATTTTTTAAAATAATTGAAATCTTCAAAAGAATTTTATTAAAATTTTTTTAAATAATTTAAATCTTTAAAAGAATTTTATTTTTTATAAAGATAAATGAATTATTAAGAAGAATTTTATCAAAATTTTTCAAAATAATTGAAATCCGCAGAATAATTTTATTATTTAAGTAAATAATTGAAATCCTCAAAAAAATTTTCCTTTTTATAAAAAAAATGGAATTCCTGCAAAGAATTTTAACAAAATTTTTGAAAATAATTTAAATTTTAAAAAGAATTTTTTTTCATGAAAAAAATTGAATTTTTATGAAGAATTTTATTATATAATTTTTTTAAATAATTGAAATCCTCAGAAGAATTTTAATATTTTAGAAAATATATTGAAATCTTCGCAAAAGCATTTTTCTTTTTATAAAGATAATTGAATTTTTAGGAAGAATTTCATTAAAAGTTTTGAAAATAATTGAAATCCTTTGAAAAATTTTGTTATTTATGAAAAAAAATATTTATTTTCAAAACAATTTTTCTTTTTATTAAGATAATTGAATTCTTGCGATGAATTTTATTAAAATTTTTAAAAATAATTGAAATCCTCTTAAGGATTTTTCTTTTTTTGAAAATGATTGCATTTTTAGGAAGAATTTTATTAAAATTTTTGAAAAATAATATAATTGTTTCGATGAAAATTTAAATTATTCTGAGAATTTCAATTATTTTCAAAAATTTTAATTAAATTCTTCCTAAAAATTCAATTATCTTCATAAAAAAGATAATTTTCTTTAAAGATTTCAATTATTTTCTAAAGTAATAAAATTCTTCTGAGGATTTCAATTGTTTTCAAAAATTTTAATAAAATTCTTTTTAAAAATTCAATTATCTTTATAAAAAATAACATTCTGTTGAAGATTTCAATTATTATTTTAAATAATAAAATTCTTAAGAGGATTTCTATTATTTTCAAAAATTTTAATAAAATTTTTAGCAAGAATTCAATTAACTTCATAAAAAGAAAAATTCTTTTGAAGATTTCAATTATTTTCTTAAGGGGATGTCAAAGTCGATGCGATTTTCCCATTGAAGCTCAATGCAAAAACCCAATCGACTTTGACATCCCCTTAAATAATAATATTCTTTAAAGGATTTCAATAATAAATTTAAATAAAATCACAGTTTTTCTATAGAAATCTGTGCTTTATACTAATTAAATCAATAGTTTTTTTCTTAGTGTATTAGAAAAATACGTTACGAATATTTAATTGCGATGTTAAAAAAAGAAAAAGTCAAAATAAAATTCACCAAAATGCAAATATTTAATTTTTACTTTTAATGAAAGAATGAAATTAACGATGATCGAAATGCCATTAGGATTGCAATAATGTAAAAGAAATATAGGAAAACGTTTGAGAGGCACATTTAATGGATATTTGCACCCTACATACAGGCGTTCGCAGCAATTTCGACAGATTAGAGTAAATCAGGTTATTCAAATTAGCATTATTGGCGGTTAAATTTGATTGAGCGTGTGCCTAAAATTCACACACTACTGCTCTTGACATCAATGGAAAGGGACAATGAATTCGAGAAGGTATACATAAATCTCCCTTTCGGGGACTCTGCATGCCCCTCCCTTTTCCTCAAATGTGTTATGTGTGCAAGTCTCCTCTTATTCTTTTTCCAATGAAATTCACTTTTATGTCAACAGATTTTATGTTCCCGAATAGATTAACAGATAAATGCCAAGGGGCTCATAAAGAAAGGCACGTTTAAATTTTATATTTCTTTTCCATATTCCAAAGATTTTTTCTTTTTCCACATTTTTTTTTTTGTAATTTGAGTAGATATGTGATAAATTTATGTCCAAGTGCTTATCTAATAAAGTAAAACTTGAGTTTTATGATAAAAACCGTATAATTAGAAATTTTCCGATTATACACGCGGTAGTTCCAGGACTAATTGAAACGTTTTTACTTTCATTTTCATACTGAGTAACAAATTTTTATTGCGATTCAAAGAAAAGATTTTCTTTGATGTTTGATATTTGATATATTTCGAAAATTTGATTGGGTGGCTTAAAATAATTATTTATAAATAAACGAATTCTTTAGGATAGATTTAGTATTAACGAATATTTTGAAAATTTAGATTTTTTTAATAATAATAATACAGCGTTCTTTGTTTTCTTACAGCGTTAATTTATTTATTGTTGACTTTATTAACTATAATAAAATTCTTGTCAAATTCCAATTTTTTTTTTAAAATAACAAAATTCTTCCCCAAAGTTCAATAATTTTCAAAAATGTCAATAAAATTATTGTTCTAATTTGAATTATTTTCAAAAATTTTCCTCATTTCACTGATTTTCATTATATCTACTATTTTATTAAAAATTTACAAAAAGAATTCAACTGTTTAAAAATAATAAAAATTCTACTGAAATTCAATAATTATTTTAATAAATGACAACATTTTTCAAAAAATTTCAATTATTTTCAAAAATTTTAAAAGAATTCTTCCTGAAAATTAAATTATCTTCATAAAAAGAAAGTTTCAATAACAATATTCTAAATATAAAATAATTATTTTTTCACTCGGTCATCTTTTATATTATTATAAAGAAGAAACTGATCTCTCCCAGTCTTCGGAGAGTTTTATTACAATTTTTGAAAATAATTGAATTTTGGAGAAAATTTTCATTACATATTTATAAAGATAATTGAAATTTTGACAAGAATTTTTATTAATTTTTGAACACAATATTGAATTTCTCCGAAAAATTATATTACTTTTGAAAATAATTGAATTCTTGAGACGAATTTAATTAAAATTTCTTTTTAAATAATCAAATTCTTTTGTGAAATTTTATTGAAATAGTAGATATTAAAAATAATTAAATTTTGACAAAATTTATTAAAATTATTTTGAAGAAAATTGAATTGTTACAATTTTTGAGAAATTAAATGAAAATTGTATAACAAATAATTCAAATTCTGCGATAGGTTTCATTCTTAATGAAAATAATTGAATTCCTGTAAAAAATATTATTTATGATAATAATGGAGTAAATAACTGAATTCCCGGGAATTACCTTAATATTTAGTTATTGAATTTTATTAAAATATTTAGAAAATAATTAAATTATTCTCAGAATTTTATTACAATTTTCTGAAATAATGTAATTCACTTAAGGAATTTTATTAAAAAATAGAAAAAAATTTAATTCTTTCCATAAAAATTTTATTAAAATTATTGACAGAAAATTAAACTCATCTCTTAAATAATTTTATTAGACTTTTTGTAAATAATTAAATTCTTAAAAAAATTTTTTTTTTGTGTGTGTGTTGTGTTTTTAAATAATGTAGTTTTTTAAATAATTTTAATTGAAACTGTTGAAAATAATTAACAAAGAATTTTTTCAACTTTTTATGTTCCTCAGGAATATTTAATTATTTATAAAAAGTAATTTAATTTTTGTTAGTAATTTTTTCTTCCAAAGAAATTGAAATCTTTAAAAGAGTTTTTTTTTTATGAAGATAATTTAATTTTTAAGAATAATTTTATTAAAATTTATGAAAATAATTGAATTTTAGAGAAGAATTTTACTAAGAAAATAATTGAAATCTTTAAAAGAATTTCATTTTTTGTGAAAATAATTGAATTTTTAAAAAGAATTTTATTAAAATTTTTGAAAATAATTAATTTTTAGAGTAGAATTTTATTATTTAAGAAAATAATTGAAATCTTCAAAAGAATTTTTCTTTTTATGAAGAAAATTTAATTTTTAGGAAGAATTTTAATAAAATTTTTGAAAATAATTGAATTCCTTTTGAAAAATGTTGTTATTTATGAAAATAATTGAAATCCTCAAGAATTTATTTTTTATAAAGATAATTGAATTCTTGCGAAGAATTTTATTAAAATTTTTGAAAATAATTGAAATTCTCTTAAGAATTTTATTAAAATTTTTGAAAATAATTGAAATCTTCAAAAGAATTTTTCTTTTTATGAAGAAAATTGAATTTTTAGGAAGAATTTTAATAACATTTTTGAAAATAATTGAATGCCTCCGAAAATTTTTTTTTTTAATTAAGATAATTGAAATTTTCCAAAGAATTTTATTTTTTATGAAGATAATTGAATTTTTAGGAAGAATTTTATTAAAATTTTTGTAAATAATTGAAATCCTCTTAAGAATTTTACTTTTTTAAAAAATAATTGAAATTTTCAAAAGAATTTTTCTTTTTATGATAAGATAATTGAATTCTTGCGAAGAATTTTATTAAAATTTTTGAAAATAATTGAATTTCTGAGAAGAATTTCACTCATTTTGAAAATAATTGAATTTCACCCTGGCATTTTATAATAAATAAGTGGTGATTTTTTTGCAATGTTGGGAAAAAATAGTCGCATTTATTGAATAAAATAGGTCAAAACAAAAGCAAATAGTCGAAAGATAGTCCGAGGTCTGATAATTCGAAAAAGAATAAAATTGTCTGGCCAAAGCTGATATCTACTAATGAGTAGAAAATTGCAAAAAAGTCAAAACTCTTTTTCATGAAATTTGTAAAAATTCGGAAATATAACTCATGGGAAATAATGCATTTCGAAAATTTACAATTACATAAATTATTTTTGTTTCAATAATTTATCTCGAGAATAATAAAATCGTTTTGCATATTTAGATATCACAAACCTACATTTTTTTGCATTTTTATTATAATTTTACGTTTAAAAAAAAAATTATTACATACAAAACATGTATGTATGTACATCAATAAAATGAATGAAATGAATAAAATGTCGTCAAAATAAACTCACGCGTGAAATTTTATTGAGTTATATTGGAAAAGCAGAAAATATTTCCTCAAATACAGCAGCAATTTGTCTGACAATAGTGAGTAATTGCATTTTAAGATGTTATTGTGCATAAAATGCGGGAGTGCCAAGGCGTTTCTCGAACGCAAATCGATATACATATTGCTCGCGAATTTTTATATTATATACACAAAATACGAAATAGTGATTACTTGTGAAACGGCACTGAATATAATAGATGACGAATTTCTATTTCTCTTATCTCGTTTTCTTTCTTTTCTATATAATATGGCCATTCATCAATTTTTTTTTCTTTTTTTTTTTTTAATACTGATGGCCCGTGCGGTAGGGATTAGTCTCGTCTCGAAGCTATATTATTAAATACCTTTTATATGTGAAATTTTATTGCCGGATAAAATATATATCCCCTTCTCCTTTTTCCCTCCACTCTACTATATTTATTTCCCTCTTTTTTTGGAGTTCTTTCTAAAAGCATCTTTATTTCACCGCGCGCGCACCATCCTCTCGTTAAGGATATGTGAATGCTTCTGAATAATAGTGGTATAAGTTCTCTTGGAGGTTTTCCTGCAGTTTTCAAAAGTCCTTATAAAGTCGCTTATATGAATGTGTTCGTTATATATTGTATATACCATAGGGCAATGTCATATTGCGGAACGTATGTTTGAGAAAAAACAAAAAATAGAAAAAAACATTTTGAAGATTTCATGCAGGGCAGAATATTTTTCCCCGCATTGTTTTTAATAATTTTTAATTTGCCTATGAGAGATAATCTACATTAAGCAGAAGGTCATTAAGAGATTTGTTGATAGACTTTTCCATTTTGTACTCTGCTTTCTCTCTCTCTCTCTTTTTTTTTTGACGGAATATTCGCAGCTTTATTCGTTTCTCGTTTTTTTATTTTTACGTCATTTTGTTTTTAATCTACAATTTTTTTTCAAAGTAGTTGATAAAATTCAGAATGAAACTGTGAAAAAGACGACAAAAAATGGTGCAGAACAAAAAATTCTTGTAGTAATTACGTAAAGTGTGTAAATTTTAGTAAAATTATAATTTAGTATTAGCATCAAATTATTAAAAGAATACAATTAATCATGAATTAAAAAAGTAGTATTTACGTTCTCATTTAGTTTCATTATTAAAATTGAAAAAAATAATTAATTTTGATGAAGAAATAGGAATTATGCAAATTTTTTTTATTTCTAAAAGAACTGGAGATTTTACGGAAAAAAATTTATTTTAATTCCAAAATATAGAAATTATTTAAAATTCTTTCATATATAATTTCTAAAAAAAATTATTTCGATAAAAATTGAGATTAAAAAAATAAAAAATTTTCTTCCAAAAGAAAATAAAAGTTTTATCAAATAAATGCGATTGACAAATCAAAATTATAAAAATTTTTTTCATTATTTTATTAATTTTCATCAGAAATTGTTTAAAGTTCTCGTAGTTTTACTTTCAATTGAAAATTGCGATCGAAAAATCGAATTTATAAAGAATTGTTATAGAAAAACTTAATTGGAATTTCGTTAAAAAATTGAAATGATGCACGGAGAGAATAAATATTAAAATTTGTAAAACTAATTTTTATAATTTAGGGTAAAAAATGCGACAGAGCGAAATTTTGCTATATAAAAAATACTAAACTTTAAAAAAACTTCTTAAAATTTAGATAGTTATATAAAATATCAGAAATAATAATTAAATTTTAATATAACTTTACTAAATTTAATATAATTTCTTTTAAATTTAAATCTTTCAAAATTTCGCTTTATCGCATTTTTTCCCCAATTTGTAAAATACTCTTACAAAATTTAATATTTATTCTCACCACTGCATTTCTAAGGAATAAAATTTTGGAAATAATTGAATTTTTAACTAATTTTACTGAAAATTTTGGAAATAATTGAATTCTTAAATAATTTTACTGAAAATTTTGGAAATAATTGTATTTTGAAATAAATTTACTGAAAATTTTGAAAATAATTGAATTTTTAAATAAATTTACTGAATATTTTAAAAATAATTGAATTTGTAACGAATTTTACTGAAAATTTTAAAAATAATTAAATTTTAAACGAAATTTACTGAAAATTTTAAAACTAATTGAATTCTTAACGAATTTTACTGAAAATTTTGGAAGTAATTGAATTCTTCAATAATTTTACTGAATATTTTGAAAAAATTTGAATTTTTAACAAATTTTACTGAAAATTTTGAAAATAATTAAATTTTTAAATAAATTTATTAAAATTTTTAAAAATAATTGAATGTTTAACGAATTTTACTGAAAAGTTTGGAAGTAATTGAATTTATAAATAAATTTACTGAATATTTTGAAAATAATTGAATTTTTAACGAATTTTACTGAAAATTTTGAAAATAATTAAATTTTTAAATAAATTTACTGAAAATTTTAAAAATAATTGAATTTTTAACGAATTTTACTGAAAATTTTGGAAGTAATTAAATTCTTCAATAATTTTATTGAATATTTTGAAAATAATTAAATTTTTAACGAATTTTACTGAAAATTTTGAAAATAATTAAATTTTAAAATAAATTTACTAAAAATTTTAAAAATAATTGAATGTTTAACGAATTTTACTGAAAATTTTGGAAGTAATTGAATTCTTCAATAATTTTACTGAATATTTTGAAAATAATTGAATTTTTAACGAATTTTACTGAAAATTTTGAAAATTAATTGAAACCTAAAATAATTTGACAGTAAATTTTGAACATAATTTAATTTTTAATTATTTTACTGAAAATTTTGAAAATAATTGAATTTTTAAATAATTTTACTGCAAATTTTGAAATTTAATTGAATTTTGATACTTTTTTTGTCTCAATTTGATATCTTTAGAAAACAGTGTCTTAGTGCGCAAATTATTTTCTTAATAAAATTTGAGAATTTGTTTTAAAAATTGTGATTAGGAATAGAAAATGTTTTTCTAAATTCTATGTACGTAATTACGTATGACTGTCACAATAAAATTCCATCCAACCTATTGTTTATTTTCAATTGAAACAATAATTTTCTAAATCCATTCTTAAATCTTTCAATAAAGTTTTGCAGTAAATCCACGTCGAGCGATTGAGGTATAAGTTTTTGAAGGGTGAAAGTGACAAATACGGAGAAAAGGAAAACTTTATAGTCAACTAACGAGTAAAGTCCCAGACATAAAATTGCTCGAGGCCGACTCTTGAATATATTATTATTATTTCCATCGCAGTTATTCTACTCTTCGGTAATCATAAATTGTCAAAACATTTTGTTTCACGTAAACTCCTTTGTTTAATTTCGAAAAAGCCGATTAACAGTTGTGCAATATCATTATTTTTATCAATTTAATAATCCTTTGCAAGCAGCTGTCAACATAACCTCAAAATATATATTTTTTTCATATAGATGTCAAACATTCGTATTTGACTCAAGTATTAAATATCCTACCCTAAAAATTAATTTCCCCTCTTGTTAAAAGAAGGAATTGTTAATAATTATTGTTAATAAATTAATGAATTAAAATATACAGAAGTTAATCCAAAAAAGATAAGATACATAAAAATATGAATGCAAATTTCTATTTACCTTTCGAGATAATACATACACACTGTGGTTGTTTAGGTGTTGGTATATAGTTGAATCCTGAAGATAAACATAAATGTCTAATCTATTCTGGTGAGTAGTTTCAATGTTGTTGATGGTCACATTATCACGTTGATGGATTCACGCGTTCAGTCTATACAATATATATAGTTTGCGGCACAAAACAAATGGCTACCTAATTTAGCATTTAGACTCCTCTCGGGGAAGTTTGAGGATCGCTGTCTTGAGATAAGAACTGACAAGGGGTATAAATGGTACTTAGCACGAAACTTACCCAATCGATCAATTGGTTAATTAGTTCATCAATCAATCAATCAGATTCCCAGATGGATGTGTACAAACGATCCAAAATTGCTTCCTATACATTTAATAACAACGGGAATAAATTTCCATTTACTGAAAACGTTTTATTTTTCTCGTACTTTATCTAGAATTTCCACTTTAATTTGCTTTATTTGGTATTTAGAGGTAAAACGATTTAAATCAAGTCAACTTTTTTGTTAAATTTAATTGACAGTGACAGTGAGTATTACATATTTTTTGTAAATAAGTTAGCAGAAAGAAATGTTGATAATTGATAAATAATCTTTTTTTCTATAACGTTGGTAACGCACTGAAGCAAGCTGTTTGTCTATACACGCGCATGCGCGAACTGACCTGTAGCAGACGTCACAGCAATGGCGCCAGTCGGCCAGTTGCAAACGTCATTTTCGCAAACTTACCGACATAAATATTATGTATTGTTTATCGTCGTGTTCATCGTTTTCATAATCGGTTATAAAAAATGTAAATACTCATATTGACCGCGAAGTATTATTTTCCCAGTGCGTGTTTTTCCATCCGCAGTGAAAACCGTGAAACCCATAACGAACATAACCTATTTCCCAAATAAAGAGACTATTAGTAAAAACCGCGGTAAAAACTCGAGAATAATTCTTTTGTCACATGACTTTATTAAAATAATGAACAAACTATCAAGGAGGGAGAGTATTCAAAGATATAGTATATAGTATTCTAGATTTCACAGTATGTAAGAGGATCTGTGGTCTCTTAATTAAAAGTTGAAAGTTACAACCCAGCAAAAGAGAACTTTTTTTTTTTTGAAAGAATTTGTTGAAAAAGTTGTCATGAATCACGCAAAAGCGTAAGGCGATATTCACCGGAAGTTAACCCATTCTCCATAAAGGAGAATGGAACTCTAGCGACTACCGGTTACCGGTTCATGCACCGGTGTGATACATCCGGTGTACTCTGGTAATGAAATATAGTAACACAATATCCGTGATATTCACGCGTGGTGTGTCATTTCATGTAAAGTGTCCGCATATTCTCTATATAGACAAAATTATCAAGAGGTCTAACAATCCCTTTAAACCACATTACCCTATAACATTTAACTCTCTCGCATCTTTATTACCGCAAATGGGTATAGTCAAATTCAAAAGGTCTCTTCACATTCTTAAGGGAATATAGAGGTATTATGCACTCAATGAATTCTAAAGTAAATTTTTGTATATCTACCGTTTTAATGAGTTTTCAATTTGTTTTGTTGAAAAAGGTAAAGAATTCTGAATATTTTTAACAAACGTTGCATGGAAATAAAAATTTGTTTACAGTAGAAAAATTTTTTTGTCATTAAAGAAACATTTGTTAAATTTTAGGTTATGTTGACTATACTTTTTTATTAAACAATCAAATTTAAGCAACAAATGAATGAACTAATTAACAATTATTTTAATTAAATTAATAATACAATTAATTGAATAATAATTTAGTTTCTGATTAATTAAATAATAATTTAGTAATTATAATTAATAAAATAAAATTTTTCAATCGAATATTTTTTTATTTCTGTTATTAATGTTGCAATAATTAAATCCAATAATATGCTTGTTTGTGTAATAACGAGTGTAATAATTAGAGAAGAATAATTTATTCAAAGCGAATTTAAAATTCACAAAAACGAGTAGAGGTTGTTATTATCAAAATAAATACTCCCTGGGATTTCTGCTTAAGCTCGAGACAATGTGTTGACATTCAGATGGGAACAAGGGACTCGGTTCGATGGGCAGGTCATAACTGGTGATAAATGAAATCAATATACAATAGCAAGTATATTCTAAAGTCAATTTAAATTTGTAAATATTCCTGTAAACAAGACCTTAAATTATTACCAGCTCGAAAACACATTTTCGGTAATTACGTCGCGTAGTTTAACAATAAGTGTTATTAGTTTCAGGAGTTTACGCATTTTCTTTTAAAACCGCGAACGATTTTAGAGTGTTTTTAGATAATTTTTTTCTTAAGTTCTTTTAAAAATGTTATTTTTTTCGGGAGTGTTTGAATTTATCTAAAATCGCGATCGATTTAATTCGTTTTCTACAGTTTAAAGAATTTTAATTCTTTGTTCGATGAAATTTAATTTAATTTCTCAATTCGTATTGTCGGGAATATTAAATCGAAATTCATTAAATCGCGAGTGCATTTTTCTTCAAATTTGGATAGACACGTGCTTGGATGGCTTCTCGGGACGGAGATCGAACAGCTGCTTCTGCATAAGGTAAGATTTATTTATTTTAAAGTTTTATAATTAAAAATTTATGAAATTTTATTTTAATAATTAATTTGAAGCTAAAGTCTCTGCCACGTTTTTAAATACGAAAATGAAAAAAATAATGCGATAATTTATTTTATTTTGGCTTCAAACTCATGTTAATTTTGAGCAATTTTCTTTTAAATATGAGACTGAACGATATTTATTATTCTACAGCTCGAAATTAAAATTATTTGTTGGTAATTCTCCTATAGAAAAGTTATGTTAATTCTCAAAAATTTGCGCTCATCAAAATTTAAAAACGAATTTACTTTAAAAAAAAATTCTTAAGATTTTTCGTTTTTTAAAAACGTTCCAGAATTCAGTTTAATTTTTAAGTAAAAAAATTATTAAGTAAGAATTTCTTAAAAATCCATGCACATAAGAATTAAAGATGAATTATATTATTAAAATTGTTTATCTAATTTTTATGTTTATTTTTGTTAATTTTTAAAACTTTTTTATTCCGTTATTTAATTAATTAGTTAAAAATCTAAATATAAAATTGAGTAAACGAAAATAGTATAAATTTATTTTCAAAAATGGCCATTTCCTGCTATATGGCAAAACTTATTTTCAAATTCATTATTTTTTTATATGATAACAGTTGAAAATTTTATATAAGTGAGAGAATCATTCGTAGCAAAGGATATTTTTGTTTTAAAATTCTGTAAATCAATTCAAATGTTTCCCTTGAATTTTTAATTTTTATTCTTGACGCAAATACGTCAATATTCTTGTTGGATATCAAAAACAAGCAGCTCAAATTTAATTTTTAACTTGGATAATTTTTTTTTATTTTATTATGTTACAAAATACGTGAAATATTTGTTCCAAATAGGTTGTATTACACAAAGCAATGAAGCAGATTTCTCATGTGGAAGTGGTTGAACATCCTACTATTATCCAATAATATACATATATTATATCTGCAAATTGTCGGATGGTTAAATGCAATTTTTCCTCTAACTCTTTCTGTTAGTATGCATTTATTCAATGCTCAACATGTTCGCACATAAAAGCGTTTTTGATGATCAATTTTCAATTTTAATTATAAAAAACTTTTAATTGAGCGAAAAATCTTTAAAATGATTTTTGTATTTAAAAAAAGTACCTACTCTTTTAAAAAAACGCCTTTTTTTAATAACGCCGCCGTGAAATTTTTTGATCCAAATTTTTAAACATAATAACTGGAAAAAATTAAATTTTTAAAATTCATGAGTAAACTCTGAATTTTGATGCTTTTTTTGTTTGCCTCATAAACTATGAAATTACAAAAATTATTACAAAACCTTCAATTTTTTCTATTTCTGACAATAATTTCTTTTTAAATAACTTAATTCTTGGAGATCTATCATAAAATTATTACTTACAAATTATTTAATTAATCATTTTAACAATTTTCATAAATACTAGATTAATAGACGAATTTTAATTAAAAATAATAAAAAAAATTTGAATTTTGTAAAAGTCACAAATGATTCCAGAAGTTCAATTATTTTCGAAAGTTATAAAAATTCTTCACAAAATTTAAATTTATATGTTAAAAAATATTTTTAAAATTCTGGTCAAAATTTCAATTATCATTATAAAAAATAAAATTGTTCCTCAAAATTCAATATTATTTTTAAAAATTTTAATAAAATTCTTGGCAAAATTTCACAGGAATTCAATCATTTTTACAAAATTTTTATAAAATTCTTCGAAATAATTCAATTATTTTTATAGGTAATCAAATTTTTATAGAAATTCAATTATTTAAAAATATTTTTATAAAATTCATCGCAAATTCAATAAGGTATTTAAAAATGTTCTTTTCAAGAATTTAATTGTTTTTTATAATTAAATAAAATTCTTCACCGAAATTTAATTTTTTTAAAAGCTTTAATAATAATTTTTGAAAGAATTCAATTATTTTTAAAAATTAAAAAAAAATTTATCAAAATTTCGAGTATTTTTATAAATAATAAAATTCTTTTTTAAAATTCAATTATTTTAGAAAAATTTTAATAAAATTCTTGACAAAATTTCACAGGAATTCAATTATTTACAAAATTTTAAATAAATTTTTTCGAAATAATTCAATTATTTTCATAAATAATAAAATTTTCACAGGAATACAATTATTAAAAATACAAAATTTTATAAAATTTTTCGAAAAATATCAAATATTTAAAAAGATTTCTATAAAATTCGTCGCGAGAATTCAATTATTTTAAAAAATTTTACAAATTTCTTTTCAAGAATTCAATTATTTTTATAAACTTGAATAAAATTCGTTGCAAGAATTCAATTATTTTTATAAATAATAAAATTCTTCACAGAAATTCAGTTATTTTTATAAACTTGAATAAAATTCGTTGGAAGAATTAAATTATTTTCAAAAGTAATAAAATTCTTCGCGGAAATTCAATTATTTAAAAATTTGTTGATAAAATTCTTTATGATGAGAATTCAATTTTAACAAACATTCAATTATTCAATAAATTATTTATTTTTTAATTTAAATAATTGAATTCTTCTAGAATTTTCTAATAAAAATTTATTTTAAAATGAAGTACCGAATAATCGATTTATTATTTATTTATGAAATTAGTTGAATTCTTGCCACGAATTTTATTCCATTTTTTTTAAATAATTTGAATTTTTTTGAGAAATTTGATACTTGTAAAAATAATTGAATTCTTGCCAAGGATTTTTTTAGGATTTTTGTAAATAACTAATTTTTTTTTGAAAAATTTTCTAATAATTTAAATTAATATTCTTATAAGTTGTTGAATTTCAAAATGCTTTGAATTTGAATGTTTTGAAGAATTTTAATTCCCACGGAAAAATAATAATGATTAAATATTTATTTAAAAAAGAAGTTATTGATGTTTTTGAATAATTTTACAATTAATGAAATTTGTAAATAAATGTAATAGAACATTCTTTTGAGTATCTAATAATTTTTAGAGTGAATTAGAATATTCTTTAGAGTCAGGGAAAAAGTAAAAATTTTGTCTGCAAATCAGGGAAAATCAAAATTAATTTTTTTGCGGCAACCCTGTATATTTATAATGACAGAAATTTTTCTTCTTTTAAATGCTGCAGAACATGAAAATTCTTTATTGTTGTTTATTCCTTTAGAGAGAATGCGCTCTTTATGCTGATAAGACGAAATTTTCTCTCAATATTTGAAATTACATTAATTACGAGACGGTAATTTCTTAACTGAATAAGAAAATTAAATAGAAAGCCATTGTTTTAATTTATAAGCGTTTACCACTAAGAAATATGGCAAACACAATTCCTTGGGTTAAACACAGGCAATGCTTGTGCTTATTCTCGGGGATCAACGTAAAGCGCCTTCAATTTACAGATCGTCGCTATAATGGGAAGCCAGGGAAAAGGTCGAGTGGGTTCCTCGTCTATTCTTCTCTGCTTTTGCTCTATTCCTCTATTTATAATTCTATTCTCTTTATAAAGACCTTTACAGCTTGCCATCTTGCTGGTCTCCAAATTAGAGCGGTTATCGTGGTAAAATCGTCTGGTCACCCTTGTTTCTCTGTGCGAAAGTTTTGAATTGAGACTAAACTCCTCTCATCAGGCCGCCCTATACTCGCTGCTGCGCGCAAGATAATTACCGTACACTTCTGAAACTGATTATTAATTTTCATTCGATATCAAAACTTTTAACTTTCTCATAATCAAACTTTCTTTACCTTTTACAACTACTATTAGGTGTGTGTGTGTTATCGTTCGACTTCTTAAAATCACAACCCCATGATTTATCTTTCTTGGGTTATTAAATCCAGTTCGTTGATCACGATCATATCTCGATGAGAAAGTCAAAATTAAATTGGACTTTTTGTGGGGGGAAATTTATTCCAAGTTATTTCAAGTCTGAGGACCCTAAAGTTCCGAACGTTCATTTGAACGAAATTTTTTTTTTTAAATATAAGGAACTTTTTTCAATAATCTTATTCAGAATAGTAAATAAAACAAATATCAATCAAAAAATTACAAAAATTATAATATTCGGGGTGCAAAACAACCCCTATGTAATTACCACATATAGGTAATAATAAGAATAATCCAAATCAAGAGAACTTGTTCGGATATTGGAAAACTAAAAACGCAATAATTTTTCTAAAATTATTAGCAACTAATCCCCCCAGGTTAGAACCGGCGCTCACACCCCCAAAACCCACCCCTGATTTAATTACACATATAAGGGCCCCAAAAAAAGAGAACTTGTTCGGATATTGGAAAACTAAAAACGCTAAAAATTTTCTAAAATTATTGGCAACTAATCCCACCAGGTTAGAACCGGCGCTCACACCCCCAAAACCCACCCCTGATTTAATTACACATATAAGGGCCCCAAATCAAGGGAACTTGTTCGGATATTGGAAAACTAAAAACGCTAAAAATTTTCTAAAATTATAAGCAACTAATCCCACCAGGTTAGAACCGGCGCTCACACCCCCAAAACCCACCCCTGATTTAATTACACATATAAGGGCCCCAAAAAAAGAGAACTTGTTCGGATATTGGAAAACTAAAAACGCTAAAAATTTTCTAAAATTATAAGCTACTAATCCCACCAGGTTAGAACCTGCGCTCACACCCCCAAAACCCACCCCTTAATTAATTACACATTTAAGTGCTCCAAATCAATGGAACTTGTTCGGATATTGGAAAACTAAAAACGCAATAAATTTTCTAAAATTATAAGCAACTAATCCCACCAGGTTAGAACCGGCGCTCACACCTCCAAAACCCACCCCTGATTTAATTACACATATAAGGGCCCCAAAAAAAGAGAACTTGTTCGCATATTGGAAAACTAAAAACGCAATAAATTTTCTAAAATTATAAGCAACTAATCCCACCATGCTAGAACCGGCGCTCACACCCCCAAAACCCACCCCTGATTTAATTACACATATAAGGGCCCCAAAAAAAGAGAACTTGTTCGCATATTGGAAAACTAAAAACGCAATAAATTTTCTAAAATTATAAGCAACTAATCCCACCATGCTAGAACCGGCGCTCACACCCCCAAAACCCACCCCTAATTAAATTACACATATAAGTGCCCCAAATAAAGTGAACTTGTTCGGATATTGGAAAACTAAAAACGCTAAAAATTTTCTAAAATTATAAGCTACTAATCCCACCAGGTTAGAACCTGCGCTCACACCCCCAAAACCCACCCCTTAATTAATTACACATTTAAGTGCTCCAAATCAATGGAACTTGTTCGGATATTGGAAAACTAAAAACGCAATAAATTTTCTAAAATTATAAGCAACTAATCCCACCAGGTTAGAACCGGCGCTCACACCTCCAAAACCCACCCCTGATTTAATTACACATATAAGGGCCCCAAAAAAAGAGAACTTGTTCGGATATTGGAAAACTAAAAACGCTAAAAATTTTCTAAAATTATTGGCAACTAATCCCACCAGGTTAGAACCGGCGCTCACACCCCCAAAACCCACCCCTGATTTAATTACACATATAAGGGCCCCAAAAAAAGAGAACTTGTTCGCATATTGGAAAACTAAAAACGCAATAAATTTTCTAAAATTATAAGCAACTAATCCCACCAGGTTAGAACCGGCGCTCACACCTCCAAAACCCACCCCTGATTTAATTACACATATAAGGGCCCCAAAAAAAGAGAACTTGTTCGCATATTGGAAAACTAAAAACGCAATAAATTTTCTAAAATTATAAGCAACTAATCCCACCATGCTAGAACCGGCGCTCACACCCCCAAAACCCACCCCTGATTTAATTACACATATAAGGGCCCCAAAAAAAGAGAACTTGTTCGCATATTGGAAAACTAAAAACGCAATAAATTTTCTAAAATTATAAGCAACTAATCCCACCATGCTAGAACCGGCGCTCACACCCCCAAAACCCACCCCTAATTAAATTACACATATAAGTGCCCCAAATAAAGTGAACTTGTTCGGATATTGGAAAACTAAAAACGCTAAAAATTTTCTAAAATTATAAGCAACTAATCCCACCAGGTTAGAACCGGCGCTCACACCCCCAAAACCCACCCCTGATTTAATTACACATATAAGGGCCCCAAAAAAAGAGAACTTGTTCGCATATTGGAAAACTAAAAACGCAATAAATTTTCTAAAATTATAAGCAACTAATCCCACCAGGTTAGAACCGGCGCTCACACCTCCAAAACCCACCCCTGATTTAATTACACATATAAGGGCCCCAAAAAAAGAGAACTTGTTCGCATATTGGAAAACTAAAAACGCAATAAATTTTCTAAAATTATAAGCAACTAATCCCACCATGCTAGAACCGGCGCTCACACCCCCAAAACCCACCCCTGATTTAATTACACATATAAGGGCCCCAAAAAAAGAGAACTTGTTCGCATATTGGAAAACTAAAAACGCAATAAATTTTCTAAAATTATAAGCAACTAATCCCACCATGCTAGAACCGGCGCTCACACCCCCAAAACCCACCCCTAATTAAATTACACATATAAGTGCCCCAAATAAAGTGAACTTGTTCGGATATTGGAAAACTAAAAACGCTAAAAATTTTCTAAAATTATAAGCAACTAATCCCACCAGGTTAGAACCGGCGCTCACACCCCCAAAACCCACCCCTGATTTAATTACACATATAAGGGCCCCAAATAAAGTGAACTTGTTCGGATATTGGAAAACTAAAAACGCTAAAAATTTTCTAAAATTATAAGCTACTAATCCCACCAGGTTAGAACCTGCGCTCACACCCCCAAAACCCACCCCTAATTAAATTACACATATAAGTGCCCCAAATCAAGGGAACTTGTTCGGATATTGGAAAACTAAAAACGCTAAAAATTTTCTAAAATTATAAGCAACTAATCCCACCAGGTTAGAACCGGCGCTCACACCCCCAAAACCCACCCCTAATTAAATTACACATATAAGTACCCCAAATCAAGGGAACTTGTTCGGATTTTGAAAAACTAAAAACGCAATAAATTTTCTAAAATTATTAGCAACTAATCCCACCAGGTTAGAACCGGCGCTCACACCCCCAAAACCCACCCCTAATTAAATTACACATATAAGTGCCCCAAATCAAGGGAACTTGTTCGGATATTGGAAAACTAAACACGCTAAAAATTTCCTAAAATTATCAGCAATTAATCCCACCAGGTTATAACTGTCGCGCGCACCCCCAAAACCTACCCCTAAATTTAAAAATTAATTTTTAAGTGAAAGATTAGTGCAATAAATTTTAGCTTATTGAATAAAATTCCTAAATTTTTATATAAAATTGATAGGGGAGAGTAGGCTACATTGAACCAGCGTCAACAGTGAACCATTTCAATTTTCTGAGAAATGACTGAGTGAAATTTTTTCTTATTTAATATATAAGTTAGTTTTACTGAAACAAACTATGTCCAAAAATTTCGGGCACGTAGGTTTATTATTTATAAAGAAAAACCAAAAAAACTGTTTTTCACGTACAAAGCAAAAAATTTTGTGGAAATATAATCAAGTTTTTTTTTTAAATAGGAAGTTTGAAAAATTAGTAACTTGTGATTTATTTCGCTTTGGGTGTCAACTTCAATATTCCGATGTGATAAAGAATTTTACCTCTTACATAAATTTATTATAAACAATTTTTGTTGTGCATGTCATGTGAATACAGTGAGTGCGGCATCATTGAACCACCCGAAAAAGCAAAGAATTTTCAATGTTAAGAGTTGTAAAGTTGTCTGCTCTACTAATTAGTAAGAAAAATACTGGAAGACATGCTTTCATCACAATTGTCAACGTGATAAAATTAAACTGTCACTTCTGCTACAAAATCTGACATCGAAATATATTAATCTCCTATATAAACAAATAATAACTATTTAACAATAATTTTCTATTTTTTTGAGTAAAAAATAAGATTTTTTACAATTTGTAAGTGGAAATATTATTTTTGAAGTAAATTGTAGTGTTTTATTAGAGGTGGTTCAATGTAGACACAGATCCTTCAAAATAAGAAAAGTGTAACTTGTTAGAAAAAAATTAAATTTAATTATTTAATCATAATAATTTGTGTTTGTAACGTGTGTATTAACTAAAGGAGTACTTCAGTTTAATTTTGATACAAAAACCTGATCAAAATTAGTAACATTTAATTAGTTCTTGGACTTTATAAAAAACCCGGTTCAATGTAGCCTACCCTTCCCTATTCTAACTTTTCATTTAAATAAACAGATTTTACAAAATTATTTGCCAAATTAATTTATTAAAAAAAATTTTCCATTATGAATAACAATAATGCCAAATGCAAATAAGTACCGAATATTGACATTACACCATTAAAACAAATACGAGACTTTTGTACATAAGAACATTGTTTAAATATTTACCAGAAGAATAATAAAACAATAAAGAATATTTCAAGATACAGTAAAAAAATGCTTCATATTAATCATAATCAACTCTCTGAATCTGAATTAGTACTCTCTAAATCTGAATTAGTAGAAAGTTACTAATGAAATGGTGAAAAGTCGTCCACCAAATGATTTAGTAATATATTACTAACAAAAAACAAATAGTGAATTTTACTAATTGATTAGTAGATTTCTACTAACAATTAGTAGAACTGTTTTATTAATAGTCGATAAAATAGTTTTACTAATTCATTTAGTGAAATGAGTGACTTTTAATTAGTGAATTTCTACTAAAACTTCAGTAAAATTTTACTTAGAATTAGTAATATTCTACTAATTGAAAAGGGGAAAAGTCGTCCATGAAAACTACTAAAAATTAGCCAAATTTTACTATTTCTTAGTAGAATTCTACTAATTCAGATTTAGAGAGTAAGATTCTACTAATTCTTAGTAAAATATTACTAATTGAAATGGGGAAAAGTCGTCCACCTAGAATTAGTAGAAAACTACTAATTCAAATAGTCATTACTAATTGAATCAGTAAAAGGATAAATGCAAAAGGTGCAGGTTTGCACATGCGCATATTTAGACGCCATTAGTTCTTACTAAATGAATTAGTAAAATATTTATTCTTAGAAATTTTAACCAATATTTAGAATTAAATATTTTTTAAAGACACATTATTAATATTTACACAAAGAAAATAAAGAATAAATAGATAAAATTAAATATTAAACGAAAATTTAGTTCATTTTAAAACAGATTAAAAAATTATCACAATTACACAGACAACACTATCAAAATTGTATTATTAGCACTTCCATAGTTTTTCAAGAATTAAAAATTTCTCTAAATATCACCAAAATCTAAACGATCTTAGCAGATTTATCACAAGAATTCTTTTCTAGCACTTAACACTTACAAAAAGTATTCAAAATAATACGAGTCACTTGATATACTGTGTACACCACGTTTAATTCTACTATATAATTCATTAGTAAAATTTGATAATTCTACTAATTCATTAGTAAAATATTAACCTACTAATTGAAAAGGTAAAATTTCTACTAATTCAGATTTAGAGAGAAAATTGAGATTTGCATATAATTAAAAAATGACAAAAAAGTGAGGTTACTTTTTGTGAAATGTAAATGAAAACAATAACAACCTAACAAGATGGTTGGTTTTACCAAGAAGCTTGTGTTCATTTTATTAAATTTGTTTAACTTTTAAGTAATCTTTTAAATAATTGAAATCCTGTGAAAATTTCATTATTTATGAAAATAATTGAATTCATGCAACAAATTTTATTACATTTTTTTAAATAATTGAATTGATGTAAGAAAATTGTATTACTTTTAATAATAGTTGAATTCTTACGAAGGATTTTATTAAAATTTTTGTAAATAATTACATTTTTTTTACATTTTGCAGAAATTTAAATTATTATAAACATGAAGATATCGAGCTATCTTCATGTTTTATAATAATATCCTTGCCTAAATTGGATAAATTTGTTTTATTAGGTCACAATAGTCTGTAAAAAAGTTTTCAAGACCCTAGGCCCTTCGGCACCCTTCGTTTATTTTTTAGGTTTTACCAAATATTGATAATTTTTTTTTAAATTAATAAATGGCATAACAGTAAAAATGTTAAAAAGTATTTAATTTTTTGAAGAATTATATTAATAATTTTGAAAACTTTGATTTCTGAAGAATTTTTAATGATTATTTTTAATAATATTTAAAAAAATTTTATAAATGCGTATTTTAGATTAGAAGCATTTACTGCTACCCGGCTGGTATTAGCGCGTGTCTTCGAGCGACGGCCGAAAGAGAAAGAGAGATTGAAATTGTGATTGGAAAATAAAAAATACGCAAAACGGATTTGTTTTCTAGTTCTTAATTTTAATCATTAAACAATTTGTTTTATTAGAAAAACAATAAATCTGTATAATTTTAATTTGTCAAACATTAGCCAAGATAATCTCTTTATAGAAAAACAATGAAAAAAATTCGTTTATGGAAAACTGTTAAGCTTGCCCAATCTAATCTTATTTCTCTATGTTTTACAAGCAGTTAAAAATAACTGGTTATCAGTGAAAAAAATGACTAATTTTCAGAAAACATTAATTGTACAATTAGTTATAGATTTGACAAATTGAATCAATTAAAAAATATTTTCGCTTATCAAAATTTTGTAGATATTCTTATTTATTTGTTAAAAAATTAGAAATTTAGAAGAAAAGAGAAAATTTCAAAATAGAATTTGTAAATAAGGAAAAATAAAATCCATATAAAATATGTATATATATACATATATATAAATATATTTAACACTTTTTCGCTTATCAAAATTTTGTAGATATTCTTTTTTATTTGTTAAAAAATTAGAAACTAATTTTTCTTCTAGAAAAGAAAAAATTTAAAAACAGAATTGATAAATAAGAAAAAATAAAATCTTAACTAAATATTGAAAAATAATAAAAATTTGAAAAAAGAAAATTTAACGTTAATTATGTGGAGAATCGTATTGCTGAAAAATAAAAATTTTGAGTTGTGCGTAAGCTAATCAAAACAAAATATTGCGTAGAGTTCCGAATATGTAGTACAACGGCGGAGAGAAGTGAAATACACCGTTCGGTTGTACTCGGTACATTTCGGCCACACGATCGGATCCGAAGCCCCGCCTCACTCCTCAGAGCACGCCAAGGTATCAGAAACGAAATTACGAAAATCTCTTTCGCTTGCCTTTCACTACAAGTTCTCTTATCCCCACTCAACTCGACCTTCTACGCGATTCGCATGTGTGCGCGCACACCACTCTAGAGGCACTAACGTGTTCGTGTAAACGAATCCACAAATGAGCGCCTGGATCGTAGATACTCAAAATTCAACTTCTGAATTTAACTATTTTAAATACACATCCTTGTAGGAAATTTCATTGCACATCTTTTTTTCTTATGAAATTTTTTTGTATCTATTGACGTTTTCGAAATATTTTGGAAAAACTGTTTTTTTTTAAACTGTAAGTTTAATGACATTTTTCACTTCAACTCGCGATATTTCAGACAATTTTAAAAATTTTTCAATGAAACAAAAAAGAAAATGCGTCTTAAGGTAATCTACGAATGATAAAAAAAGAAAAAAGTTATTTTCTTTATAAATAAAATTGTTATTAATTTTTTTCTTTATTAATGTAAAAATCACGAAGTACAATCTTCACGGCTCTCGTTTAACGGGCGAATTTTAAGTAACAGAGAACTTACAGTGAGAAAGTTGTACATTATGGTCCAAAAAAGTTTTCTGGGAAATCATAGGGTTAATAATTAATTAGTGTTGATATGGTGAATGTTTAAAGTTGCTAGGAGCCGAACGTGTACCACGCGCCACTGGTCATAACCTATGAAACAACACTCCCGAGTGCCTATGGCGAGTGACGCGTGCTGTACGTTTGGTCGCTAGCATCTTTAAACATTCACCATTTCAAAACTAATTAATTATTAACCCTATGATTTTCCAGAAAACTTTTTTGTGCCATAATGAACAACTTTCTCACTGGAAGTTCTCTGTTACTCAAAATTCGCCCATTAAACGAGAGACGTGAAGATTGTAATTCGTGATTTTTACATTAATAAAGAAAAAAATTAATAACAATTTTATTTATAAGGTAAAAGTCCCAATTATGGGACGCTGTTTAAGCTAAACTAAATTTCTTGGAATCAGGAGTGTTAATATGAATAATTAGGGTATAGATTGAAAGATTGATATGTTATGAATAATATTTAGACCCTAAAATGGTTATTTTTCATGAAATAAAAATAATATTAATTAAATTATGAAACTCTGCACTGCACTAATTATGGGACGATGATTTCTGTATGTACGGGTGTCCCATAATGAATGTTCCTATTATGAGACATTTATTTAATTCAATAAGTAATTAGAATTCTATTGACTTATCTTAATAATTTGAATATTAATTATAAAGAATAAAATACAATATACAAATTCTGGTTTAATAAATAATTATAAAACTAATTTTTCTGGTAGAAAATTAATGCGAAAAAACTGAAAATATTTGAGGTTATGTTTGCTGTATATAAACATTTCTTTATTAATTTAAATGCTATACACAAATAATTATTCTTTTAACGTGTAAAATTTTTTGAAATAAGTAGAAATTTCTTATGACCAATTTTAATTGCATTTATTTTATTTTTTGTAATACTGTCTCATAATAGGGACAAAATTATAACTTGTCCCATAATTGGGACCTTTACCTTAAAGAAAAGAACTTTTTTCTTTTTTATCATTCGTAAAATACCTTAAGACCCATAATCCTATAAGGATGTGTATTTAAAATAGTTAAATTCAGAAGTTGAATTTTGAGTGTCCAGGGGACTTAGATTTCGGCCGAGAAAAAACTACGTGACCTTCTATGATCTATATTCACTACCCTAATATGAACTAAGAATGATGTTCGCTAGCTTGACACTCAACATTTTTATAATGTTTGTTGTTTTCCTTTGTTAATAATTAATAAAACGATATAAAAATTCCACTAAATCTCCCTTTATAATAATTTAATTAACATTTCATTTAAAAAAATCGTTTCATTTTGAATTTGACTTTTATTGCAAGTAGCAAACCAATTTCAAGTTAGTTATAATACTTGTCTGTAACCTTCAAAATAAACAATTTTTTCGTAATCAATCTCTTTTGAAAACTACTGCAAACCCAACGCGAAATTTTAGCAGCAAAAAGATAATGTTTCAATCTACATTCTCCAAAAATTTGGCATAAATCGGTTTTTCTCCAACGAAGTTACAAACATTCAAAATCGCGATAAAATGAAGAATGGTTAATTTTTAAGGTAGATTTTTTTATATTTCTCAGTTGATAAATTAAAAAAAGTATTAAAATATTAAAATACTTATTATTTAAATAATTCTGATTTACTAAAATTAAATTACTTCGCCAAAAAAAAATTGTTAAATATGATCGATTTTTGACATTTCATACAGAAACTTAAATAACATATTTTACAGTTTATTATAAATTATTTGATACTTTTATCAAGTTCACTGAAAGAATTTGATATGAAAATGCACGAAAAATGAAAAGAAAAAATTGATGAGAATTGTCAAAACTTGCCGAAGTTGAACGAATGAGTCTTGCCTGTGTGTGTAATTGTGTATGTTAAGAAGTATGTTTACTCACTACTGATTGCTACTGTTTCTTCGTATACTTTTATCAATATTCAAAAATTGCGAATTTAAAATAAGAAATAATACTTTTAATTTCTTGAATATAGTTACTTTAAAAGCTATTCGTAAAATTATTTCAATCGTTGATATCAACCCTGAATGTTCTATACGTTTGAAAAATAAAATACTAAAATTTCCTTTCGGCTTTATCATATATTGTAAAAAAGATTCTTTCAGTGTTCAAAACACAAATTCAGTCTTTAAAAATAAATATCAGCCGCTTTTTTTATATTTCTTAAAGAGTTTTCTCCATTTTTAAATATTTTATAATGTCTGTCAATGTAACCTTTTTTCATGTACTCCCAATTTATAACATCTTTTTTTATATGAAATCAAATTATTTTTTACAAGTCATTGTGCATTTCGTAATCCCAAACAATCTACGAATATTTTCCCAAAGTATTAAAATTTTTTATAAAGGTCAAAAATACATTAGGCGAAATAAAATGGTTTGACCCACTTATATATGTAATTTAATTAGGGGTGGGTTTTGGGGGTGTGAGCGCCGGTTCTAACCTGGTGGGATTAGTTGCTAATAATTTTAGAAAATTTATTGCGTTTTTAGTTTTCCAATATCCGAACAAGTTCCATTGATTTGGAGCACTTAAATGTGTAATTAATTTAGGGGTGGGTTTTGGGGGTGTGAGCGCCGGTTCTAACCTGGTGGGATTAGTTGCTTATATTTTTAGAAAATTTTTAGCGTTTTTAGTTTTCCAATATCCGAACAAGTTCCATTGATTTGGAGCACTTAAATGTGTAATTAATTTAGGGGTGGGTTTTGGGGGTGTGAGCGCCGGTTCTAACCTGGTGGGATTAGTTGCTAATAATTTTAGAAAATTTATTGCTTTTTTAGTTTTCCAATATTCGAACAAGTTCCATTGATTTGGAGCACTTAAATGTGTAATTAATTTAGGGGTGGGTTTTGGGGGTGTGAGCGCCGGTTCTAACCTGGTGGGATTAGTTGCTTATATTTTTAGAAAATTTTTAGCGTTTTTAGTTTTCCAATATCCGAACAAGTTCCATTGATTTGGAGCACTTAAATGTGTAATTAATTTAGGGGTGGGTTTTGGGGGTGTGAGCGCCGGTTCTAACCTGGTGGGATTAGTTGCTAATAATTTTAGAAAATTTATTGCGTTTTTAGTTTTCCAATATCCGAACAAGTTCACTTTATTTGGGGCCCTTATATGTGTAATTAAATCAGGGGTGGGTTTTGGGGGTGTGAGCGCCGGTTCTAACCTGGTGGGATTAGTTGTTAATAATTTTAGAAAATTTATTGCGTTTTTAGTTTTCCAATATCCGAACAAGTTCCATTGATTTGGAGCACTTAAATGTGTAATTAATTTAGGGGTGGGTTTTGGGGGTGTGAGCGCCGGTTCTAACCTGGTGGGATTAGTTGCTTATAATTTTAGAAAATTTTTAGCGTTTTTAGTTTTCCAATATCCGAACAAGTTCACTTTATTTGGGGCCCTTATATGTGTAATTTAATTAGGGGTGGGTTTTGGGGGTGTGAGCGCCGGTTCTAACCTGGTGGGATTAGTTGCTAATAATTTTAGAAAATTTATTGCGTTTTTAGTTTTTCAAAATCCGAACAAGTTCCCTTGATTTGGGGCACTTATATGTGTAATTTAATTAGGGGTGGGTTTTGGGGGTGTGAGCGCCAGTTCTAACCTGGTGGGATTAGTTGCTTATAATTTTAGAAAATTTTTAGCGTTTTTAGTTTTCCAATATCCGAACAAGTTCACTTTATTTGGGGCCCTTATATGTGTAATTTAATTAGGGGTGGGTTTTGGGGGTGTGAGCGCCGGTTCTAACCTGGTGGGATTAGTTGTTAATAATTTTAGAAAATTCATTGCGTTTTTAGTTTTCCAATATCCGAACAAGTTCCATTGATTTGGAGCACTTAAATGTGTAATTAATTTAGGGGTGGGTTTTGGGGGTGTGAGCGCCGGTTCTAACCTGGTGGGATTAGTTGCTTATAATTTTAGAAAATTTTAAGCGTTTTTAGTTTTCCAATATCCGAACAAGTTCACTTTATTTGGGGCCCTTATATGTGTAATTAAATCAGGGGTGGGTTTTGGGGGTGTGAGCGCCGGTTCTAACCTGGTGGAATTAGTTGCTAATAATTTTAGAAAATTTATTGCGTTTTTAGTTTTTCAAAATCCGAACAAGTTCCCTTGATTTGGGGCACTTATATGTGTAATTTAATTAGGGGTGGGTTTTGGGGGTGTGAGCGCCGGTTCTAACCTGGTGGGATTAGTTGCTAATAATTTTAGAAAATTTATTGCGTTTTTAGTTTTCCAATATCCGAACAAGTTCCATTGATTTGGAGCACTTAAATGTGTAATTAATTTAGGGGTGGGTTTTGGGGGTGTGAGCGCCGGTTCTAACCTGGTGGGATTAGTTGCTAATAATTTTAGAAAATTTTTAGCGTTTTTAGTTTTCCAATATCCGAACAAGTTCACTTTATTTGGGGCCCTTATATGTGTAATTAAATCAGGGGTGGGTTTTGGGGGTGTGAGCGCCGGTTCTAACCTGGTGGGATTAGTTGCTAATAATTTTAGAAAATTTATTGCGTTTTTAGTTTTCCAATATCCGAACAAGTTCCATTGATTTGGAGCACTTAAATGTGTAATTAATTTAGGGGTGGGTTTTGGGGGTGTGAGCGCCGGTTCTAACCTGGTGGGATTAGTTGCTAATAATTTTAGAAAATTTTTAGCGTTTTTAGTTTTCCAATATCCGAACAAGTTCACTTTATTTGGGGCCCTTATATGTGTAATTAAATCAGGGGTGGGTTTTGGGGGTGTGAGCGCCGGTTCTAACCTGGTGGGATTAGTTGCTTATAATTTTAGAAAATTTATTGCGTTTTTAGTTTTTTAAAATCCGAACAAGTTCCCTTGATGTGGGTAATTCTTATTATTACCTATATGTGGTATTTACATAGGGGTTGTTTTGCACCCCGAATATTAAAAATTTTGTAATTTTTTGATTGATATTTGTTTTTTTTACTATTCTGAATGAGATTATTGAAAAAAGTTCCTTATATTAAAAAAAAAAAATTTCGTTCAAATGAACGTTCGTAACTTTAGGGTCCTCAAGTCTGGTAGCAATTATATAGTTTTCCAAAAAAAATTTTCTGGTGGTTTTTTTAAAAATAATAACAATGTGACTTTTTTCTATACTCTCGCTGAAGATTAAAAAATCTTGAAACAAAAAGTGCTACTTTACTCTCAATCTTGAGGGACTTGTGTAATAAAATTTAATTGTATCAAGAGTCGCAGCAGGACTATATCCCTGGATCAGTAATGCAGATTTATTGCAATTTGACTTTAAGTTCTTGTAAATAACGCTGGCTTTGTAGATGGTATCGTTGCTTGTGCGAATCTCGTATTTTTAAATTACCTTGAAAATAGTGGAATAAGGTGTTAGCGCTCGGTGCTGCACACCGTGTTCTGAATTTGTTTGCTCTTCTCTTTTTTTCTTTCGCTAAAAACGTATAAGCATTTAGAGTTTAGGGATTCCACTAACAGCTTTACTATATCCTCCATAATAGGAAACTTCATTTTACCCATCTTTAATTTCAATAATTTCTTTTGAAATCTCTTATATGGTTATTAAATTCAATAAACAAAAGAATGTAGTTAGCAATTTTTTCTAGGAATTTTTATTCATTTTAGAAAATTCTATCGTGGTTTTCTTGTAGATTTAGGAGATTTAAAATTGGGTAAAAATATGGCATTTGAATTAGAGATATCAGGAAGACTGCTAGACAGGGAAATTCTAGAGAATTTTTTTATCGGGAATTTCAAAGTTAATAATTTAATTAATCTATTAAGAGGTTCTAAATACAGAGTAAATAATTATAATTTTAATTATTGGTGTTTTTGAATTTAAAAAAGAAATTTAAAGGTATCTGGCTCCCATAATAATATACGAATCGAAATTTAATTTGAATTAAATTCAATTTAAAAATATAGAATATACAATTTATATAAAAATGATGAATAAAAATATATATACAATGATGAATACACAATTTATATACAATGATGAATAAACAAAAAGAAATTTATAGGTATTTGGCTCCCATAAAAATATTCCAATCGGAATTTAGGTAAAATTAAATTCAATTAAAATACACGATTTATATATAATATTAAGTAGACAAAAAGAAATTTAAATTAAAATTTAGTATTATTTGAATACTTTTTTTTAGATTGTAACACTTGAAGCTACTTTCTTTTTTTTTAATTTATACTATTTTAAATCCGCTATTAATTGAAGTAAAGAAATTATTATCAAAGATTTTAATGAACTTTTTAGAAACACTTCAAAAAAAAAAAATTAATAAAGTTCTTTGAAACGATTCAATTATTTTCAAAAATTGTAAGAACATTTTTTGTCAAGAATTCAATTACCTTCCTGAAAAATTAAATACTTCTCTGAAATTCAATTTCTTTCAATTTCTACTATTTTAGTAAAATTTCAGAAAAGAATTCAATTATTTTAAAAAATTTTTTTAAAATTCTCTACCAAAACTCCATTTATTTTTATAAATAATAACATTTTGACAGAAATTCAATTATTTCAAAAAATTTTAATAAAATTCTTCGCAAGCATTTAATTATCTTCACTTTTCCTGAAAAATAAAAATTCTTCTCTAACATTTAATTATTTTCCATATTTCTCTTTTAATGAAATTACACAAAATAATTCAATTATTTAAAACAAAAATTTTAATAAAATTCTTTGCGAAAACTCCAATTATTTTCTTAAATAATACAATTTTGACAGAAATTGAATTATTTTAAAACAAATTTAATAAAATTCTTTGCAAGCATTTAATTATATTATATATAATAAAATTCTTCATAGGAATTCAATTTCTTTAAAAATGTTTATAAAATTCATTGCAAACATCCAGTTATTTTTATAAATAATAAATTTCTTCTCGTAATTTTAATTATTTTTAATACAATTTAAAATAAATTCCTCGAAAAATGCAATTAAATTATTTTCATAAATAATAAATTTCTTCTCATGATTTTAATTATTTTTAATACAATTTTAAATAAATTCCTGGAAAAATATAATTATTCTTAAAATTTTTATTAAAATACCAAAAAAAATTAAATTATTTTTTAAAATGTTGATGAAATACTTCATAAAAATTCAGTTTTAAGAAATAATCAATTATTTAATCAATTATTTATTATTTCATTTAAATAACTGAATTCTCGTACAAAATTCTAACAAGAATTGATTTAAAAATGAATTTCATAAAAAATTGTAAATAACAATTGAATATTAGAAACGTTTTTATACAAATTTTTAGAAATAATTAAACTTCAGAAAATTTATAAATTACCTGTCTTTAAAAATTTTTATTTTTGTAAAACTATAATATTATTTCAATGTTTATCATTAACAATTAATTATTCATTATTTCACGCGAAGAAATATTAAAGTTTTGAATAATTTAATTTCAAAATTCAAAAAAATTATTGAACTTTTGAAAGAATTACAGTTGTAATTTTTAGAAAGAATTAAATTTTAAAAAGATTTTTTGGAAAAAAGTAATCACTCTGCACTTGCATATCCAGTAGAGAGAGATTATACCTGAAGATTTGTTATATTTCCAGAAATTTGGCACTGGACAAAAGAGATAATTTTTCTCGGAGAGTATTTTATTTTATTGTTGGGACTTGAATTGAAGTTAATCTTTTGAAACAATTTTCAAGGAGATTGTACACTTTGAATAAAATAAGCTGTCAGAAGATTACTGCAAGTTGTATTTTGTAAACAGAGGAATGTTCACCGCAAGTAATTTAAAATGCACTTTCCCGAAAACAGACCTCTTAGTTCGAACGACGCAGCAGTTTGTAAACTGCTAGGGTAGTAGGTTCGAGCCCCTATATCTCAGTGATAAACTTAAGGCGTTTGTTGCCAAGCAGGACCATATGCAATATATGCTCAGTGTGCCGCGTTCCTTGAAAGCAAACCATTTCTATTCATCTCGAAAAATAAAGGCGTTCTCGATCGCAAGTTCCGATAGCAATGAATATTTTATCCCCATTAATGTCTTGTTCTTGTCCTCTCTCTCTCAATTCCACTACATTTCTCACACTCGTTATTCACTTTTTTGATAGTCATTATTGATAGTCATATATACGAGTAGAAATCCTGAATGGAATTCTGTTCACGCTTGTCATTTTAAATCGAAATAAAATGATTAATTTGGTTCATTTTATTAATTTTATTAATTTTATTAATTTTATTTTTCAATTACTTTTTTAAAATTCATTCGATGTAGATTTCTTTTTTTTTTTTTTTTTTTTTGAAGAAAAATGTTGTGCTCTCTGGTAACAGGTGGAATTTAAAATATGAAAGCATTATGTAAATTTTTATATCGGATTTTTTATGCAATATAAAATTTGAAAGAAATTGTATATGCAAACATTAGAATCTTCACATAATTGAGAAAGAGCTATGTTTAAAAAGAAATTTTTGTATAAATCAATACCACGGGGAAAATTTCTCCTTTATTAATTTAACATTATTTTCTCTCAAGTTTTAATTAAAAATTCCTTGCTCGAACATATTTTTCTTTAACTTTATTCTTAGAGATTTTGTATTTTTAACTTACACGTACGAGAGAAATTGTATTGAAAAATGTCATTCTCTAAATATAATTTCTATTTATTGATCCATTAGTTGAACAAGTGCCAAATATTTCTTTTAATGTAAAAACTCGAACTTCATATTTCAATTTCGAACACTGATGATAATAAATCACTATATTAAAAATAGTGAAATTGAAAGGAATTTCTTAATTTCCAAAACAAAGAACAAACTTGAAAGTTTTTTTTTATTAATGAAATTTCTATGTAAATAAAATGATTTAGGTTTCTGTAATTATTAAAGTTTCACAATTCCCATTAGAGAAAATTATATACATAAGATTCCACTTTTGAAAATAATGGAATTCTTGTGATGAATTTTGTAATGAATTTTATTAAATTTCCTGAAAATAGTTGAATTTCTGCGAAGAATTTTATTAATTTTGAAAATAATTGAATTTTGCAATGAATTTCATTAAAATTCCTGAAAATAATTGAATTTCTGTGACTAATTTTATAAATTTTGAAAATAATTGAATTTTACATTTTATTACTTTTGAAAGAATGGAATTCCTGTGATGAATTTTATTAAAATTCCTGAAAATAATTGAATTTTGTCGAAGAATTTTATAAATTTTGAAAATAATTGAATTTTGCAATGAATTTTATTAAAATTCCTGAAAATAATTGAATTTCTGTGACGAATTTTATAAATTTTGAAAATAATTGAATTTTACATTTTATTACTTTTGAAAGAATGGAATTCCTGTGATGAATTTTATTAAAATTCCTGAAAATAATTGAATTTTGTCGAAGAATTTTATAAATTTTGAAAATAATTGAATTTTGCAATCAATTTTATTAAAATTCCTTTAAAAAATATTTGAATTTCTGCTAAGAATTTTATAAATTTTGAAAACAATTGAATTTTACATTTTATTACTTTTGAAAGAATGGAATTCCTGTGATGAATTTTATTAAAATTCCTGAAAATAATTGAATTTCTGTGACAAATTTTATAAATTTTGAAAATAATTGAATTTTACATTTTATTACTTTTGAAAGAATGGAATTCCTGTGATGAATTTTATTAAAATTCCTGAAAATAATTGAATTTTGTCGAAGAATTTTATAAATTTTGAAAATAATTAAATTTTGCAATCAATTTTATTAAAATTCCTTTAAAAAATATTTGAATTTCTGCTAAGAATTTTATTAATTTTGAAAATAATTGAATTTTGCAATTGATTTTATTAAAAATTCCTGAGAATAATTGAATTACTGTTACAAATTTTATTAATTTTGAAAATAATTTAATTTTGCAGTCAATTTTATTTACATTTCTGAAAATAATTGAATTTCGGCGAAGAATTTTGCTTTTTATAAATATAATTGAAATGTTGACGATTGTTTTTAGATTTTTTGAAAATAATTGAATTTTTGTGAAGAATTTTATTAATTTTGAAAATAATTGAATTTTATTAAAATTCCTGAAAATAATTGAATTTGTGTGAAGCATTTTATAATTTTTGAAAATAATTGAATTTTACCATGAATTTTATTACTTTTTGAAAGAATGGAATTCTAGTGATGAATTTTATTAAAATTTCTTAAAATAATTGAATTTAAATTTTGAAAATAATTGAATTTTGCAATGAATTTTATTAAATTTTCTAAAAATATTTGAATTTCTGCTAAGAATTTTATTAATTTTGAAAATAATTGAATTTTACCATGAATTTTTTATTAAAATTTTTGAAAATAATTGAATTTTATTAGTTTTGAAAATAATGGAATTTTTAGGCTGAATTTTATTTTTTATGAAAATAATTGAATTTAGCAATGAATTTTATTAAAATTCCTGAAAATAATTGAATTTTGTCGAAGAATTTTGCTATTCATTTATGAAGATAATTGAAATGTTGTCAAATTTTTTAAAGTTTTTTTTGAAAATAGTTGAATTTCTTAATTTCTAAAACAAAGAACAAACTTGAAAGTTTTTTTTTTATTAATAAAATTTCTATGTAAATAAAATGATTTAGGTTTCTGTAATTATTAAAGTTTCACAATTCCCATTAGAGAAAATTATATACAACTAGATATATACTTATATACACAAGATTCCATGCAAACTTGTATTATAAGAGATGCGGAGTAACATCTTGTTGCGTTGTAAACTTGTTGACTTTCCAGAATATAGTTTTAACTTGGTTAGGAATAAATTTAAATTTTTACCATCATTAGTATCGGGAAATTAAATTTTACCATTCAAAGTAGATAAACATAATAATTTTATCGAGGAGAGATAAACTTTAATAAATCATAATTTGATATTATTCATATGCGAATATTTATTATCTCTAATTAACATTTTCGTAAATATATCAGTATGCGGATAGTAGTATGGAAATAATATTTAATCATGTTTTAAAATAATATTTAAATTATAATTGCCTCATTTACAGTGTTTGCTATGAAAAATCAACCGCACTGAAAGGATGAATATTGCCGAAACGTGAATTTTAATTATAACTAGTCAGAAAAGTGTGCGCGAGTGAAAAAAGAAGGAAATAAAGGAAAAAATTGCATTTCATTAGAAATAAATGAGATTTAAAAACTCAATTTTAAATATGGTGCTCCACGTTTTCTGATTCAATCTTTCAGAAAATGTTTGTGTGCACCATTAAAATTAAGTAATTACTCTAAAAGCAGAATTTTATGCACTTTAGTGACTAATAACAATCTATAAATATAAATTTTGATTAAGTGAAATTGAAAAGAAATTTAATCACATCAGAATATTTTAATAATATTTATTTTGGAAAACATACAATTCCTGTTTTTTTAATTTTATCGCATTACTTTTTTTAAACAAATATTAATTTTTCTTTTTTTATGATTTAAATAAGTTTATATCGAATGCACAATTAATAAATTTTCCGAAATATACAAATATTTACTAATGTCAAATATGATAATTTTTATAATTTAACTAAAAGTCACATAATTTATATATTTTTTTCTTTTTGGGGAAAAAAAAGAAGATTCATGAGGGTTCTTTTCTGACAAAGTGATCTTTATCACAATCGATGAAAATAGATCTTGTAAATCCCAGAAGGGTTGAAAATGGGGAAACCATATATAAATAGTGCGATTAATCCTAAGTAAACCATTTCACTATTTACAAATGGTAACCGAGAAGATCTACAAGTAAAGGGGCTTACCAAACTTAACAGAAAAAAAAATCTATTTTTGTCATTCCTGTCATTTCTGAATGGGTGCTCAGCACAGATTTTTACAATTAGGGTAAATCCTTTTATATACTTATGAGTATTATATTAAATGCGTATTTATACGTTCACATGAAAAGGGTTTAGTTTGTCGATTTCATTTTAGGGAGATAATCGCAAATTTCTAAAAGTGGTCCAGATTTTTGATTCTTTGAATTTTCTGAGTCACTCTAACAATTATTGGATACTGAAAAAAATGTTCTGTTATATTTATTTACGAATTTCTTTAAATGGAAAATTATTCGAAAATCACTTTATTTTTAAATAAATATTCAATTATTCTTTTTTTTAATGCGAATTAAGATTTTCAAAATTTTAATTTCAAACCTTTTGAAATTTAATAACTCATAAGAATATTATTATAAAACATGAAGGAAGAGATCACTCCGAGTCTTCGACTCGGAGTGTTCTCTTCCTTCATGTTTTATAATAATTAATTCAAAATTATTTCCATTATTTCAATTCAATTATTATTTTTTAGAATTTTTAAATAAAATTCTTCTTTAAATCAATTATTTTTAATAATTTCTGATGAAGTTCTGTTGAGAATTTTCAAGTTTATTTGTTAACAATAATTCAATTTTACGAAATTACGATTATTCGGAAATTCTTTAATTAAATATACATTGTAGAAAATAAAAATATATTTCATTTTGATTATTTATTAAATAATTTAATGTTTCTTAAAATAGAATTCTTATACATAATTTTATCAACAAATTTTTTAATAATTGATTTTTTGGGGCCGTTCAAAAAATACGTAACGCTATTTTTCTGAAACTTGTACCCCCCCCTCCCCCATGTAACGCAATGTTGTATACATTAGCGCCATTTTTTCTGCTGACCGTAACAAATAGCTTGACCCCCCCCTCCCCCTAAAGCCTTACGTATTTTTTGAACGGCCACTTTTCGACAAATTTTAATTAAACTTTTAAGACTAATTCCATTTTTTGAAAAATTTGATTAAAATTGTATTAAAAATAATTAAAATTCTGCATTTTTAAAAATAATTGAAATTTTTTCATGAATTTTATTAAAATTATTGAAAATAATTGAATTTTATTTTTTTTAAACATAATTTTAAATAACAACTTACAAATTTTTAAAACTAATTCATTTACTACGGAAAATTTAATGACAAATTTTAAAAGATTTGATATTTTCGAAAAAATTTACATATATATTGAATAAAAAAAAAAAAAAAAATAAAAATAAAATAAAAAATTTACATATATATTGAATGCTCGTGTAGAATTTTATCAAAATTTTTGTCTCATAATTGAATTCTTGTGGAAAATTTTATTAAAATAGTTAAATATTAAAAATCATTGAAATAAGAAAATTTTTTGAAAATAAATTGAAAGTTTACAATAAATTTTATTAAAAAATTTAAGAAGCTTCTGCGTAGAATTTTATTAATTTTGAAAATAATTGAATTTTACCATAAATTTTATTAAAATTCCTGAAAATAATTGAATTTCTGTGAAGAAATTTAAAAATTTTGAAAATAATTGAATTTTACGATGAATTTTATTACTTTTGAAATAATGGAATTCTTGTGATAAAGTTTATTAATTTTGAAAATAATTGAATTTTATTAAAATTCCTGAAAATAATTGAATTTCTGTAAAGAATTTTAAAAATTTTGAAAATAATAGAATTTTACGATGAATTTTATTACTTTTGAAAATAATGGAATTCTTGTGATGAAGTTTATTAATTTTAAAAATAATTGAATTTTAATTAAATTCCTGAAAATAATTCAATTTCTGTGAAGAATTTTATAAAGTTTGAAAATAATTGAATTTTACGATGAATTTTATAAATTTTGAAAATAATTGAATTTTGCAATGAATTTTATTAAAATTCTTGAAAATAGTTGAATTTCTGTGAAGATTCTTACAAATTTTGAAAATAATTGAATTTTACAATGAATTTTATTACTTTTGAAAATAATTGAATTTCTGTGAAGAACTTTATTAATTTTGAAAATAATTGAATTTTGCAATGAATTTTATTAAAATTTCTGAAAATAGTTCAATTTCTGTGAAGAATTTTATAAAGTTTGAAAATAATTGAATTTTACGATGAATTTTATAAATTTTGAAAATAATTGAATTTTACAATGAATTTTATTAAAATTCCTGAAAATAGTTGAATTTCTGTGAAGATTCTTACAAATTTTGAAAATAATTGAATTTTACGATGAATTTTATTACTTTTGAAAATAATTGAATTTCTGTGAAGAACTTTATTAATTTTTAAAATAATTGAATTTTGCAATGAATTTTATTAAAATTTCTGAAAATAGTTCAATTTCTGTGAAGAATTTTATAAAGTTTGAAAATAATTGAATTTTACGATGAATTTTATAAATTTTGAAAATAATTGAATTTTGCAATGAATTTTATTAAAATTTCTGAAAATAGTTCAATTTCTGTGAAGAATTTTATAAAGTTTGAAAATAATTGAATTTTACGATGAATTTTATTACTTTTGAAAATAATTGAATTTCTGTGAAGAACTTTATTAATTTTGAAAATAATTGAATTTTGCAATGAATTTTATTAAAATTCCTGAAAATAGTTGAATTTCTGTGAAGATTCTTACAAATTTTGAAAATAATTGAATTTTACAATGAATTTTATTACTTTTGAAAATAATTGAATTTCTGTGAAGAACTTTATTAATTTTGAAAATAATTGAATTTTGCAATGAATTTTATTAAAATTTCTGAAAATAGTTCAATTTCTGTGAAGAATTTTATAAAGTTTGAAAATAATTGAATTTTACGATGAATTTTATAAATTTTGAAAATAATTGAATTTTACAATGAATTTTATTAAAATTCCTGAAAATAGTTGAATTTCTGTGAAGATTCTTACAAATTTTGAAAATAATTGAATTTTACGATGAATTTTATTAAAATTTCTGAAAAAAGTTCAATTTCTGTGAAGAATTTTATAAAGTTTGAAAATAATTGAATTTTACCATGAATTTTGTTGAAAATTTTGAAAATAATTAAATTTTATTACTTTTGAAAATAATTGAATTCTTGTAATAATTACTATTATTTATGAAAATAATTGAATTTCGGTAAAGAATTTTGTTATTTATAAATATAATTGAAATGTTGACAAAAAATTTTTTTCAAATTTTTGAAAATAATTCAATTTTTGAAAATTTTTTCTTATTTATTGAGATAGTTGAATTTTTTCAAAGAATTGCGTTAAAATTTTCAACATTGAAACTAATTTAAACAGAATTTAAATGAAAGCTTTAAAAAAATACTTTATGAAATGATTTACAAATAATAACTTTATGGCAGTTCTTCAAGAAATGAATTATTTAAAATAAATTATTGCCAGAAATACAAAAAATTAAAGGTCTTTTTTAGAATTCGTAGTAATTTAATAGTTAAGGAGGCAAAGAAGATACAAAAATTTATAATTCTAAACATTTAATTTTTTCCAGTAGTTTTAATAAAAATCCCTGATTTTCATGACCAATTCTATACTTTCCCTGAATTCCCCGATTTTCCTGACCCGTGTCAGGGAACATTTTTCATAGTAAAAAAAAACCTCTTTGTGTTATAATTGAATGAACACTTAATCATTGTTATTTGTTTATTTTTTATCATATAATGGATATATTCGAAATAGTAAAAAGTTGTTTAAATGGTTAAAAAAAAGAGCGAGAAATGACTCAGATTTTCATCCCTGATTGAAGTACATAATAAAATCGATGATACAAATTTCCCAGCACGAATATTTCGAATGATTGACGAGGTTAACTTTTACGTTGATGAAACATAAAATCCAATAATGGGTATAGGTCACGAAATAATTGTAATTAAAATGCACCCTACAGTTGTGCCGATGACACATCCACGCGCGTATATTTTTCCACGCTGACGTATCAATTTTTTTATTTTTTCCTTTTTTTACAGTAATCGGAAAGCCCCGAAATAATGTTTTAGATTTTGACCCTTATGATAACAAAAGATCGGTCATTGGCGGTCACACATTGTCGTGTAAATTACAAGACGTGCCACACGTAAACTCACACACTGATGTGGCACATAAGCCTCATATTGTATACATAGGTATAAGCGTGGGCGCGTGTGCCACTGGTCTAAAGTTGTTGCGTGTGGGGCACAAGAGGGTCTCATATAGGTTTATTGTTAGAGGGGCCGTGACGCCCAAGTGTGGATGGGGACTGGAGAATTTAGTTTATCTTGTGCGTTGCTCTTGGTACCACGTGTGTTTATTCCTCGCACTTTCTATATATTTGTGTATAGTGTTATAAATATATATATATATATTTTTTTCATCTCGAGAGTTTTTTGCCATTTTTATTCCATCGTCTTCTGGGAACAGTAAAAAGTGTCACGAAAGCTTTTTCCCGTGAAAGAATCCTCGTCAGATTGACAGTTGCCCTCTGGGACGGATTTGTGGATTTTTGTGGTATATGTACGCATCGTGGATATTTGTACTGTGCTGAAAAGCACGTTGTTATTTTTCACGAGAGAAAGAGAGAAAGAGAGAGAGAGAGGTGCAACGACGACAGTTCTTCAATGTCGAAAGTGCAGTGAGTGAAAAGTGAAAAGAAAAATCACACATATCTTTCGGATATTGAAAATCAATGTTCAAAGAGTCATTTTACGAGATATTGTATTATAAAAAGGCAAGAATGACTTTTATTTTATTGTGTAAAATGTCTATTATGATTCATTGTCACACATAATAGTAATAACTATTTTTATCGTTTATTACCAATGGTAAAAATAATTATAATTTTATTGTTCTTGTATTGACTGTTTGTCATTTTCATAACGTTTGTAAGCAACGATTGGAACATACTTTTTGTTTACAAATTTCTTTTTTAATTGCTAATGAGGAAACCATGTAAAACATTTTGTTTAAAAATTTCTTTTTTAATTATTAATAAAGAAACCATGTAAAAGATTTTGATTAAAAATTTCTTTTTTAATTGTTAATAAATATACCATGTAAAACTTTTTGTTTAAACATTTTTTTTTTAATTGTTAATGGAGAAACCATGTAAAATATTTATTTTACAAATTTATTTTTTAATTGTTAATGAAGAAAACAGTTAAAACATTTATTTCACAAATTTCTTTTTTAATTGTTAATAAAGAAATTTGTATAATAAATATTTCTTCATTAATAATTAAAAAAAAGTTTTTAAACAAAATGTTTTACATGGTTTCTTCATGAACAATTTAAAAAGAAATTTGTGAAATAAATATTTTTCATGGTTTCTTCATTAGTAATTAAAAAAGAAATTTTTAAACAAAATGTTTTACATGGTTTCTTCATTAACAATTAAAAAAGAAATTTGTATAACAAATATTTCTTCATTAATAATTAAAAAAAAATTTATAAACAAAATGCTTTACATGGTTTCTTCATTAACAATTAAAAAAGAAATTTGTAAAATAAATTTTTCTTCATTAACAATTAAAAAATAAATTTTTTAACAACATGTTTGTTCCAATCATCGAACAGAAATTTTTACAAAAATTTGCTTAGAGAAATTTTTTCATCTAACTCAATTATTTTAAACAAAGTGAACATTAACGACGTGTGTCTTAATGAACATATTTTTTAATTGAAAGGATTTTTTTTAAATTAAAAGTTTCGAATTTCTTTTACAAATTGTTGATTAAAATTTGAAGTTTGAAGTTTTAAAACTTATAGACCATGAAGAAATGAAGATCCTAAATTTTTAAATCTTCAAAAGAACGATTATTGTTTTGATACTTTTTTTGGAATTTGAATTTTATTAGAATATTTTCTTTATTTGAAAAAAATGTCAATGAAGTAAATGTTTAACTAATTTGATTTTTTTTCTATTTAATTATTAAAATTTTATAAATAGTAAAATTTTTTGTGGGAATTCAATTATTTTCAAAACAATTTTGAATTCCTCGGAAGAATTAAAATATTTTCAATTATTTCCATAAAATTCAAGTTCAACAAGACTTTAAAATTCTCTAAAAATAATTTAATTATTCTCAAAGTATTAGAAAAAATTCTTCATGAAAATTAAATTACTTTCAATAATTCAATTATTTTTATAAATATATAGTAAAATTCTTTGCAGAAATTCAATTTTTTTCAAAACAATTTTAATAGAATTCTTCGAAAGAATTTAATTATTTTCAAATATTGATACATAAAATTTATTTATTTCATAAAATTTTAATAAGCTATTCGGAACAATTTAATTTTTTTTATAATTAGTAAAATTCTTCGCATTAAATTATTTGTATAAATAATATTCTTCTCAGGAATTCAATTATTTTCAATACAATTTTAATAAAATTCTTCTTCATAAAATTCAATTGCTTTCAATATTTTCAATTAATATTATTAAAGAAACTTCATATTTTAAAAAAATTTCAAAGAAATTCTTCAAAAGTATTTAATTAGGATTTTTAAAAATTTTAATAAAATTCTTGGCTAGAAATAAATTATTATCATAAATAAAAAAATTCTTCGAAGGTATTCAATTATTCTGTTCAAATTTTTTATTAAGATTCTTTGCAAGAATTCAATGATTTTCAATAAATTAATTTTAAAATTGAAAATATTTGAAAAGAAAAATTATTTTAAAAAGTTGGAAAACAAGAAAGCAAACAATACTAACTTCAAACTGCGAACAGATTACCGGAATACAATGATTTTTAATATTTTGATGATTCTACTTTTTTGAACCTTCAAATTGAACGAAATATATTTGTTTCTTCTTCAAATCAAATTTTTTTGGCAATAATTTTGTGTCACACTGTGAAAAAATGATTTATAAAGTTTCTAAATGTAAAACTCAAGTTTTTAATTTTTATCGTAGTCAATAATTAATGAAAATTATAAAAATAGTTTTAGTAAAAATATTTCGTTCATTTGAACGTTCAAATTTTGTTGAACGTAAGTTTTGAAAATTTGTTTAAAAATGAATAATAATAATAATAGCAATTTTAATTTTAAATCCAACATATATGGAGTATTCTTAAAATAATATCTTCTAAATTTACTTGCGTTGGAGTCAACAACTTTTATGATTGACGATTTAGAAGAAAAAATATTTTTCTAAGCAAATTTTTATAAAATTTTGCGTATTAACAGCATGTGACTATTAGGTCTCATGATCACGTTCTGTTGATACATTCAAATACAAAATTTTCGCTATTTCTAAAAAAAATTAATTTTCTAAAATTTCTAAGCAAAAATCATTATTTTTCTTTGTGAAAAATATACATTTTTTCGATATTATTATTACAATCAATGGAAGGTTTTCTGCAGCTTTTGAAAATTTTCGGAAATTATATTAAATTTTATGTCCTTCAAGTTTTGAACGCTCCAATTAATCTTTAGCTCAAATGATCAATTACATTATTCTTCATTTCAGTTCAGTAATTTTTAAAAATATCGGAATACAAAAAAAATATGTCGTTCATTTTGAACGCTCAAAACTGTAGGGGAATTAAATGATTAAATTTTTCAAGCTATGAAGTGCAATACATATTAAAGTAATTAAAATTTTTTTTCAAAAAAGTTCAAGTACCCTTTAAAAAATTAACTGTTTTTTATTAAATAGTAATAAACATTAAATTGTTTCGCACAAGTAGTTTTAATTATTACTTCTTTTTTTTGACGCTGAAATTTTGAATATGAAAAAAGTTTTATTTTTTTTGGAAATAGATTTAAAGTTAAAAAAATTTGTGTCAACAAGTTGAATTTTGTAGATTTGAATGTGTAAAGCGAGTCTGAAATCCTGATTGTTTTGAGAGAATAAATAAAAATTTTTAACTGCCGTTTAATCATCGTCAGAGTTGTGGAATTCGATTCTCTGAGGGCAGATGGCACATATGGGTTAAATTGATAAAATTGTGAAAATAAAAGGGACTGGGTCGAAAAACAAATAAAAAAATTAGACTTTTGAGGATCGCGCGAGGAGTGAGTCGCAACACGAAAAACCAATTGCGCGAATGCTCAAGAGGGGTCGTTGAAAAAAAAGAGAGAGTGAGAGAGAGAGAGCTGTATACGCATTCGACATAGAAAATAGGACCGTGAAAATGGTGTCTGGGTAAACTGAAATTTGCATGAATGAATTACTCACGGGAATTCTTTGATTGACATATACTGGTTTTATCCTCTTGAAAATGTTATTTCATATCCGCGCGCGATTCTCAAGTTTTAAATTGCTATTTAATTATTAATCGATATTACATTTTTAATTATTATTATTCAATTTGTATTTTAATTTTCGTGTTTACAGTTTTGTGTATTTGGAGGATGGGGTTGAAAATTGTGTTTTGCGGCGATGAAAAACAAATAATTTTTATAATTGAGTTAAAAAATTTAATTTGTTTTTATTAAGTAAAAAAAACAGGGTTGCCACAAGTGTAACGGAAATTAGAGAATATAGTGTAGTTTGTCAGAAAAATAAGGGCAGTTTATCATTATCAAAAGTACTGATGGAAAAATATCAAATTTCTATAGAATCCCTACCAAAATATTCCCCCACAATTTTAAACGTTCAAATAAAAGAATTACTATTTTGCATTCCAATATTTTTAAAAATTACTATACACTGACAATGAAAAATATTGTTATTATACATTCATTTATTTAAAATTAAAGTTTATAATTACAAAAAAAAAAGATTTTGTTTATTAAAATTCAAATTTAAGAAAGTAAAGAAAATATTTTTGATTTAAACGTTCAGAACTTTAGGGACATACAAAAATTCTAGTTTTTGGTGTTCAAAAATATTTTTGAAAAACTTGAGTACTCTAAAATATTTTGCAATTTAAAATATTTTCATAATTACAATTTTATTTCGGTTCAATTTTTGTAAGATAATTGAATATTGATAATAAAATAATTGAAAGTTTTTTAAACTAATTGAAATATACTAAAATTCAATTCAAAATAATTGAATTCTTTAAGGAATTGAAATTTTCTAAAATTCGATTAAAAATAATTGATTTTTTAAAATAATGTTATTGGAATTTCTGATAATAATAAAAGGAAGTTCACTACATTATTTTTTCTGAAATTTTGTTTTTATTTTTTAAAGATAATTGAATTTTTGACAAACAAGTATTTGTAATTTTTTGAAATAATTGAAATTTCATTAAATTCTATCAAAAATAATTGAATTTTTAAAAAAATTCTTTAAAATAATCGAGGGAAGTTGGTTACATTTATTTGTTTTTTAAAAATATTTCGGTTTTATTTTTTAAGAGTAATTGAATTTTTACAAAAACGTACTTGAAATTTCCTAAAATGCTGATAAAACTATTTGATTTATTTTAAAGAATTTTATTAAAATACTTGCAAAATAATCGAAGAAAGTAGTCCATATTAAATTTTTTAATTATTGCGGTTGTATTTTCTAAAAGTAATTAAATTTTTATAAAGAAATAATTGAAATTTTTGTAAATAATTGAAATTTCCAATAATTTTTTCAAAAATAATTGAATTTTTTGAACAATTTTATTGAAAATTTTGTAAAATAATTGAAAGAAGTTCGCTATATTAATTTTTTCAAATATTTTAGTTCAATTTTTTTAAAATATTTAGATTTTTATAAAGGAATTGAAATTTTCTTGGAATAATTGAAATATTTTTTAATTCTTCATTTAATAATTGACTTTCTTTTTAAATTTTTCCCCAATAAATCAAGGGAAGTTCGCGACATTATTCTTAAAAGTATTTCGTTTCTATTGTCGGAAAATAATTGAATTTTTATAAAAAAGTAATTGAAATTTTTGGAAGTAATTGAAATTTTCAATAATTCTTTTGAAAATAATTGAATTTTTGGAACAATTTTATTGAAAATTTTGAAAAATAATTCAGAGAAGTTCGGTATATTAATTTTTTCAAATATCTCAGTTCAATTTTTCAAAGATATTTGGATTTTTACAAAGGAATTGAGATTTTCTTGGAATAATTGAAATTTTTTTCAATTCTATTATTAATAATTGACTTTCTTTTTAAATTTTTCCTTAAAAAATCAAGAGAAGTTCATCACATTATTTTTTTTTAATTATTTCGTTTCTATTGTCTGAAAATAATTGAATTTTTATAAAGAAGTAATTGAAATTTTTGGAAATACATAATTGAAATTTTCTAAAATTATACTAAAAAGAATTGAATTTTTCGAAGAATTTTATTGAAAATTTTGCAAAATAATTGAGAGAAGGTCGCTACATTAATTTTTTCAAACATTTCTGTCAATTTTTTAAAGATAATTGAATTTTTATAAAGAAGTAATTCAAATTTTCTTGTAATAATTGAAATTTTTTAATATTCTATTATTAATAATTGAATTTTATTTCAATTTTTCTCCAAAAATCAATGGAATTGTGCCATATTATTATTTTTTAAAAATATTTCTGTTCTATTGTCTGAAAATAATTGAATTTTTATGAAGAAGTAATTGAAATT